>JANRMT010062835.1:10364543-10380484 GCA_026402145.1 Polypterus bichir lapradei | reverse complement strand
ATACTGATAAAAAACAATATTAAATTAAAAAGCGATAACAATGCAGGTAAAACAGACAATAACTTTGTATAATGTTAACGTTTACCCCCCCGGGTGGAATTGAAGAATCTCATAGTGTGGGGAGGAACGATCTCCTCAGTCTGTCAGCGGATCACTCCTGACACTCTTCTCCACCCACACCACCCTGCCTGCACTCTCTTTTTCACCTCTCTGTAGTAATTTATTTTTATTTAAACAATCACTATATTGTTTGGTTACACCTCGCAGATCATAATTGATAGTAACTGATACTACAAATAACTTGACAGTTGTGACACGTGGTAAGTTCATCGGATGAAGAAAGACAAGGTTTACATTCTGAGCTTAAATGTAAAATCATACCTTGTGTGCCAACCCTTTCCTTAACTGAATTTACCACCAACTCATACACTTTATCTTATTGAGGGTCATGGGGGGGGGGGGCTTATCCAACCAGCCTCAAGAACAAAGCAACCCAGAATGAAGTGCCAACCAGTGCTAGTTTACGGATGTGCCAATTAAGCAAGGCCCCAGGAGGTGGATGAGGTCTGTCCAGAAATGCTGAAGGCTCTGGACATTATTATAGATCTATCGTGGCTGGCACACCTTTTCAGTGTGTCTCTGGAGTGACAGACCAGGGTTGTGGTCCCCATTTTTGAAAAGGGGGACAGAAGGATGTGCTCCAACTATTGGGGGATCACACTCCTTGGCCTCTCTGGAAAAGCTTATGCCAGGCTGCTGGATAGGAGGCTCCAGCCAATTGTGGAACATCAGATCCAGGAGGAGCATTGTGGATTCCATCCAGGCCATGGAATGGTGGACCAGCTTTTTACCCTCATGATGATTCTAGAAGGGCAACCGGAGTGCACCCAAACAGGCCTGCATGTGTTTTGTGGATTTAGAGAAGACTTATGACCAAGTTCCTTGAAGGCTTCTTTGGGGAGGGCTGGGAGAGTATGGGGTTCTGGGGCTCCTAATAAGGGCTATTCGGTCCCCTGTATAGTCACACTGAGCGCCGGGTCTGCATATTCTGTAACACATTAGTACCATTTTCAATGGGTGTGGGACTCCACTAGGGCTGTGCTTTGTCTCCTATACTGTTTGTGATTTTCATGGACAAGATATCAAGGCACAGGTGGGAACTGCAGTCCAGCTCGTTGGCCTTAGAATCACGTCAATGCTTTTTGCAGACGACTTTGGTCCTGTTGACTTCATCAGGCTGTGAACTCCAGCATGCATTGTAATGGTTTGTGACTGAGTGTGAAGCGGCAGGGATGTGGATCAGCACCTCCAAATCTTAGACCATGGTCCTCAATTGGAAAAAGGTGGACTGTCTCAAGTGGAGGAGTTTAAATATCTTGGAATCTTGTTCAAGACAACTCAGGGGAAAAATGATGGTAAGATCAACAGACGTGGGTTGGGGTGGTGAGAGCAGTTATGTGGACGTTGAACCAATCTGTAGTGATGAAGAAGGAGCTGAGTCAGAAGGCGAAGCTCTCGATTTACCAGTTGATTTACGTCTCTACCCTCACCTATGGTCATGAGCTTTGGGTAATGACTGAAAGAGTGAGATTATGGGTACAAGTGGCCTAAATGAGCTTCCTCTGCAGGGTCACCGGGCTCTCCCTTAGGGACAGGGAGACAAGCGCAGACATCTGGGAGAGGCTCGGAGTAGAGCTGCTGACCCTTCGTATCGAGAGGAGCAAATTGAGGTGATTCGGGCATCTGATACAGATGCCTCCTGGACGTCTCCCTGTGGAGGTTTTCTAGGCACAACCTGCTACGAAAGAGACCCCAGGAAAGACCCCAGGCTCACTGGGAGGATCATATCTCCCATGATGACCTGGGAATGCCTTGAGATCCCACAGTATGAGTTGGTAAGCATTGCTGGGGAAAAAAGGGACATATGGGCCTCACTGCTAAGTGTGCCAACGCAAAACATTAGTGTTGGAAAATGAATGAATGAATTAAATTAACTGGCACTGCATGAAAACCAAAATACCTTTGGTAAACCATTTAAGGGAATGTGAAAAATCTACACAGACACTGAACAGGCTGAAGATCTGACCACAGTCTCTGGGTGAAATTCTGTGCCACCTGGGGGGGGGGGGGGCGGTGGGCATTGTGGCTCAGTGGTTAGCCCTGATACTTCACAAAAGCAGCATCTTGTGTTTGACTTTTTAGCTCAGGGGTGTGGATTTAGCATGTTCTTCCAGTGTCTGTGTGGGTTCTCCTCCAGGTACTCCAGTTTTCCTTCCACTTCCGCTAATGTATGTGTTTTCAATAAGCTAATAGAGTGAAGGGGGCCTTGGGCTTCACAGTTTCGGGGGCTCCACTTCATTCAACAATCTCTTTTGGCCTACACACATAAAAATATAAATACAAACATATACAGTATATACATTTATATATGCATTGGAGAGCACCGTCAAGGCAGGTACATACTCTAGTTATATGCAGTGGTCAGTTAGTCATCCATCTCTCACCTGCAGATGCTTCATAATGCTTGCTAGGTGCACATAAATGATTACACGTTACTCCCATGCTGGCTTCTCTCCATTGGCTTCCAGTCCATTTTAGAATCGATCTTTAGATTGTCACACATGGGTGGCAGCTAGGGGGCTCACAAAGGGATAATTCCATGCCAGACCAGGGGGTGGCAGACTGCACTGATCCTTCTACTTTTTCATCATCAGACCAACCATGGGAAATATTGCCTGGACTCGAGGATGTCACTTCCGGTTCAGGCCACAAGGATGTCACTGCTGTTTCCGGGCCTGATGACGCCACTTCCAGTCCCAGGGCCCAATGACATCACTTCCGGTTCCAGCCCCGATGACATCACTTCCCCTGTCCGGCTGTAAAACCGCCATGTTTACCAGTGATTTTGTTCTATTGTTGGACTAAAGTCTGCTGAGCCCTTTTGTTCATAGAACCAAACTTTCGTCTTTGGCAGCCTAAGTCAAGTATACGGGCGGCTGCCCCTCAGACCTCTTCTTGTGTCTGTCAAATCCTTTCACAAGATGTTTACAGTATGTTTTGAAGTCCTTGAATGGGTCAGCAGCACCTTATCTCCCAGATCTCGTGCATCACCACACTCCTGCAAGGTCACTTCGGTCTTCTGACCAAATGATGCTGAGTGTTCCCAAGCGGAGGATGAAACACAGGGGAGATCGCACCTTCCCAGTTGCCACCCCAAAACTCTCTAATAAGCTTTACATTACGCATTACATATACGCTTACGTTATCGACTAATAAATCATGTCTTATAATTGTCATTGAGTTTTGATTAGTATTCCTAATAGTTTTACTCTGGTTATGTCTGACTTCATTTTTTCATGTTATGTAATGTTATATTTCTATAGTTCTTACTTGTGTAGCACTTTGGTCTACATTTGCTGTTTGTTTAATACGCTTTACCAATAAATTAACATTTTTCTTCTTCTTCATCTTTCGGCTGCTCCCATTTAGGAGTTGCTATAGCAGATGATCCTTCTCCGTCTCTCCCTGTCCTTCACATTATTTTCTGCCACACCGACTGGCTTCATGTCCTCCCTCACCACATGCATTAACCTCCTCTTTGGCCTTCCTCTTTTCCTCTTGCCTGGCAGTTCCATCCTCTTCATTTTTTTTCCTGATGTACCCCTCATTTCTCCTCAGCATGTGCCCAAGACCTCTCTCGCTTGGTCACCAGACTGTCGTACCCATGTCATCCCTCTAATGCACTCATTCCTAATCCTGTCTACCCTCATTACTCATCGTAGCGTCTTCAACTCGGCCTCTTTCAGTTCTGCCTCCTGCCTTTTCCTCAGTGCCACCGTCTCCTAACCATACAACATGGCAGGTCTCACTACCGTTTTATAGACCTTCCCTTTCACTCTTGCAGTTACTCTCAGTGGTGTAGCTAGGGATGGGTGGAAGGGACGGTCCGCCCTGAGTAGCACATTTTTGGGGGCATCGCTATTGGCCAAGGCTCAGTACAATTCGTGCATAAGCATCAGGGTTCGGAAAAATATCACTCAAATGAAAAAAGTGAAATTCTCTGATTTTTACCCACAAATGCTTCAAAAATAATTTTCCGATTGTCCCTCTGTGACGGCATCACACAGCAGTTGAAATTTATGAGGCAATAACAAAAATAAACAGAAACATTACACCGATAATAATCTCTAGGAAGATACACAACTAATTTACAATTTATAATTTTGTTTCGTTATCAATCCGAATGTGTTCTTGCTCTGCGTATTAAACATCCCCACCTATCACTTGTACACCACACTGGTTCTGGTTTTCACAGCGTAATTATATTAACTCTTTCAGGACAGGTGTCGACTTTTGTCAAAAGGAGGGCTTGACGATGGTAATCAACTGTAAACGGTGACAAAACCTGCCGCTATGTTTTAGGTGGACTCTCTTCGCAATAAGGAAAGTTAATTTCATCAATCTGTCCAACATTTCCTGTGCTCAAGTGAGCAGCAAGGAGTAAACAATGGCAGAAATGGCATTGACATCTAGTGAGAGATTGAAGTGAACGCATAAATCAAAAATACGCTATGGACGACGTTTGCATATTATTACTGAATTGGACTTTGACTTGTCAGACCCTGATTTTGATCGAAAACAAATGTGAGGTACCAGCATCAGCTGATCGGTCCCCAGCTGATCATAGTCCTGAATAGGTTTGTGTAGCTGATGGACCTATGGCCGCGTTCGCCTGGGAGAACCGCCACTTACAATGACAAGAAGTACAAACCATATTGCGATGCACTGTGCCTGCCGCCCCTGCCACTCAAAGACAGCCTGGCAGGCAGCCTGCCGTACATTTCTGGTGAACTTGTAGCCATAGTGTGCAGCAACAGAAATTTTATGTTGATTACTGTATGAAACCATTGCCATGTGCTTTGTATTGTTTTTGGAAAAAATATTCAGATCTCAAAGAGTTAAACTAATAATTAGAACGGCTAAAATTTTTGCTGTTTCTCTATATATGAATAAATCTATGCAAAATTTATCTTCATTTTTCTCTATACAGTAATCCCTCGCTATATCGCGCTTCGACTTTCGCGGCTTCACTCCATCGCGGAATTTTAAATGTAAGCATATCTAAATATATATCACGGATTTTTCGCTGGTTCGCGGATTTCTGCGGACAATGGGTCTTTAGTTTATGGTACATGCTTCCTCAGTTTGTTTGCACAGTTGATTTCATACAAGGGACACTATTGGCGGATGGCTTAGAAGCTACCCAATCAGAGCATGTATTACATATTAACTAAAACTCCTCAATGATATAAGATATGCTTCCCGCGCGGTGCTTGATTGTTTGCTTCTCTCTATCTCTCTCACTCTCTCTGCCTGACGGAGGAGATGTGAGCAGAGGGGCTGTTTGCACAGAGGCTGTTTGCCTAGAAGATACGGACGCTCCACTACAAAATGCCGCTTTATCGCGGTGCTTCTGCATACTTAAAAGCACGTATTGATTTTTTGATTGTTTGCTTTTCTTATCTCTCTCTCTCTCTCTGACATTCTCTGCTCCTGACGGCGCTCCTTTGAAGAGAAGATATGTTTGCATTCTTTTAATTGTGAGAAAGAACTGCCATCTCTGTCTTGTCATGGAGCACAGTTTAAACTTTTGACTAAAGGGTGTTATTTCATGTCTAGAGGGCTCTAATAATGTTAACAGTGTGGGAGAGTTTCTAAGGGCTTAAAATATATCAAAATAAACATACAAACATATGGTTTCTACTTCGCGGATTTTCATCTATTACGGAGGGGTCTGGAACGCAACCCCCACAATCGAGGAGGGATTACTGTATATCATTTTAATTTTCTATTTAAATAGGTTAACATATTCAGATATGTTGGAGGTCGGCAAATTGAAGCACCGCCCCGCCCCAAGCGGCACAAACTCGAGCTATGCCACCGATAACTCTTCTATCTCATCATCAAATTCTTTCACGTGAAGCCAGAAAACCATGAAGACTGACTGAGATCATTTATGTTGGGTAGAATGCCCGGTGGAGGCTGGTCAGGTGGTCTTGTGGGCATTGGAACCCCTGCAGATTTTTTTTTTCTCCAGCCCTCTTGGGCATCAGACATTACTTTGTTCTTTGTTACTTAGTATTGCCTAATCTTATTTTGATACTTTTAATTTCTTAAAAATTGTCCTTCCTCATCTTGTAAAGCACTTTGAGCTTCATCATTTGTATGAAAACGTGCTCTAGAAATAAATGTTATTGGTGTTGTTGTAGTTACCACAAATCACACCTGCTACTCTTCAAACTAAAAGAAGTGGCAGTTCAGGGTGATGTGTGTAGATGGGTGCAGAAATGGCTCAGACACAGGAAGTAGAGGGTGATGGTGTGAGGAACCTCATCAGAACTGTGTTAAGAGTGGTGACCAGCAGGGGGCAGTGCTGGGGCCATTGCTATGTTTAATATATAGAAATGATTTGGAAAGGAATATAAGTAACACAGTCAGTAAATGTAAAGTATTACACATAGGAAGTAAAAATATTAGATTTGAATACACAATGGGAGGTCTGATAATCGAGAGTACACCTTATGAGAAAGATTTAGAAGTTGTAGTGGACTCTGAGCTATCGATGGGTGCAGAATTGGCTCAGACACTGAAAGCAGAGGGTGATGGTGTGACGAACCTCATCAGAATTGGCCGATGTTAAGAGTGGTGACCAGCAGAGGGCAGTGCTAGGGCCGCTGCTATGTTTAATATATAGAAATGATTTGGAAAGGAATATAAGTAACAAAGTCAGTAAATGTAAAGTATTACACATAGGAAGTAAAAATGTAAGATTTGAATGTCAATGTCAATTTATTTATATAGCACATTTAAAATAACATAGGAATGCTGTGGCCAAAGTGCTTTACAATAATAGAATAAAATAAAAGCATACAATTAACATGAATAACATAAATAGGAATAAAATAAATGAACATAAATAAAATAAATAGTAAATAGAAGCAATGTTACATCACAATGAGGAAAACATCAGTATTACTGAATGTCACAGAATGCAAGTGAACAGAAATGAGTCTTTAATCTCGTTCTGAACAGTTCAATTGTAGACGACTCCTTTACGTGACGAGGTAAAGAGTTCCACAGGCGAGGAGCAGCACCTATAAAAGCCCTGTCTGGCCCCCTTAGTTTTACACTTGGTACGAGGGACAACAAGAGACAACTGACCAGAAGATCTAAGCACTCTGGATGTCTGGTGTAAAACACACAATGGGAGGTCTGATAATTGAGAGTACACCTTATGAGAAGGATTTAGGAGTCATAGTGGGCTCTAAGCTATCGATGGGTGCAGTTTTGTCTCAAACACGGGAAGCAGAAGGTTATGGTGTGATGAACCTCATCAGAATTGGCCAACGTTAAGAATGGTGACCAGCAGAGGACAGTGCTGGGTCTGCTGCTATTTTTAATATAAATAAATGATTTAGATAGTGTGACAGATAGGGGGCGCTATTGCTCCATTGAACCCTCCGATCAAGCGTCAGACACCAAGTAAAAGTCCAAATATTGACTTTATTTATTAACAACAGTGCACCAAGCACCCTCCTCTCTACAATACTCATTAAATTATACACAATACTCTACAATAAACAATCCTCCACTCCCAGACGCGTTGCAACCCTTCCACCCAGCTCAGCTCGCCGTCTGGGAGCTGTCACTGTCATTTTATAGTCCCTGACCCGGAATTGTTCCAATCCCCAGTTCATGTGATCCTTATCACTTCCGGGTCAGATAAAAAGTCCTTTTCTTCATCCCAGAAGTACGTCACTTCTGCTGTCGCTTTGTTTATGACGCACTTCCGGGTTATCGGGCACATATAACTCTCTGGGCCTCCCTGCAGCGTCCTCTGTTGGCCCCTGGGGTATCCAGCAGGTTTGTAGGGGAAAACTCCATAGTCCATGATTCCCTGCTGGTATCCGGGGCACCTCCATGCTGCAGAGAGAGCTCCATCTGGCGGCCTGGAGGTATTGGCCGTGATGACAAGCCGGCCATAGACCACAGTACTTTTTGTTTTGAAGTGTCCAGCCCCTCGAGGGTCGTCTTCCTCCAGGTAGGACTTAGGGTCGGACCTTGGCTGTGCCTTCTGTAGTATTCCCTGGAGAACCTAGGGGAATTTCATAATGGTAATCCACCTTATCCCCTGTCCTCCAGAGACAGTTGTGCCAAACATGGCCCAGCCGTCGGCATCCGTAACACTGCCTTTGTCCTCCCGGAATTCTCCCTCTGCGACGCTGGAAACACTCGGGGAACTCTGTCTCTGCCCCTTTTTTCGCTGAGGAGGGTTCCCCAGCTGCCTCTGTGTTTTGTATGCCCTTCTCCTCCTTGTCAGGAGACCCCCACTTTATTTTTGGGATCTCCTGCTTACTCTGGGGTTTGTCGACAGTTTGGGTCTCTCTATGAGAGAAAGAGAGCCCCTTTCCTGTCCGCACCCCTTTAGATTTATTAATAACACGGGTCGGAGTCTTTAGGACCGAATCGCTCCAAGAGACAGCATCATCCAGCTGCTCCGGCTCGATCTGCCCTTCCCCCGACCACTCTATAAACGTTTCGGCCTCTCTTGTAGGGCACGCATTCACCTGGCACCCGCTATGGATTAAACGCGGGCCCTTGTCACTCTGCGTCCCTATTTCATTATATACGGCACCGGCTTTACCTACCTGTACCGCCAAATCATATAAGTCGGGAGGTTGTCGTCCTAAACGCCACAAGAATTCATCCACTTTCTGGATGGGCACTTCGGCCATCTCTCCCAGTTCTCCGACTATCTTTTTAATTGCCGTCAGCATCTGTAAAACACTTCTGATGGTCTCGATCAATTTCTCGAGTTCCCGTACGTTTACAATATTATTTAATTCAGCTGGAGGTAGACTTACTTCCTTGTTTGTCTTACCATCCGGCCGGGAGCCAATGAACACGGCCGCTGTCGTCACGTGTTCTGACGGGCTTCGCGGAGGCTTCTGGGATTTTGAGTTCTTTATATCGGAGGACAGGGTCGCCTCCTTCGGCGGACTGCAGTCTGTCTCTATTAATTTGTTAAACGACCGATCAGCCATTTCCCGGTCCTCCTTACCTTCTTGTAGGGTGAGTGGTGCTTCGCTCACCTCCCCCTTCCCCTTTGGAATGTCTGAGTCCATCTTCTTGTAGGCAAAGGTAGAAACAACGGGACGTGGACCTTCTCCTTCCCACAATGCACCGGGTTGTATCACGTGTCCCTCGCCGGCACCCGACATGCGGAAGTCTTTTGTATTCCCCACCAGCTCGACTGAGAGCGTACCACCATCTTCGGAAGAGTTGCCTGCCTCCCCCTCCGAATGACGTTCTCCGAGGTACGTGCACGTTACTAAATGAGATGTTTTAAAAATATGTTCGGTAAATACGCTGGCACATACCTCGGTGTTTTTATCTTCCTCCTGAGGCTTCTCCCGTGCTGCGCAGCCGCTCTGTACTCCCTCCCGGGTGTCGGCCATGGTGAGTGTATCTCCTCCGCTGGTGCTGCTACTTGGCTTCAGCTTCTTTTTTCCCATGACGGAGTTGAAGAACGGGGTTTCAGGCGATGTTGCTGTGTGACTTGACGCTGTCGTCTTAGGGTTCTCTGCCCACAGAATATTTTTGTACAGGTCCTCTGCCAAAAGGACGGCCAGAGAATCCTGCCGACTATGCCACTGTGACAGATAGGGGGTGCTATCGCTCCCTTGAACCCTCTGATCAAACGTCAGACACCAAGTAAAAGTCCAAATATTGACTTTATTTATTAACAACAGTGCACCAAGCACCCTCCTCTCCACAATACTCATTAAATTATACACAGTACTCTACAATAAACAATCCTCCACTCCCAGATGCATTGCCAGCCTTCCACCCAGCTCAGCTCACAGTCCTTTTATAGTCCCTGACCCGAAGTGTTCCAATCCCCAGTTCATGTGATCCTTATCACTTCCAGGTCAGATAAAAAGTCCTTTTCTTCATCCCGGAAGTACGTCACTTTTGCTGTCGATTTGTTTACGACGCATTACCGGGTTATAGGGCACATATAACTCTCTGGGCCTCCCTGCAGCGTCCTCTGTTGGCCCCTGGGGTATCCAGCAGGTTTGTAGGAGAAAACTCCATAGACCATGATTCCCTGATGGTATCCAGGGCACCTCCATGCTGCAGGGAGAGCTCCATCTGGCGGCCTGGGAGTATTGGCCGTGATGACAAGCCGGCCATAGACCACAATAGGAATATAAGTAACAAGGCTGGTTAAGTTTGCAGATGACACCAAAATAAGTGGATTAGCAGATAATTTGGAATCCGTTTTTTCATCACAGAAGGAATTGGACAGCATACAGGTTTGGGCAAATTTGTGGCAGATGAAATTTAATGTCAGTAAATGTAAAGAATTACACAAAGGAAGTAAAAATGTTAGGTTTGAATACACTATGGGCGGTCTGAAAATCGAGAGTACACCTTATGAGAAGGAGTTAAGAGTTATCGACTTCCTGACAGTGTTCATAAGCCATTAAGAAGGCTAACAGAATGTCAGGTTATATAGCGCCTTGATATGTGCAGTACAAGTCACAGGAGGTTCTGTTCAAGCTTTATAACACACTGGTGAGGCCTCATCTGGAGTACCGTGTGCAATTTGGGTCTCCAGGCTACAAAAAAGGACATAGCAGCACAAAAAAGGTCCAGACAAGAGCAACTAGGCTGATTCCAGGGCTACAGGGGATGAGTTATGAGGAAAGATTAAAAGAGCTGAGCCTTTAGAGTTTAAGAAAAAGAAGATTAAGAGGAGACCTGACTGAAGTGTTTAAAATTATGAAGGGAATTAGTCCAATGGATCAAGACAGTGACTTTAAAATGAGTTCATCAAGAACACGGGGACCCAGTTGGACACTTGTGAAGGGGAAATTTTGCACAAACATTAGGAAGTTTTTCTTTACACAAAGAACGATAGACACTTGGAATAAGCGACCAAGTATTGTGGTGGACAGTAAGACGTTAGGGACTTTCAAAACTCGACTTGATGTTTTTTTTGGAAGAAATAAATGGACAGGACTGGTGAGCTTCATTGGGCTGAATGGCTTGTTCTTGTCTGGATTGTTCTAATGTTCTCCATCCAGCCCACCCTGCCCTCACCCTTTCCTTCACCTCTCTGCCACCCTCTCCAGTGCTTTGGACCATTGAACCCAAGTATACCATCACCACCTCCGCCCCTTGCAGTCGCACCCTTCCAACACATTGACATTGAGAATGTAAAAATTGAAGCCCAGACAGACAAGGTGGTGAATTAATTCTTATTGGCACTGTACTTGTATTGAAATCATTGGATTTTTTTCCGTAAAAGGAGCCTCATTATACACCCCCTCTCTGTTGCTTTTGAAAATTAAACCCTTATTTCCTGGAAATTGTTTTTTTTTTTTCTTTTTTTAATATACCCACATTTCCCCCAACAATTTCTTTAAAGTTTTCCAAACTCTTTGAGGCAGCTCTCTAAATCGGCTTGGCAGGGACTCTAAAAACTCATCACACTTTGAACAAACTTGAATAAGTTCTCTTGTCAAAAAATGACAAAAAAAAAAGATTAATCCATTTTAATGAACTCATACACCCACACACACACCCACACACACACATACACACACAAAAAAAGAGAAACCAGCATTAAAATATCGACATTTCCTTGTCTGCTATTGTGCAATGTAATTCTATTCAGGTGCAGGCAGACTGAAAATGACGATTTGACAGGCAAAACACAAAAAAAGAGATTTTTTTCTCTTCTGTAAGCGCTGCCAAGATTTTAGTCAAACCCACAGAGAACGAGATTTTCATAAAGTGTTGACAAACGCAGACCTAAATAGAACATCAGTAATGCAAAAACTGACATCTGCAATCAGGCATAGCCGCAATTTTCAGCAACCAAATGCAGCATTAAAATGCTTTGAATATTCTCCTCCAGCTATCCAGAGCTTATTCTGAATCCTGAGAGGGATTTGCATGGGTGTCAAGCTTAAAAAACAAAAGAGAAAAAGAAAAAAGGCAGGGCAGCCCTATAATGCCTCAAAAAATGAGGCATCTGGTGACAATCTCTGAACGGTTATGTGCAAAGGATTCATCTGTGGATTTGAGGGGCATCGAGATGTTCAGGACATTCAGTACACCCAGCTTTTGTGCAGTTGGCTCTTTGATTTTTTTTATTTTCTTACCTTGCATGTCAGGACTTGTAAAGATGCTTAAAGTTTGTTTGAGAAATGCAAACTAGTAAGGCAGTGTTGCCCCCTGGTGGCCAAAGCATTGGACCCTGAAGAGAAAGCTTTAACTGTGAAGTCCTGAATGAGTCAGTCCAGATGTCAAATGTGCAAATTATTGTAATGGACCAGTAAACCATAATTCAATAGGGATCACATTGGGAAAGTTCCCAGATAGATAGATAGATAGATAGATAGAAAACCCAATACTCGGATAACACAATGATGGGTGCCACAATCTTAAATAGGTGCTGCCTTTCACTACCAGAGCTGAAGAATACTTACATTGATAGTAAAGGCACTATATAACAGATAGATAGATAGATAGATAGATAGATAGAAAACTCAATACTTGGATAACACAATGATGGGTTCCACCATCTTAAATAGGTGCTGCCTTTTACTACCAGAGCTGAAGAATACTTACATTGATAGTAAAGGCACTATATAACAGAAAGATAGATAGATAGAAAACTCAATACTTGGATAACACAATGATGGGTGCCACCATCTTAAATAGGTGCTGCCTTTTACTACCAGAGCTGAAGAATACTTAGATAGATAGAAAACTCAATACTCGGATAACACAATGATGGGTGCCACCATCTTAAACAGGTGCTGCCTTTTACTACCAGAGCTGAAGAATTCTTACATAGATAGATAGATAGTAAAGGCACTATATAACAGATAGATAGATAGATAGTGATGGATGCCGCCATCTTAAATAGGTGCTGCCTTTTACTACCAGAGCTGAAGAATACTTACATTGATAGTAAAGGCACTATATAACAGATAGATAGATAGATAGAAAACTCAATACTTGGATAACACAATGATGGGTGCCACCATCTTAAATAGGTGCTGCCTTTTACTACCAGAGCTGAAGAATTCTTACATAGATAGATAGATAGTAAAGGCACTATATAACAGATAGATAGATAGATAGATAGTGATGGATGCCGCCATCTTAAATAGGTGCTGCCTTTTACTACCAGAGCTGAAGAATACTTACATAGATAGATAGATAGATAGATGGATGCTTTATCTATATTATATATACAGTATATAGGTACTGGACTCTAAAGATGTATTTGAATCAGATTATGGTTAGCCGGCACCTTTTGCAGCAGCAGAGGGTGCAATGCAGGAACCAAATGATGGGGAGCCATTTAAACACACACAGGTCTTTAAGGTGGGCAAGGAAAATGAGAGGAGTCTGTAAAAAAACTTGGGAAGAGCCCGAGCTGGTCAATTCATTAGGTGACATAGACAGCCATCTAGAACGCTATTTGGGAAAGTTAAGGAGTGTGTGCTTTGGATAGTGAAGGGCAACTTTAATGCAATTTAAGAGGTGTGTGCTCCGTTCCTTACAGGACAGTGAGGTACACCATTTTGGTAAATCAAAGGGTTCATGCTAAGGACACCGAGGGGCTGATAGGACCTCAAAGTGTAATAATACTTAAAATGAGCTATGGACAGCGAGGGGCAACATTTATAGCACGTGCTCTGGACCTGTACATCCCTCCAACCCCTTCATCCGCGCAATGGACACCAGGAAGTGCCATTTTATGTAACTCAAGCAGCAGTCGCTCGCAGACCAACCACCAAAATATGTCCAAACTATGGATACAGAGAGGCGCTATTACTGTAACTCATGTAGTGCGCTGTCTGACCTTTCAAATCCATGTCCACGCTATGGGCATCAAAAAGTGCCATTTATATAACTCAAGCAGTACATGCTCTGGACTTTTAAAGCCCCCCATCCGTGCTATGGACACTGGTGTATATGTAACTCAAGCAACATGTGCTAAAACACAAAATCCCAACCTACACCTTCATCCACACTATGGACAATGAGAGGCAGCATTTATGTAAGTCAAGCAGCACTCGCTCTGACCTTTCAGACCCTAAACCTCATCCACGCTATGGACATTAAAAAGTGTAGCTTATATAACTCAAGCAGCATGTGTTCCG
This sequence comes from Polypterus bichir lapradei, assembly GCA_026402145.1. Classification (NCBI taxonomy): domain Eukaryota; kingdom Metazoa; phylum Chordata; class Cladistia; order Polypteriformes; family Polypteridae; genus Polypterus; species Polypterus bichir. The sequence goes on along the minus strand of JANRMT010062835.1, from coordinate 10,366,232 downwards.
GACCTATAAGACTAACGAACCACATGCACATCCATGCCATAGACACCTGGGGGGCGCTGTTTTTGTAACTCAAGCAGCATGTGCTCCCTAACCAAAACCCCATCCATGTTATGGACAATGAGATGCTCTGTTTATGTGGCTCACGCAGCACGTACTCCAGATCTTTACTCCTCCCAAAGTCCATACTATGGACATCAAGGGGTGCCCTTTATGTAACCCAAGCAGCACACACTCTGGACATTTAAGGATGCATTGGTTATTGAGTCAAGTGATCTCAGTTCCAAAGTGCCTTACTTTACCATTATTTGCCTTCTGTAATGTTTTTCCTGTTGACTACTGTATTAAATCGCACTTCAGTGAGTCACCCTTCATTTTATGTCATCTCTGTCATACTGAACGCTGCCATGCCGTCCCTTGGTAATTGTTTATTTTATAAAGTGTCTTCCACAGATGTCACATTGAGCACTCAATCAGTGTTTATAGCGTCTTTCATGGTCACCATTTAGACTGGACACGTTTTTGCATTGCAGGGTGATAAATAAACAATCCCCTTATTCTGGAATTTCTGGAGTTCAGGTAATGGAGGCAGTTGGTTTCTTGTTTTTATGACACAAACTTGCCCAGGATTTACCTGTCAATGTGAGTGACACTCATTAGTTAAAAAAAAAAATTAAAAAAAGCAGGTGAGACCACAAAACTGGAGACGACAAAAACACTGAGAGCATAAAGTCAATATACAGTCTGCTTTCACATCTCACATCCAAGGTGTAAACCAAACAAACCTATGGACCCCTGGTGAATAAGGGGGTTTACCTCAGAACCAACAGGACGCTGGTCCAGTTCATGTCAGAGATGCCATCTGTGACCCTTAGAGAGACACCTCATTTATCTGTAAAAAATACAATGCATTCAGAACGTATTCAGACCACCTTAATTTTTTGGTGGATAAGGGGGTTTACCCGATAACCAACAGAGACCCCCCCCCCCCCATATGACACCTCATCTAAGTGTAAAATGCAGTGGATTCAGAACATATTCAGTCCCTTTCATTTTTTGGTGGATAAGGGGGTTTACCTGATAACCAACAGAGACCCCCATGTGACCCTTAGAGAGACACCTCATTTATCTGTGAAATACTGTGCATTCAGAACGTATTCAGACCACCTTCACTTTTTGGTGGATAAGGGGGTTTACCCAATAACCAACAGAGACCCCCATGTGACCCATAGAGAGACACCTCAGAACGTACTCAGACCACCTTCACTTTTTGGTGGGTAAAGGGATTTCCTGATAACCAACAGAGACCCCCATGTGACCTTTAGAGAGGCACATCAGAACGTATTCAGACCACCTTCACTTTTTGGTGGATAAGAGGGTTTACCTGATAACCAATACTGACCTCCATGTGACCCTTAGAGAGACACCTCAGAACGTACTCAGACCACCTTCACTTTTTGGTGGGTAAGGGATTTGCCTGATAACCAACAGAGACCCCCATGGGACCCTTAGAGATAGACACCTCATTTATCTGTAAAAATGCTGTGCATTCAGAATGTATTCAGACCACCTTCACGTTTTGGTGGATAAGGGGGTTTACCCGATAACCAACAGAGACCCCCCCATGTGACCCATAGAGAGACATCTCAGAACGTACTCAGACCACCTTCACTTTTTGGTGGGTAAGGGATT
>JANRMT010062835.1:10325031-10337010 GCA_026402145.1 Polypterus bichir lapradei | reverse complement strand
TGCTCCACTGACAGACTGAGGAGATCGTTCCTCCCCCACACTATGCGACTCTTCAATTCCACCCGGGGAAGTAAATGCTAACATTACTCAAAGTTATTGTCTGCTTTTACATGCATTTTTATTTCTATTTAATTTAATATTGTTTTTTTGTATCAGTATACTGCTGCTGGATTATGTGAATTTCCCCTTGGTATTAATAAAGTATCTATCTATCTATCTATCTATCTATATGATATTTTAATATCTCAGACCTAAATATTACTTTCGGTCTACAAGAATACATTTAAACACACAAAGGCTCAGCACTCTTGACTATATGTAGGCCATTTATCAGCAAAGAATGCCTTACTTTACGCCCTGTTCCCTACTGTTGGGTAGAGCTCTCACCCTCAGCCTTAATAAACCTTGCAGCACACAGCGTATGGCAAACCTCTGGTTGCACCAGGTACTCAAAGAAATTTACCTTATTACTTCAATCACTCTAGACATTTAGACAAAGCATAGAAAGTTAAAAGCAGCATGGTATTTATTACAGGAATAATAATAATACCAGTGAAACAAAGAATAATAGAAAATAGGACTAATAGTAAAGTCTGGATATATATAGTCTTTAGAAAAAGCTTACAAAAAAGTAAAGATGACAAGGATGAATGTCGCAAGCGGCTTGTGATCTCGCACTCGTAGTTGTTCATGATGCTTTTCTGATGATCAGATAGAAACAACCGCATGTTGACATCACTCTGTTCTCTTCTGACGTCTTCATCCCTTCTTCTTCCTCCCTCCTTCCTATGTCTCTCCTCAGACGAGGCATATTTATTCTAAAATTCCATCATGGGGGTTTTTGCAACATGTGATTGTTACATGCACCTGATTGGCTGGCTGTCAATATGATGGATGATTTTTTTTTTCAAACTCTATAATCTATCTTTTCCCAGATAATACATTTTTTTGATGTTGCTTAAGACATTGGCATGTCTTCCTTTCCATGGCTGTAAACCAATTTGTTGTCCCAAATGTCCATCCATAAAGTAATCAACAGCCTGAGGTGTCGCTATGCCTTCCTTTCTCAGGCTGTAAGCCAAATTAGCACTATGTTGTGAACAACTGTTATAAAAGTAAGGTATAACTGGGAAGAAGACCTGCTTTGATTTGTACTGAATGTAGTTCATCTGTTGTTGTTTTGAGCAAAATATAACAAAAATACAGAAAAAAATTTATAGATTTTGTACCCCACAACAACCACGAAGCACCCAAACCTCAAAGATAAACCCGCCGACTTTATTCGCCATAAAGAGTCAGGGTTGGCAAGCCAAAAACAAACTATGCTCAACCAAACTACCATACCAGTTAAAGCACCGATGGCTTCATTTGATCGCTAAAGCAAAAAAAGCCACATACGATTGCAGAGACTGTAATTTGTCCAGCAGTGATGGCGATTTCTAAGACTTTGCACGGAGATAAGTTTGCCAGTGATATTGAGAAAATTTCACTATCTGATAACACAATTAGACATTTTCCATCCTATCGTACATCAAAATCAAGTCCCGCTTACCAGAGGGTACACCAGAGGGGTGTGCGGGGCTTAGGGCTGACAAACCCCATGCGGGGCCAGTTACGTCAAATGCTGTTATTGGTTACATGTGGACTGTATAAACTTGCATGCGAATTTAATAAAAATAATGTTAACATACACTGCGTTTTCTTATTACAGTATTCAGCTAAATTTTTGCAAGATAACACGTGGACTTAATATAATATAACGATAAAATCTATTAAATAAGTGCAATTCATAATTCATGACAATACCACGACAGTGCGAAATGCGATGGTGTGGTGTGTCACAAACTCGCATAAGAGCCATAGCAAGGTTTGGGGCAGACACCCATATATTGTTTTCCTGGCTGCTAAATTGTAAACAAATGATAGCACTGATGTGCACAAACCGGAGTCCAAAACAGAACTGAGGGGATAGGGGAAAGGTGGAGGCTTTTAAAGGTCAGTATAGGAAGTGACATCAAAGGGTCTGGGACCGGAAGGGTCTTCAGCCGTAGGCTCGGGCCCGAACATGACATCAAGGGGGCCAGAACCGGAAAGGTCTTCATCCATTGGTTCCGACCCGGAAGTGAAGTCAACAGGACCAGGAGGAATTTCCAATGAATGATCTGCAGGAAAGCGAGAAAAAGAATCAGTGCACTCTGCCACATCCCGGTCTGACTCGGGATTGCTCTCATTCCAGCTCTTTAGGTGCCTTCCATGCGCACGTGTGTGACAGGTGTCATGTGGAAATTAGCAGGCCCTCTTCTAGAAAAGTATCCAAATTGCAAGCATACTTTGAGTTTCGAAATGCAGGATGTCACAGTCATAACTCATGTTGATGTCATGTCAGCCGATACATGCTTTTGTGCATTAATATTCAGACTGTGGAATTTTTTCAAAGACGTACCTGTATGGAATTTGACCTTAAAGAGGGTCTTTAAAAGGGTTCCTCTTAGTAACATCTCAAATATATATATACCATTCGAATAGGACATGCGGACCTCCAAAGTGGGGCCTCCTTAGGTGTGGGGCCTGGGGCAGTCACCCCACTTGCCCCCCCCAAATGCCTCTCTTGCCACTCACGTTTTCTAACAGCGGAGGACAATTTAAGACTAGCTGTGTCCAGCATTGAACCCCGAATGTGTCAGAAACAAGCTCAACCATCCCACTGAATAAAGTAAGTTCTTGGCTTAAATCATATTTTGAATGTAAGCAACTATATTATGAGGTGTTCATGTATTGTGTATAGCCGATATTATTATGATGTGTGCATCCTGATGTATTTTTTTGTGTGGTTGAGGGGAAGTCATGAAGTCAGTAGACGGATTGGGAGAGCATAAGGGGTCATGAGGTCACTGGAAAGGAGTGTGTGGTGGTCCTGATATCTCTGCAAAAGGACGAAGGTCCAAGTCTTTAAAGTTCTGGTGCTCCCTATATGGTTGCGAGACATTGATGCATTAGGATTAAAAGTCAAGATGGAGGTAAAGAACTTAGGGGTAACTGTTGACTGTAACCTGAATTTTAAATCACATATTAATCAGATCACTAGGACAGCATTTTTTCACTTAAGAAACATAAGTAAAGTTAGACCTCTTATATCATTGAAAGATGATGAGAAATTAGTTCACGCTTTTATTTTCAGTCGTCTAGATTACTGTAACGCTCTCCTCTCAGGACTACCCAAAAACACATCGATCGATTGTAACTAGTGCAGAATGCGGCTGCTAGAATCCTAACTAGGAAAAGAAAATCCGAGCACATTTCTCCAGTTTTGATGTCACTACACTGGTTACCTGTGTCATTCAGGATTGACTTTAAAATACTGCTTATGGTTTACAAAGCCTTAAATAATCTCGCTCCATCTTATATATCAGAATGCCTGACATCTTATATTCCAAATTATAACCTTAGATCCTCAAATAAGTGTCTGCTCAGAATTCCAAGAGCTAAACTTAAAAGAAATGGTGAGGCGGCCTTCTGCTGCTATGCACCTAAAATCTAGAATAGCCTGTCAATAGGAATTCGCAAGGCTGATACGGTGGAACCTCTGTTCACGAACGTCTTGGTACACGTACAAATCGGTTTACGACCAAAAAGTTCGGCAAACTTTTGCCTCGGTTCGCGACTACACACTCGGTATACGAACAAGCCAGTTTCCCTTTCGGTCTGTACGTGCCGATGATTTCCGCACATGTTCCATTGTTCTCGGTCAGACGTACGTGCTTTCGCTGTGAACTCTTTGTGCTCTATTTCATTTCCCTTCCGGTTTCTACGCGCTGATTACTGTATTTAAGCACGTGTTCAGCCTCTCCCTGTTCATTGTTCTCAATCTGACGTGCGTGCTTTACCTGTGAACTCTTCGCGCTCTACACTATTTCGTGTGCTTTTGCAGTTAACCATGGCTTCTAAGCACTGTAACCTCCTCTCCACCCAGTTCCTCCTTATTTCATGCCAGAACTCGACTCATGCAAGGTTAGTTTTCTTGGTGGTTTATGGTTAGTTTTTGTATTACAGATTTTTCAAATGTTCATTTTTCGGTTCATAGCATGAATTGTTGCAATGTTACTTTTCTTGGTTGTTTATTAAGTTACAGATTTTTCAAATGTTTTTCTCCCTGTGCTTAAAACTAATTTTTTTTAAAAAAAAAAGTGTTTACATCGATCGGGTCGTAAGGCTATTAGCATGAACTCCTGCAATGTTACTTTCTTGGTTGCTTGTGGTTGGTTTTTAAATAAAGTTCGGATTTGTTCAAACGTTCCTTTTTTTCCCCCCGTGCTTAAAACTCATTAAAAAAAAGTGTTTACAGAGATCGGGTCGTAAGGGTGTAGCGCGAACTCTTGCAATGTTAGTTTTCTCTGTTGTTCAAGGTTTTCTAAGTGTTATTCAATGTTTTTACATTTAGTTTACTATTACGATGTGCATTCTATGGTGTAATTAACTATATTTGTGCTTAAAAATCTTTAAAAAAATATATTTACATACAGTTCGTGCGGTCTGGAACGGATTAATTGTATTTACATACAATCCTATGAGGGAAATTACTTCGGTTCACGACCAAATCGGTTTACGACCGGACGTTTGGAACGAATTATGGTAGTGAACCGAGGTTCCACTGTACAGTGGAGCACTTTAAAAAACTGCTGAAAACACATTACGTTAACATGGCCTTCTCATAACTTCATTTTAATTTAATCCTGATACTCTGTATGTTCAATTTATTATCATAGCTATTCATGGTGGCTTTAAAATCCGTACTGACCCCTACTCTCTCTTCTGTTCTTTTTCCTGTTTTCTGTGGTGGCGACCTGCGCCATCACCACCTAATCAAAGCACCGTGATGTCCTACATTGATGGATTAAAAGCCAGAATACTGAATGCTGATACTGAACGTTGAAAAAACAAAAGAACTGGTGATCGACTTCAGGAAGAAACAGCTGACATACACCCCGGTCTACATCAAGAACACTGCTGTGGAAATTGTGCAGTCTACCAAGTTCCTAGGAGTAAATGTGACAAACAACCTCACCTGGTCCCTGCACACCTCCTCCATCACCAAGAAGGCTCACCAGCGCCTGATCTTCTTGCGGAGGCTAAAGAGGGCCCATCTTAGCAAGTCAGTCCTCACCACTTTCTACAGAGGGACCATAGAGAGCGTGCTAACCAGCAGCAGCTCTCTGTGGCAGGAGAGCTGCAGCGCTTCAGACTGGAAAGCACTGAGGAAAGTGGTGAGGGCTGCTGAGAGGATCATTGGAGCCCCACTGCCTAATGTACAAGACTTGGCAAAACAACAATGTCTGGCCAGAGCTGTGCGGATCTCCAGAGACCCCACTCATCCTGCCTCTGAACTCTTTTCCCTCATGCCCTCAGGCAGAAGGTACCGCAGCCTGAAATGCAGAGCCACCAGATTTAAAAACAGTTTTTTTCCGACCGCCGTTCGTCTTTTAAATGAAGCACTTTAGCATTTCATTTAATGCACTTTAAATCAGGATTATGCACTTTTAATCAGAATTTTATGCACTTTTAATCAGAATTTTTCTGCACTTTTAATTAGAATGTAATTGATTTTAACCATGTGTTTTTATGTCTTGTGCATCGTCTTTTCGTTCTACAGCACATCTCCGATGTTCTGCTGAATGACAAATAAAATTGAATTGAATTGAATTGAATTGAATTGAGAAGTCTACATGACCATCATCATCAAGTCCTTCTATGAGAACCGTAAATACAAAGAGGGCTGTTTCATTTATGTTATGTAGAATGCCCAGAGTGGACTGGGTGGTCCTGTGGTCTGGACCCCCTGCAGATTTTATTTTTTTCTCTCCAGCTGTCTGGAGTTTTTTTTTGTTTTTTCTGTCCCCCTTGGCCATCGGACCTTACTCTTATTCTATGTTAATCAGTGTTGTCTTATTCTAATTCTTACATTGTCTTTTATTTTTCTTTTCTTCATCATGTAAAGCACTTTGAGCTACATTATCTGTATGAAAATGTGCTATAGAAATAAATGTTGTTGTTGTTGTTGAGACATGGATGCTATCCAGTGACCTAAGAGGAAGACCGGACTCCTTCATGTGTATCCCTTCACTGGTCTGACTTTGTGTTGCTCATGGAGTCCCGAATGAGGCACATTACCGACATTGTGTGAGAGAGAGTCAGTTGGCACGTGGCGCGTTTCCCCGAGGGTGATCCAGCTCGTTAGATCCTCATTGTTGGGGACCCGAGTGGCTGGACCAGGCCAAGGGGTCGCCCACATAACACTTGGCTGCAGCAGATAGATGGTCATTTCCGGAGGGTTGGACTGGACCGCGTGTATGCCTGGGCTGGTTGCCAACGTTTCGTTGTGTGGTGGGTTCGGCAACGTACTGTACCAGTGCATGCTCCCCAACTTGACTTGTTGAGGGGAAGGGGGGCTTGAGTCCAAAGTACACATGAATTGGGGGGAGTGGGGTGTATTTTCAAAAAGGTTGAAAACCCATGCCGTAAGGGGTTAAATGGTGTCTTCGTGTTGACTGTGTAGGACGGTGTTTTAGCTTGTGAATTCTTCCTGGGATCGGCTTCCTTTGTGTACATTGAATTGACAGCAAAAGGAAATCCAAAAATGACATTGGCTATTATATTATGACTGGCAAGTGGGACGCAGATCCTCATCCAGCAAGACTGACAGGGCAGGATCCTCTTTATTAGTCCCTTCATGTGAAGTGACGCCCTTGAGCCATGCCTCGCCCACACACACACACACACACACACACACACAGGGGGAGGCCTGCGAGAGAATCGGGATATAACTGAGTAAAGCCTCAAGGACCCAATTCTGTTCAAACGTCTGCGTATTAAGCAGCTCGTACCAGGTGGTAACCCACAGATGATGGAGTAAATGCTGACATGACATCTCTGACACATCCATCTGCTGAGATAATTGCCATATTGACTTATGAGGACTTACAGCGCCTTCAGAAAGTCTTCCATCCCCTTTACTTTGTGCTCATTTTGTTAGGTTGCAGCCAAGTGTTTCTTAGTTTCTTTGCAGCCTTTGTCGATTTTCGTAAAGCGTTCGACTCAGATGTTCAAGCTGCCCTGGGGGAGGTTGCTGGACATCATGGCTGGCCTGTACACTCGTACTGTGAGTGCTGTGCAGAGTGGAGGCAGACCCTCTGTGTTTTTCCCAGTTGATTCTGGGGTCCATCAGCATTGTGTTCTGCTCCTACTCTGTTCAAAGCTGGCATGGACTGGGTGTAGGGCAGAGTCGCGGGGTCCAGTGGCTGTGGGGCAACTGTTGGTGAAGAAAGATTCACTGATCTTGACTTTGCTGATGATGCTGTGATCTTCATGGAGTCAATGGAGGCTCTGATCGGGGTGCTCGAGAGACTGAGCGAGGAGTCTGAGTGTCTGGGCTTGCAAGTGTCCTAATAAAAACCAAGAGTCAGGTCTTTATTGACCTCTTGGGCTCAATCATCAGCAGTGTGTCTGTTTGTGGAGAGAGTGTCAACCTTGTCATTGAGAGGTTTACTTACCTTGGCAGTGGCATCCGTGTCTCTGGTGACTCTTCCTATGAAGTCAGTAGACTCTGTATGTTCAATTCATCATAATAACTATTCATGGTGGCTCTAAAATCCGTACTGACCCCTACTCTCTCTTCTGTTTCTTTTTCCGGTTTCTCTGTGGTGGCGGCCTGCGCCACCTCCACCTACTCAAAGCATCATGATGCTCCAACAATGATGGACTAAAAGCCAGAAGTCCACGTGATTATCATCATCATCATCAAGTCCTTCCGTGAAAACCATAAATACAAAGAGGACTGTTTCATTCATGTTAGGTAGATTGCCCAGATGGGACTGGGCGGTCTCATGGCCTGGAATCCCTGCAGATTTTATTTTTTTTCTCCGGCCGTCTGGAGTTTTTTTTTTGTTTTTTCTGTCCCCCCCGGCCATTGGACCTTACTCTTATTCTATGTTAATTAATGTTGACTTATTTTATTTTCTTACTGTGTCTCTTATTTTTCTATTCTTCATTAAGTAAAGCACTTTGAGCTACATTTTTTTGTATGAAAATGTGCTATATAAATAAATGTTGTTGTTGTTGTTGTTGTCATGAGGTCGCTGGAAAAGGGATGTGTGGTGCTCCCGATATCTCTACAAAAGAACAAAGGTCCAAGTCTTTAGAGTTCTGGTGCTTCCTGTCTTGCTATATGGTTGTGAGACATTGACGCTATCCAGTGACCTGAGATGAAGACTGGACTCCTTCAGTATTGTGTCTCTCCGGAAAATCCTTGGTCACCGCTGGTTTGACTTTGTGTTGCTCATGGAGTTCCAAATGAGGCACATGACCTGCATTGTGAGGGAGCGTCAGTTACGGCACTACGGCCATGTGGCACGTTTCCTGGAGGGTGATCCGGCTCATAGGATCCTCATTGTTGAGGACCCGAGTGGCTGGACCAGGCCAAGGGGTCGCCCACGTAACACCTGGCTGTGGCAGATAGAGGGTCATTTCCGGAGGGTGGGACTGGACTGCGTGTCTGCCTTTGGGGGTTGCCCTCCGGGATCCCGAGTTGTTTCGTCGTGTGGTGGGTGCGGCAACGCTCTGTACCGGTGCAGGTTCCCCAACTTGACTTGACTTGACTTGTGCTACAGTCACTTAAGTTCATTTTTTCCTTCCTCAAGCAGAACTCACTACCCCTGAATGACAAAACGAAAACAGGATTTTAGAATTTTTTTTTCATTTATTAAAACCAAAAGCCAGAAACATCACATTGACACACATATTCGGACCCTTGGCCTTGACATTTGAAATTTGGCTCAGGTGCATCCCGTTCTGTTGATTACCATTGAGATGTTTCTACACCTTGTTTGGAGTCCATCTGTGGTCAGTTCAATTGATTGGACTGATTAGATTAGGTGTCTACAGAAAGGTCCATCAGGTAAAGAAAAGGCTAAGAGACAACACTTTGTCGAAGTACTGATCTTGGGAAGGCTACAAAAACATGTCGGCAGAATTGAAGGTTTCCAAGAGCACAATGACCTCCATAATTCTTCAATGGAATAAGTTTGAAGCAACTGTAACCAAACTGAGCAAGAACCTCAGTGAGAGAGATGATCAAGAGTCCAATTGTCACTCTCGCTGAGTGGCAGAGAACCTGTATGGAGATGGGAGAAAACTTTGAGAAAGGCTACGACCGTTGGAACACCCCACTAATTTGGAGTTTATGGCAGAGTGGCCAGACGGCACATGAAAGCCCACTTGGAGTTTCCAAAAGGGCACCTAAAGGAATCTCAGACTATCAGAGACAAGATTGTCTGGTCTGATGAAGCCAAGATTGAACTGTGTGCTCTCAGTTCTAAATGTCATGTCTGGTGGGAACCGGACTCCGCTCATCACCCATAAAATACCAGTCCAAAGGCAAAGCACGGTGGTGGCAGCGTTATGTTGTGGTTTGCGTTTCAACAACAGGTACCAGGAGACTAGTCAGGGTTTAGGGAAAGCTGATTGAAGCAAAGGGCAGAGATATCCTTAAAGAGAATCCTTCTCGGTGACTCTTACTTCTGGTGTTCCACAAGGTTCCATTCTTGGTCCTGTACTTTGTACTCTTTACACACTGCATTTGGTTCCATTGTTAGGAAGTATGGCTCTTCTTTTCATTTTTTTGCTGATGATACCTGTCATTTAATTCTTTGAGGGATGAATATTTTTTCCAAAAAGTTCTATTTTTGTCTCATCCGTCCACAAAACATTCTTTCAATAGCCTTCTGGTTTGTCCACGTGATCTTTAGCAAACTGCAGACGAGCAGCAATGTTTTTTTTCTGGAGTGCAGTGGCTTTCTCCTTGCAACCCTGCCATGCACACCATTGTTGTTCAGTGTTCTCCTGATGGTGGACTCATGAACATGAACATCAGCCAATGTGAGAGAGGCCTTCAGTTGCTTAGAAGTTACCCTGGGGTCCTTTGTGACCTCGCCGACTATTACACACCTTGCTCTTGGAGTGATCTTTGTTGGTCGACCACTCCTGGGGAGGGTAACAATGGTCTTGAATTTCCTCCATTTGTACACAATCTGTCTGACTGTGGATTGGTGGAGTCCAAACTCTTTAGAGATGGTTTTGTAACCTTTTCCAGCCTGATGAGCATCAACAACTCTTTTTGTGAGGTCCTCAGAAATCTCCTTTGTTCGTGCCGTGATACACTTCTACAAACATGTGTTGTGAAGAGCAGACTTTGATAGATCCCTGTTCTTTAAATAACACAGGGTGCCCACTCACACCTGATTGGCATCCCATTGATTGAAAACACCCGACTCGAATTTCACCTTCAAACTAACTGCTAATCCGTGAGGTTCACAAACCTTTGCCACTCACAAATATGTAATATTCGATCATTTTCCTCAATAAATAAATGACCAAGTATAATATTTTTGTCTCATTTGTTTAACTGGTTTCTCTTTATCTACTTTTAGGACTTGAGTGAAAATCTGATGATGTTTTATCAGATGCATTTGGTTCCATTGTTCGGAAGTATGGCTCTTCTTTTCATTTTTATGCTGATGATACCTGTCATTTTATTCTTTGAGGGCTGAATATTGCTATTTGCTGTTGCTGCTGTTGGCGCCTGTTTGGCATCTCTGGCAGCAGTGGCCGCGCAGGGGTGGCTCGATAGCCAGCAGAAATGCACGGTGGGCCGGCTACCTCTCTGTCTTTGCACAGCAGGTGGGCAACGGTGGCAGTCGCAGTGTGACGCAATATGGTTTGTACCTCTTGTCATCATAAGTGGTGGTTCTCCTGGGTGAATGCTGCTGTAGGTGTATCAGCTACACGAACGTATTCAGCAACATGATCAGCTGGGGACTGATAGGCTGATGCTGGTACCTCACTTCCATTTTTGATATCCAGATCACTTGCAGCAAACTTGGAGTCTGAAAAGTCAGAGTCCAATTCAGCGATAATACATAAAACGTCCATGGAGTATTTTGCTTTGCACATTTGCTTTAGTCTTGCCAGATGTCGATGCCATTTTAGAGGCTGTTTGCTCTTCACTACTCATCCACATGCAAGGAATCGAGGTCAAATCAAGAAAACTACGTAACTTTCCTTCAAGCAAAGAGAGTTGAACTAAAAAGTAAGAGCGAGTTTTGTTTACAGTTTACGGCCGATTAACATCCTCTACCCCTGAATATCGACAAAAGTTGACATCAGCCCTGAAAGAATTACAACATTACAGCACACCCATTACAACAACAACAATAACATTTATTTCTATAGCACATTTTCATACAAATGTGCTTTACAAGATGAAGAAAGAAAAGTTTATAAAATATATATCTACTCTCTATATATAAAATCCTAAGCCTATAAGTGCAACGGTGATGTTTTTTGTCACGCTTTAAATTGGGCTTATTTTAAAACCTACATATATATGTTTGGTATCATTCTTTCTGAATTTATCGAACTTTAATGTGATGTTGTTAGATTTTCAGATTCTTATTACGTTTTAAAATTATAAACTAAAAAATATCAAGAACTCACATCCCGCGAAATGAGACTTTGTGCCAAAAGATTTAACCACACCCGGGGCCAGAAATAAAAGACAAAAGAGTAGGACAGCTGCTGTACAGGCTTTTAAATGTTCGAAGAGCTGCATGAGATGCAGATCATGCGGCACGGCAGTAGCAGCAGCAGCAAGCCAGGTGCTGATCGAGCAAAGAGGAGGTAAAAACAAAAAAATGGTTGGTTTCCCATTGTATCACTGTTTAAGAGGGGGTTTCAGAGGAGCAAAACCTTGGGGTGTGTTCAGCCCCCCTCTTCACAACATGAGCAGCAGAGACACAAAATGGCTGGTGTGAAGTGCAGGCCGGGAGGGGTTAGCAGGCGAAGTGAGCAGGGGGTATAAGCCCCCCAGTATATATATATATATTGTGAACCCCGCCCGGACACAGACAGGCGGACATGTTGGTTGAACAC
>JANRMT010062835.1:10294910-10315031 GCA_026402145.1 Polypterus bichir lapradei | reverse complement strand
TTTATTAATCCCAAGGCGAAATTCACATACTCCAGCAGCAGCATACTAATAAAGAGCAATATTAAATTAAAGAGTGATAACAATGCAGGTATAACAGACAATAACTTTGTATAATGTTAACGTTTACCCCCCCGGGTGGAACTGAAGAGTCGCATAGTGTGGGGTCTCCTCAGTCTGTCAGTGGAGCAGGACGGTGACAGCAGTCTGTCGCTGAAGCTGCACTTCTGTCTGGAGATGATCCTGTTCAGTGGATGCAGTGGATTCTCCATGATTGACAGGAGTCTGCTCAGCGCTCATCGCTCTGTCACGGATGTCAAACTGTCCAGCTCCATGACTACAAGAGAGCCTGCCTTCCTCACCAGTTTGTCCAGGCGTGAGGCGTCCCTCTTCTTTATGCTGACTCCCCAGCACACCACCATGTAGAAGAGGGTTCTTGCCACAACCGTCTGATAGAACATCTGCAGCATCTAATTGCAGATGTTGAAGGACGCCAGCCTTCTAAGGAAGTATAGTCGGCTCTGTCCTTTCTTGCACAGACCATCAGTATTGGCAGTCCAGTCCAATTTATCATCCAGCTGCACTCCCAGGTATTTATAGGTCTGTACCCTCTGCACAGTCACCTCTGATGATCACGGGGTCCATGAGGGGCCTGGTCCTCCTAAAATCCACCACCAGCTCCTGGGTTTTGCTGGTGTTCAGTTGTAGGTGGTTTGAGTTGCACCATTTAACAAAATCCTTGATTAGGTTCCTATATATTAGGGTTAACAGAAACATTAGGAATGACAGTCATATTTATCCATCGTCCTCCCATTTCCAGGGGCTCCAAAGTATTTGGACATTCCAGCTACTCCATAGCCCGGTGTGAGCAGGTCCCTCATTATCTCATTAACTATTAAGCAGGTAGAAGGTCTGCAGTTGATTCCAAGTGTGCAATTTGCATTTGTTAGCTGTCGCTGTGAACTCTCACTATGAGGTCCTGTGGTATAGCGGGTCCACAGCTTGCTTGGTAAAGGCCATTTTTTTTAAATAAATAATCACCGCTCTCGCGGCGGTTTAGTGAGGGGGCGTTGGGCCATAGCAAGCCGCGGGTCAGTCCACGGTGTGGGCGTTCTCACCGAGTGCACAGGTGAGGGACTGCCCACATCCATGATTATTCCGTGGCCAATTTGCCACAGCTGCTATGGCCCCTCGCATTTTAAAAGAAGCGCAAGTCGGATCAGGAGAAAAAAAAGAATGAGAGAAAGGAAAAGAGGACAAGAAAGTAAAAAGAAAGAAGGAAACAGAGGTTGGCAGCAGGAAGTAGGGAGGAGGTAGAGCGCAAGTCCGTGCAGCAGGAAGCAGACGAGCAAACGCTCGCAGGCAGTTGATGGCAGCCTGGGTGTTTGGCCAACACCTGGGAGAAGTGGTTGTGGTCGCCCCCGCAGAGGTTTGTTTTGCAGGGCGGGAGTGACCGGGAAGGTGCAGGACTCTCCGCAGATGGTAGCGGGAGTCGGGACTTGGGACGCGGTGTCCCTAACGTGAGAGCCTTGGCCGTTAAGGGATTCCCAAGTCGCTGTCTGGAGGAGCCGACCGGAGCCAAGGATCGGTGAGGCAACTGACAGCAGTAGCAGGTGTAAAGAAGGTCAGCTGCAGGTAGAGTGGCTCCCCTGTTGCGAAGCCTGGACAGGGAGAAGTAGGGGAGTCACCAGTTAAAAGAAGGCACCGGGTTTGTCATTTGTTTTTAAAGACTGCTTCCTGATCATTTTAACCTCGTCGGTTTTAAAGGATTGTTTTTTCTATTTATTGTTTTTACCTCCACATTTTTCTTTTAAGGATTATTTATTTATTGAAGAACTTTGAAGCACTGCACTTTATTTATATCTTTTAAATAAAAGCACTTTGCACATTTTTACCATCCCCTTGCTTACTTGTTGCCTTCACTGACTAGCTCACTCGGTAACATTATCGACGGTGTTGGGAAAAGGCTCCCAAACAGCAATGGGAGTGTGGAGCCAGAACCCGCATCATCACATTTGGTGGCAGCGGTGGGATTGCGAACCCACACATAGGCCATCATTAGGCTGAGAAAACAAAACAAACCCTTTAGAGAGAGAGCAGAATCACCAGGGGTAGTCAACTCAACCATTTGGTAGAGTCTTACAGAGAATGAACACACTGGACAGCTCAGCAACACCAGAAGGCCTGGACAACCACAGAAGACAACTGTGTTGGGTGATTGCAGAATTTGTCCTTGGTGAAGAAGAATCCATTCATGACATTTAGCCAAACCAAGACCACTCTCTGTGGGGTTAGACCCATCATTGCCAATGTCTATAATCAAGAGAAGACTCCATTAAAGTAAAGACAGAGGGTTCACCACAAAGTGCAAGCGAACTGGTAAGCCTCAAGCATAGGAAGCACAGATTAGACTTTGCTAGAAGATGTTTTATAAAAGCCTGTCCAGTTCTGGAACAATATTCTGTGGACAAAGGAAACTAAGATTAATATGTATACCTGTAGAATGTCCGATGATCAAAGGCAACAAGAAGCCCAAGCAAAGAGGGATGTACCGGTTAGCATATCTGGTGAATGTCGGCTCCTAAGCACACGATGTGATGGCAGCAGACGGATTGCCACTCGCATTGCCACCACTCATCACCTTGCTTACAATCTTCCCAGCGATTAATCTGCTGTTATCAGCGAGTTGGAGTTCATGCGGCTGAAATGAGTTTCCTCCGCAGGGTGTCTAGGCTTTCCCTTAAAGATAGGGTGAGAAGCTCAGTCATCCGGGAGGGGCTCAGATTAGAGCCGCTGCTCCTCCGCATCGAGAGGAGTCAGATGAGGTGGCTCGGGCATCTGATCAGGATGCCTCCTGGACGCCTCCCTGGTGAGGTGTTCCAGGCATGTCTAACCGGGAGGAGGCCCCGGGGAAAACCCAGGACACGCTGGAGGGACTATGTCTCCCGGTTGGCCTGGGAACGCCTCGGGATTCCCCAGGAAGAGCTAGAAGAAGTGGTCACGGAGAGGGAAGTCTGGGCATCTCTGCTCAAGCTGCTGCCCCCGCGACCCGATCTCGGATAAGCAGAAGAGGATGGATGGATGGATGGATATCAGCGAGTTGTGACTCCTTACGTAGCTTTGGCATATCTTGCTGTCAATGCTTCTTCTATGGATTGGCATGCAGGCAGATTCTGAAAGCCAACGATTTTTTGAGCACCAGTATTTGCGAGGCAGTCACGTCAGTATGAAGCAGAACCTCCAAACATCTTGTGGAAGCCAGACTACCGAGAACTGAGAGCAAAAGGAGGTCCCGCACAGCATGACTAGAGTGGTCTTAAGAATTTGCTCCTTGATTGCGAATGCTTAAACAAGCACATAACAGACTAAGACATCTGAGCAGTTTAAAAGTCACTTTGCCCTGATGATTGTCAGTGCGAGGACCTCTTGACTCTCACCTGGGGAACCCCCCTGCTGCATCCCAGACCACTCTTTGAGAACCAGTGACCTAACAACATATGTGAATTTCATGCA
Source organism: Polypterus bichir lapradei (assembly GCA_026402145.1). NCBI lineage: Eukaryota > Metazoa > Chordata > Cladistia > Polypteriformes > Polypteridae > Polypterus > Polypterus bichir. The sequence goes on along the minus strand of JANRMT010062835.1, from coordinate 10,311,521 downwards.
TGGGGGCATCTGGGACATGAACTTCAGTCTTCAAGATGCAAGACAGCAGTGCTACCACTGTGCCACCATGCCACCAACAAAGGCTGATCTCCTCAGGAATTCAATTTTTTCACCCGGCAAGAGGGGTACTTGCCCTGCTTTTAGACTTCTGTTGTGGTCACACCTCACTATTCTGACAGACTGCATCACCTGCACTTCTCACACAAAGCTGTGCCAGCCACACGTGCACAAGCCATCTCAGCAGTCAACGTGCCCTCATGAATTTGTGGATGGAATTTCCAAACACGCAGACCTCTTTGGGTAATCTTACCTGTAAAAGAAACCTCACATTTATTATTTTTTTCCATTTTTTTCAGCCACAGGTAAAATGATATTAAAGTCTCAAATGAGTGGCGTCAGCTGCTTAGTGTCAGGCCAAAGAAAAGAAAAAACTGGGATCGGTTAAGAGTCGGGCAACGGCATGCAAAACCACGAAAGAATCTATCTATCTATCTGTCGATTATATAGTGCCTTCTATCTATCTATCTATCTATCTATCTATCTATCTATCTATCTATCTATCTATCTATCTATCTATCTGTCGATTATATAGTGCCTTCTATCTATCTATCTATCTATCTGTCAATTATATAGTGCCTTCTATCTATCTATCTATCTATCTATCTATCTATCTATCTATTAATGTGTCGATTACATAGTGCCTTCTATCTATCTATCTATCTATCTATCTATCTATCTATCTATCTATCTGTCAATTATATAGTGCTTTCTATCTATCTATCTGTCGATTATATAGTGCCTTCTATCTATCTATCTATCTATCTATCTATCTATCTATCTATCTATCTATCTATCTATCTATCTATCTATCTATCTATCATATAGTGCCTTTTCTATCTATCTATCTATTTACTATATAGTGCCATTCTATCTATCTAGAGTTCTTAAGGTCTGTGCTGATCAGCTCTGTGGTGTCCTCTGTCACCTGTTCAGTTTGTCCCTAAGGCTCCAGAAAGTGTCACTGCTGTGGGAAACATTATGCATTGTTCCTGTTCAAAGAAAGAAGTCACCTCTTCACCTGATGACTACAGACCAGTGGCACTGACGTCTCACATCATGAAGACCTTTGAAAGGCTGGTTCCTTGGCCAGACCCATCTGTTCAGCCGTCCAACGTAAATGGTACACTGGAGGTAAGGAATGGAGTGCCACACAGCAGCTTAACATTTCTTCACTTCTGCCCTCAATTAGCAGGACTTGACCAACCAGATGTGTCATAACATCATCCACGCTCCAGCTCACCTGGCTCTTCTGGCTCATCCAGTATTAAACAGTACAATACCAGCACATCAGGGTCTGTTGTGACCAGCCTGGGAATGAGACAGTCACGTGTCAATGAGTCCTGCGTGCTGTTCTTTTCATGAGAACACGGCAAAAAAAAACAAATAAAATTGTAGCCTTAGTAAACGGGGTGGGTAGTCTGTGGAACCCCAATCCTTCCTGATAAATGTATTAAATATCTATCTATCTATCTATCTATCTATCTATCTATCTATCTATCTATCTATCTATCTACCAAGAGCAGGATCGTGGGGCAGCTGGACCCAATCCCAGCACTCATCAGTTGCAAGGCAGGAATAAACCTTGAACAGGATGCCAGCCCATCACAGGGTGAATGCACACACACATTAGGCCAATGTGCCACCATTAATCTGTCTAACCTTCCTGTCATTCGGCTGTTGAAGGAAAAGTGGAGAACCCATATGAAACCCATCCAGAAACAGGGACAGAGAGAGAAAACAAGCAAAGTGCATGCAGGGAACTCCTGGGACACAAACCCTCGTCTCCTTACTGTGAGGCAGCAGAACTACCGCAATCTATCATGTAGTGCCTTTTCTATTAATCTATTTAGATGGTGTTGCTTGGGTGGGCTCCTGCCTGCTAAGACCCTCTGTTGTAGTCAAGAGGTATGGAGAATGAATGAATGCTTTCTTTGTGAATCACTTGTAATTGCTTTCTGTCCAGTGTGTTGTAAAATTTAAAAGATGCATTTGATTCATGGAGCTTGTGCTGCGATATCGCCACCTACACTCAACAAGAGGAACTACACCTCTTGGCCTGGGAAGCACACATTTTTAAGTTCAAGTCCAGGATGCGCTGATTTCTTTCCATTTTTTTCCCTGCAATGGGTTTCTTTTTTTGGGGGGAGTTTTTTTTTTTGTCTTCTTAGCAAGTCAAGGCTGGGGGGCTATGTTCTATGCACTTGTGAACCTCGATGTATCATGTGCCTCAATTAGCCATTCCTGTTCTCTCAAGCCTCATGGCCCCCTTTCAAAGCTGCTGGCCTCATCGAGGTGTGTGGTGTTTAGCAGCTCATTCCTGCCATTCTGTTTAAGGAGAAGCTATTTTAAATGCTTTATCCTGAACAGCTTGCTTGGATGTGTAATCAGAGGTATAGAATAACTTATAAGCAACACTTGTTGTGAGCATGAATTTGCGATAAACATACTGTAATTATATTTTAGGACTAAACTTTACGGGTACAAACCACTTAATGTCCACATACGTTCTGCAAAATAGAACATTAAGCGACAAGCTGTGCTGCCTGTCTAAGATTGGTTGAAATCTAAATAATCGACATAGACCTCAGTGTTAACACCGTGTACCATCTATTGGAATGTTTTTTGTAATGCATGTAGTAATAGAGTGCATTGCATTTGTCATTCCAACAGATGGCGCATCACAAACGTTTCCAGTGAAAAATTGTTTGTGATGCGCCATCTGTTGGAATGACAAATACAATGTATATGTATCTGTTATATACCATTTGGTTCAAGATTTGTAAAAGCAGTGATGTTTTTGGTGCACCATCTGTTAGAATGGTAAATGCATTGAATATGTCTCTATTATATACCATTTGGTGTGGGATTCCTAGAAGCAATGATGTTTGTGATGCGCCATCTGTTGGAATGGTAAATGCAATGCATTTTATTACTACTATTTCATCACAGAGTGTATGAATTTCATTACAGAGTGTATGCTTTTCAGTAAAAGATGAATGTATTTCACCACAGAATGTGTATATTTCAATACAGTGTGTACACATTTCAGTCTAAAGTCAGTATGTTTTATCACAGGCTTTATACATTTTAGTACAGAGTGAACGCATTTCACCATGGAGTCTATTCATCTCAATACAAAGTGTAGATGTTTCAGTAAAAGGTGAATATATTTCACCACAGATTTCAATACAGTGTGTATGCTTTTTAGTAGATAGATAGATAGATAGATAGATAGATAGATAGATAGATAGATAGATAGATAGATAGATAGATACTTTATTAATCCCCAAGGAGAAATTCACATACTCCAGCAGCAGCATACTGATAAAAACAATATTAAATTAAAGAGTAATGAAAATGCAGCGCAAGTTAAAAAATGCAGGGTGGAGAGTGCGAGGCAGGTGTAACAACAAACAACAACAACAACATTTATTTCTATAGCACATTTTCATACAAAAAGTAGCTCAAAGTGCTTTACATAATGAAGAATAGAAAAAGAAAAGACAAAATAAGAAAATAAAATAAGTCAACATTAATTAACATAGAATAAGAGTAAGGTCCAATGGCCAGGGTGGACAGAAAAAACAAAAAAAACTCCAGACGGCTGGAGAAAAAAATAAAATCTGTAGGGATTCCAGACCATGAGACCGCCCAGTCCCCTCTGGGCATTCTACCTCACATAAATGAAACAGTCCTCTTTGGATTTAGGGTTCTCACGGAAGGACTTGATGATGATGGTCACGTAGACTTCTGGCTTTTAATCCATCCATTATTGTTGGAGCATCATGAAGCTTTGAGTAGGTGATGATGGCGCAGAAAAGAAACAGAAGAGAGAGTAGGGGTCAGTACGGATTTTAGAGCCACCATGAATAGTTATTATGATGAACTGAACATACAGAGTATCAGGATTAAGTTAAAGTGAAGTTATGAGAAGGCCATGTTAAAGTAATGTGTTTTCAGCAAGTGCTCCACCGTATCAGCCTGGTGAATTCCTATTGGCAGGCTATTCCAGATTTTAGGTGCATAACAGCAGAAGGCTGCCCGCCTCACCACTTCTTTTAAGTTTCGTTCTTGGAATTCTAAGGAGACACTCATTTGAGGATCTAAGGTTACGATTTGGAATATAAGGTGTCAGACACTCCGATATATAAGATGGGGCGAGATTATTTAAGGCTTTATAAACCATAAGCAGTATTTTAAAGTCAATTCTGAATGACACAGGTAACCAGTGTAGTGACATCAAAACTGGAGAAATGTGCTCAGATTTTCTTTTCCTAGTTAAGATGCTAGCAGCTGCATTCTGCACTCGTTGCAGTCGATTTATGTCTTTTTTGGGTAGTCCTGAGAGGAGTGCATTACAGTAATCTAGTCGACTGAAAACAAGTTTCTCAGCATCTTTCAGTGATATAAGAGGTCTAACTTTACTTATGTTTCTTAAGTGAAAAAATGCTGTCCTAGTGATCTGATTAATATGCGATTTAAAATTTAGATTACAGTCAACAGTTACCCCTAAGCTTTTTACCTCCGTCTTGACTTTTAATTCTAATGTATCCAGTTTTTTTCTAATAGCCTCATTGTATCCATTATTGCCAATCACTAAGATTTCAGTTTTCTCTTTATTTAACTTGAGAAAGTTACTATTCATCCATTCTGAGATACAAGCCAGACATTGTGTTAGTGAATCAAGAGAGTCGGGGTCATCAGGTGCTATTGATAAGTACAGCTGTGTGTCATCAGCATAGCTGTGGTAGCTCACGTTGTGCCCTGAGATAATCTGACCTAACGAAAGGATGTAGATTGAGACAATAATAACAGACAATAACTTTGTATAATGTTAACGTTTACCCCCCCGGGTGGAATTGAAGAGTCGCATAGTGTGGGGTCTCCTCGGTCTGTCAGTGGGGCAGGATGGTGACAGCAGTCTGTCGCTCAAGCTGCTCCTCTGTCTGGAGATGATCCTGTTCAGTGGATCCAGTGGATTTTCCATGATTGTCAGGAGCCTGCTTGGCGCCCGTCGCTCTGCCACGGATGTCAGACTGTCCAGCTCAGTGCCTACAATAGAGCCTGCCTTCTTCACCAGTTTGTCCAGGCGTGAGGTGTCCCTCTTCTTTATGCTGCCTCCCCAGCACACCACCGCGTAGAAGAGGGCGCTCGCCACAACCGTCTGATCATCTTATTGCAGATGTTGAAGGACGTCAGCCTTCTAATGAAGTATAGTCAGCTCTGTCCTCTCTTGCACAGAGCATCAGTGTTGGCAGTCCAGTCCAATTTATCATCCAGCTGCACTCCCAGGTATTTATAGGTCTGCACCCTCTGCACAGTCACCTCTGATGATCACGGGGTCCATGAGGGGCCTGGGCCTCCTAAAATCCACCACCAGCTCCTTGGTTTTGCTGGTGTTCAGTTGTAGGTGGTTTGAGTCGCACCATTTAACAAAGTCCTTGATTAGGCACCTCCTGCCCACTCCTGATGCAGCCCATGATAGTAGTGTCATCAGAGAACTTTTGCACGTGGCAGGACTCCGAGTCGTATTGGAAGTCCGATGTATGTTGGCTGAACAGGACCGGAGAAAGTACAGTCCCCTACGGCGCTCCTGTGCTGCTGACCACAATGTCAGACCTGCAGTTCCCAAGACGCACATATTGAGGTCTGTCTGTAAGATAGTCCACGATCCATGCCACCAGGTGTGAATCTACTCCCATCCCTGTCAGCTTGTCCCTAAGGAGCAGAGGTTGGATGGTGCTGAATGTGCTAGAGAAGTCCAGAAACATAATTCTTACAGCACCACTGCCTCTGTCCAAGTGGGAGAAGGATTGGTGTAGCATATAGATGAACAGTATAAAGTGAATATATTTTATTAGTATAAAGTGAATATGTTTGATCACAGAGTCTATACATTTTGATACAGTGTTTGTGTTTTAGTATAAAGTGAATAGGTTTTATCAGTATATAGGAAATACAATACGTTTCTCCACAGAACACTATGAAAGACAGGGGGTGCCACTAATCCTCAAGACCACCGGAGTACAAAATAAATGTTTTTTATGCTACAGATACCTTTTTTATGGTCCACACCACAATATCCAGTTCACAACACTCTGTGACTCACTGGAGGAGGCTGAATTGGTTCCTTTTATGTTGGACACAGGAGTACGTCTAGTGCCAGGGCATTGCCTGATGGAAGCCATTCTGGGTGGAATAGAAAAGCCCCCCAAAAAAACAGGAAGTTCTTCTCCCTGCAGCATCCTCTGGTGACACCCAAGGATCCCCACAGGATTGTCCGTCAGGACTACGAATCCCATGGATCCCTGCAGGTGTCCACGCAAGCAGAGCACTGCCATCTATCTTACTGGAGCTTCATTTTAGTTTAATCCTGATATTCTGTATATGCATTGAATTATCATTATCATTTATGGTGGCCCCGAAATCCGTATTAACCCCGGTTTTCTGTGGTGGCGCAACCCGATCAAAGCACCGTGCTGTCCCTGCATTGATGGATTGAAGGCCAGAAGTCCACATGACCATCATCATCATCATCATCAAGTTCTTCCATGAGAACACTGAAAACTATGAGGACTGATTGAGGTTATTTATGTTAGGTAGAAGGTCTAGAGGGGGCTGGGTGGTCTTGTGGCATCAGAACCCCTGCAGATTTTATTTTTTTCTCCAGCCGTCTGGAGGTTTTTTTTTGGTTTTTTCTGTCCTCCCTGGCCATCGGACCTTACTTTTATTCTATGTTAATTAGTATTGCCTAATTTTATTTGTTATATTTTGTATTTTTTTCTCTTTTGTCATCCTGTAAAGCACTTTGAGCGACATCTCTCTATTGTAATACTCGTAAGTAATAAAAAAAAATCCTGGGACAAGACGAGACTTTTTTGCCTGGAGCGAGATGTGACTTTCTCAGGGAGACGCTTTCACGTCCCGCGAGACGAGACTTTGTGCCAAGAGATTTAACCACGGGCGGGGCCAGAAATAAAAGACAGAGAGTAGATGAGAAAGTAGAACGTCATAAAGAGGTTCAAAAACGTTGGCGCGATACACAGGCAGAGCAGGTTAGAGATAATGAAAGTATGAAAATTCGAAAGTCTCAAAAAACTGGTATTAAAGATCGCATTAGCCCAAATGGAAATTATTACTCTGTGAAATAACGGAGCAGCGGAAAGATATTGAATATATTGTTCGGCTTTAAACTTTAAATCGGTGACTTGTAGATCGTCTAATTCGTGTTGCCATCAAGGAAAAGTAGTGTTTCTTCCTAATGAAGAGGCATATCTGCGAGAATTAAAAGATTTGGTGTTTGGTGAAAGCGAAATCCACATACGTGAACGACTGGCGTACTGGCCTGGCGCACCCACAGTCCACTCACTTCTCATTCGTGTGAATGCTATTGTCAGACACGGTTTCTGCACTACTCAGCTCCAAGTGGGGTCAGAAATAAAAGACAAAGAGTAAATGACAAAGTAGAACGTCATAAAGAATTCAAAATCGTTGGCGTGATACACAGGAAGAGCGGGTTAGAGATAATAGAAGTACGAAAATCCGAAAGTCTCAAAAAACTGATAGTAAAGATCGCATTGGCGTAAACAAATGGAAATTATTACTCTGTGAAATAACGGAACAGTGAAAAGAGATCAAATACAGTGGAACCTCGAGTCACAAACGTCTCTGAACACGTACAAATCGGGTTACGACCAAAAAGTTCACCAAACTTTTGCATCTGTTCACGACCACACACTCGGGTGACGAACAAGCCAGTTTCCCTTCCGGTTCGTACGCGCCGATGATTTCCGCACGTGTTCAGTCTCTCCCTGTACAGTACATTGTTCTCGCTCAGACGTGCATCTCGCAGAGGGACTTTACCTCAAAACTGTAATCTCCTCTCAATCCCGGCTTCCTCCTCACTTCCTTCACGCCAGAACTCGACTCGTGCAAGGTTAGTTTTCTTGGTTGTTTATGGTTAGTTTTTGTGTAAATTACGGATTTTTCAAATGTTCATTTTCCCTGTACTTAAAAACTCATTAAAAAAAGTGTTTACACAGCGGTTCGTAAGGCTGTAGCGTGAACTCTTACAATGTTAGTTTTCTCTGTTCAAGGTTTACTCAGAGTTATTCAATGTTTTTACATTTAGTTTACTATTAAACTGTGCATTCTATGGTATAATTAACTATTTTTGTGCTTAAAAATCTTTAAAAAATATATATTTACATACAGTTCATACGGTCGGGAACAGATTAATTGTATTTACATACAGTCCTATGGGGGAAATTACTTCAGGTCACGACCAAATCAGGTTGCGACCAGAGTTTTGGAACGAATTACGGACATGACCCGAGGTTCCACTGTATATTGTCCGGCTTTAAAATTTGAGTTGGTGACTTGTAGATCGTTTAATTCGTGTTGCCATCAGGGAAAAGTTGTGTTTCTTCCCAATGAAGAGGCCTAACTGCGAGAATGAAAAGATTTGTTGTTTGGTGAACGTGAAATCCACAGATGCGAAGTGGCTTTCGGGCGAAACTCCCTAGTCATTTGTATGAAAATGTACTATATAAATAAATATTGCTGTTGTTGATGTTAGAGGAAGAACCAACCATCCATCCATCCATTATCCAACCCGCTATATCCTAACTACAGGGTCATGGGGGTCTGCTGGAGCCAATCCCATCCAACACAGGGTGCAAGGCAGGAAACAAATCCCAGGCAGTGTGCCAGCTTGCCACAGGGCACACACACCCACACACCAAGCACACACTATGGGACAATTTAGAATCGCCAATGCACCTAACATGCATTGTCTTTGGACTGTGGGAGGAAACCCACGCAGACACAGACACGGGGAGAACATGCAAACTCCATGCAGGGAGGACCCGGGAAGCGAACCCTTCCTAATTGCAAGGCAGCAGCACTACCAACTGCGTAGAGTTAACAACTTGATAAACAACCACCCCCAGTCCCTCCGCTAATCTATCTCCTTGGGTCAGGTTCTGCCTCTTCTCATGTTGTCCCTCCATTATTGTTTCCTGGCTAGGCAAGGGTCAGATCCCCTGTAACACTTACAATCCATCCATCCATTTTCCATCCCGCTGAATCCGAACATAGGGTCACGGGGGTCTGCTGGAGCCAATCCCTGCCAACACAGGACACACACAAACACACCCAGGACACACTAGGGTCAATTTAGAATCACCAGTCCACCTAACCGGCATGTCTCTGGACTGTGGGAGGAACCCGGAGCGCCCGGAGGAAACCCACGCAGACACGGGGAGAACATGCAAACTCCACGCAGGAAGAACCCGGGAAGCGAACCCGGGTCTCCTAACTGCGAGGCAGCAGTGCTACCACTGCGCCACCGTGCCACCCCCACTTACAATCCATTTATTCCAAAGGGTAATAATAATAATAATAATAATTAATTCATTAAATTTATATAGCTCTTTTCTCAATACTCAAAGCGCTATCCACACAGGGAGGAACCGGGAAGCGAACCCACAATCTTCCACAGTCTCCTTACTGCAAAGCAGCAGCAGCACTACCACCACACCACCTGTAAGGAAAGGGTGTACGCATTTCAAAGTGAATATTCTTTATCACAGAGTTTAAACATTTCAGCACAGAATGCACGCTTTTCGATATAAAGTGAATACATTTGCAATATAGAGGGCACGCGTTTCAGTTCGCAGCGTATGCCATTCAGTGCAGCGTGCATGGACTGTTAAGTCGGCTTCATACTTTCACATCCGTTCAGCATTCGGACACAGACAGCCCAGGCTACTCCAAGGTGCAGCAAGCACCTCACAAAAAACCAATTCAGCCAAAGGTGCGCACACACACACACCTTTACACTGAGAGCAAGTTGCCATCATCAGTCCACCTGGAAAGTGCAAAGCGAGGACCCAGATGAATGTGAGGAAGACACGATGACAAACACCAGAAAGGACTCCAGCTGAGATTTCACAGGACTGCTAACTGCTGTGACACCAAGCCAGACAGTTCATTTTGTTTTTTTTATTTTATTACTTACTATGTCTTAGCTATTGCCTGCATTATAGAGTATAAAAGAGACAGACAGCTAAGAAGAGACAAAAATCCGCCCATTCTTGTGAGGCTTAGAGACTTGCCGAAGTCTGTCAATAGAGCAGTGAATCCCTGAGATCTTCCAACCACTTTGTCAGTATTAGGGGGCTTAAACAAAGCAGGGGTCACGTATCACAAGACAATTAGATGGCGATGGTATCTCTCTCTTTTTGTAGATTCTAGTGCTTCTGAATGTCCAAATGTGACTAATATTCCTTAAACAGCAACAAAAAAAAAAGGACCACCACATCGCTACCCCCACCCTGAAAAGGCAACCTGAGCTCCTAATCCCCCTCCTCCGACTCCCACTCTTGTTAAAGTTTTAGGTTTCACTTGGCAAGTTTGAGACCAAAGAGCGCCGTGGCCGCAGTTTCAAAGGAGAAATGATGAAAAAATCCAGACGATGGACAAAATGGTAGAAGAATGGCAGGAGAAAGGAGTTGAAAACAATTGATCCCAATTTCTAATGCACCCTTGCAGGCGAGTCCTGTTATGTTGGCTGCCAGTTGGCAGGATGTACACAGCTGTTAAAAAGTATTCACCCCTCCCCAAAAAAGAGAAGTTCCTCCATTGTCTTGATATACAACTTCAAATCACAATGGGTTTAATTTGGCATCAGTAGGAAAAGACACTTGAGTGTACAATAGTGGCCAAAAGTTTTGAGAATGACCCAAGTGTTGGTTTTCACAAAGTTTTCTTCTTCAGTCTTTTTAGATCTTTGTGTCAGATGTTTCTATGGTACACTGAAGTAGAATTACAAGAAATTCAGAAGTTTCAAAGGCTTTTAGTGACAATGACATGAAGTTTATTCAAAGACTCCATATTTGCAGTGTTGGCCCTTCTTTCTTTTTCAAGACCTCTGCGATTCGCTCTGGCAGGCTGGCAATCAATTTCTGGGCCCAATCCCGACCGATGGCAGCCCATTCTTGCATCATCAATGCTTGGAGTTTGTCAGAATTGATGGGTTTCTGTTTGTCCACCTCCCTCTTGAGGACTGACCAAAAGTTTCCTGGCCATGGACCCCAAATTTCGATGTTTTGTTTCCCGAGACACTTAGTTCTCCCTTTTGCCTTATGGCCCGCTGCTCCGTCATGCATTGTTGGTCACCAAACTGTTCTTGGAGGGTTGGCAGAAGTTGCTTTCACAGGATGTTTTGGTGCCATTCTTTATTCATGGCTGTGTTCTTAGACCAAATGGTGAGTGAGCCCTGCACTCCATTGGCTGACATGAATGGTCTCAGGATGCTTTACTGCTGGCCTGACCCGGGACTGATGGTAGCGATGATCACCTTTTCTTTTTTCTGGATGCCCCAAACAATCAGAAAGGGGATTCATCAGAGAAAGTGACTTAACCCCAGCAGTCCTCAGCAGTCCAATCCCAGGTTATCAGTCTGTCCCTGATGTTTTTCTTGGTGCCTTTGCTGCCCTTCTTGACACCCACCAGGCCAACCTTCCAAAAGTCTTCACCTCCCTCACACCTGCCTGCTGCCATTCCTGATCCAGCTCTTCCCTGGTGGTGCCCACAGCTGAATCCACTTTAGGAGACGGTCCTGGCACTTGCTGGACTTTCTTGGGCTCCCTGAAGCCTTCTTCACCTCTCTATTCAAACTCAGTCAGCATGACAGAGTGGTCTCCAGCCTTGTCCTCGTCGACACTCTCACCCGTGTTAACGAGAAGATCACTGAAGTGACATCAGCAGGTCCTTTTTGTGGCAGGGCTGACATGCAGAGGAAATGGGGTTTTTTTTGGGATTAAGTTCATTTTCATGGCAAAGAGGGACTTTGCAATTCATCTGATCCCTCTTCAGAACATTGTGGAGTAGATGCAAATTGCCATCATAAAAACTGAGGCAGCAAACTTTGTAAAAATTAATATTTATGACATTCTCAAAACTTTTGGATACGACTGTAAACGTGCATGTAGATCTCTGCAAAATGGTCTAAAATAATTACAGTTATAAAACACCAAACAATAAATCACACACGTAAAACCCCCTAATCGTAACTGGTGCAGCCAATTGACTTTAGAATGCCATCCTCAGGTTTCTCCACAGATGTTCTATGAAGTTTAAGTCTGGAATTTAATTCTTTGCATTTATATAGCGCATTTCTCACTACTCAAAGCGCTCAGCAATTGCAGGTTAAGGGTCTTGCTCAAGTGCCCACCAGAGCAGAGTCCCTTTTGGCATTTACGGGATTCGAACTGGCAACCTTCCTATTGCCAGTGCAGATCCCTAACCTCAGAGCCACCACCCAACTTTGGTTGGGCCTCTCATGGACACCGAGAGACTCGTCCTGAAGCCACTCCAGCGTCATCTCAGCTGTCTTCTTCAGGTCATTGTGGTGCTGAAAGATGGCCCGTCACCCCAGTCTGAGGTGGTGGGCACTCTGGAGCAGGTTTACTTCATGGGCCTCTCTGTATTTCTTGCATTCATCTTTCCCCTAATTCTGATTCGACTTCACTGAAAAGCACCCCTGTGACATGATGCTGCCACCATAGGGATGGTTTTAGAATATTAAAGCATTCAAACAATCTGGACGAGAACAGGCCATTCAGGCCAACAAAGCTTGCTAGTCATTTCCACCAAATTCTTCCAAAATAACATCAAGTCAAGTTTTCAAGGTCCCTAAAATTCTCCTGTCTACCACACTACTTGGTTACTTATTCCATGTGTCTGTGGTTCTCTGTGTGAAGAAAAACTTAACAAATGTTTGTGTGAAATTTACCCTTCACAAGTTTCCAACTGTGTCCCCGTGTTCTTGATGAACTCGTTTTAAAGTCATAGTCTCGATCTACTGGACTGATTCCCTTCATCATTTTAAACACTTCACTCAGGTCTCCTCTTAATCTTCTTTTGCTTAAACTGTAAAGGCTCAGCTCTTTTAATCTTTCCTCATAACTCATCCCCTGTAGTCCCTGAATCAGCCTAGTTGCTCTTCTCTGGACCTTCTCTTGTGCTGTTATGTCCTTTTTGTAGCCTGGAGACCAAAACTGCACACAGGACTCCAGATGAGGCCTCACCAGTGTGTTATAAAGCTTGAGCAGAACCTCCTGTGACTTGTACTGCACACATCAAGGCGCTATATAACCTGACATTCTGTTAACCTTCCTAATGGCTTCTGAACACTGACTGGAAGTTGATAGCTTAGAGTCCACTATGACTCCTAAATCCTTCTCTGAAGGTGGACTCGATTTTCTGAACCCCCATTGTGTATTCAGACCTCACATTTTTACTTCCTATTTGTAATTCGTTATTTTCTGACATTAAATTTCATCTGCCACAAATCTACCCAAGCCTGTATGATGTCCAAGTCCCTCTGTAATGATATAATAGATTCCAAATTATCTGCTAATCCACCTATCTTGGTATCATCTGTAAACTTAGCTTCTTCTTTATATTCCTACCCAAATCATTTATATTTATTAAAAATAGCAGCAGCCTCAGTACTGACCGCTGCTGGCCACCACTCTTAACATCAGCCATCACCATCATCCTCTGCTTCCTGTGTCTGACCCCCATCTACACTAAAAACCCTGAACTCCTAACTTCTTTAAGTTTGATGCCCACCCTCTCATGTGGCACCTAATCAAATGCTTTCTAAAAGTCCTGATCAATAATCTCATCTACTCGTCTCTCGTCGTATCCTTTTGTTGCCTCCTCATAGAATTCCAGCCTGTTAGTAAAACACGACCTCCCTCTTCTGACCCCACGCTGACTGTTCCTAATAACTCCTGTCCTTGCCATGAGCTGCTCAATCTTATCCTTAATAATTCCTTCCATTAATTTCCCTGTAATGCATGTTAAGCTTAGTGGCCTCTAGTTTCTTGGATCAGCCCTGTCACCCTTGTTATATAATGGGATGATATTTGCCATTTTCCAGTCCTTTGGAGTCTCTCCAGTGCACAGTGACTTCCTAAAAATATGTGTCAAGGGTTTAAATATGTACTCTCTAGCCTCCTTAAGAACTTGTAAGCCCTTAAGGGCTCGTTTCACGTCTCATTTCTGTTTGGCTGTCATTTAATGAAGAAACAAATCAATTCAGTGGACTGAATCATTAAAAACAGGGCTAGGGAAGGGAAAAGGAGTTAATTAGCAGTGAAAACTGATTGCTGATTAGGAAAAGGGTTAGAATGAAAACCTGCAGCCACTGCGGCCCACCAGGACCAGAGTTGGACACCTCTGCCCTAGGACCATGCCACATTCAAAGTCACTTAAATATGCCCAGATTAATCTGGACCTGCAACAGTTAATACCAACAAATGGAAAGGTGGCATTTTCAGGCTTTACTAGTTGCATGCACCCTACAAGGGCCTGGCACCCTGTCTAGGGGCCTCATTTTCTCAAGCTTGCTTATGCATAAAAAGAGGACTCGAAATGTGCGTACACCATGCCGGGTTTTAAAAAAGAAAACGTGACCAGGGAACATGCGTATATTTATACTTGTAACAACTCTGATCCTTAATAATTCCTTCTATTAATTTTCCTGTGATGCATGTTAAGCTCACAGGCCTCTAGTTGCTTGGATCTTCCCTGTCATCCTTTTTATACAACAGGATCTTATTTGCCATTTTCCAGTACTTCAGAATTTCCCCAGTGTGCAGTGACTTCCTAAAAATATATGTCAAGGGTTTATATCTGTACTCGCCAGGCTCCTTAAGAACTCGAGGGTAAATGTTATCTGCTCCTGGTCTCTTAGGCAAGTGATTAGCTCTGCCTGCTCTTCTCCAGACATAGTGCTTGGAGTTCTGCTCAAAGAGTTCAGTTTGTCTCTCATCACACTAGAAAATCATTTCCCTCATGCTCTCAAAGTCCATTCAATGTCGTCTGGCAAATTCAAAGTGGGCTGTCATTATACCATGAACACCTCATTGATGGAGTGGTTGTCCTTCCTACAGGGTCTCCTATCTCAGCAGAGGACGTTTGAAGCTCTGTTAGAGTAACCATTATGTTTTTGGTAACCTCCTGTGCCAAGGCTCTTCTGGCCTTGCTCCTCAATCTGAATAGATGACCAATGCTAGGAAGAGTCCAAACGTCCTCCATTTCACAATTCACAAGCCAACTGTGCTCCTGAGAAACACTCAAAGCTTTAGAAATGGTTTTATCCCCGCACCCTGATCTCTGCCTCACAACAGTTTGATGGTGAAGGTCTAAAGAGACTTCCTTGGATTTCATGGCTTGATTTTCTGCACGATATGTGTGTCTTTCTAAATGAAGTCCTATCAGTTCAATTGGCCGCATGTGGACTCCAGTCAATTTCTGAACACATCTCAAGGGGAATTATAGCAAAGCAGGATGTACCTGAGCACAATGTGGAGTGCCACGGAAAAGGGTCTGAATAATTCTAGGAATGAGAGACTTCAGTTTTTGATTTTTAATAAATTTGCAGTACTTTCTAAAAGCTTATTTCAGTTGGCCATGATAGCTTACTTACTGAGTATGGAATGTCGGCAGAAAATAACAAATTTAACCATTTAAAATTATATGTACATCTCAATAAAGTGAGCAGAAAGTGAGGAGGTCTGAATGCCTTCTGAATCTACTACATTTATATATATATATATATATATATATATATATAGTGGAACTGGCCCCGGACACAGACAGACGGACATCGTTGTTCACCCAACACATGTTTATTTACAAGGAAAATATTTAGTGCACGTCCCAGTGCCTCCAGCACCGATCCCCCAAAGTCCAGGCCTCACAGTCTTTAGTGCCTTTCCTGGCCGCCTCCACTCCTCTCTCCCAGCTCCGTCCCCTTCCACCCGACTCTTGCTGATGACGAAAGGGAGGCGGCCCCTTCAATACCAACCCGGATGGGCTCCAGCTGCTTCCCTGGCAATCCCCCGCGGACACGCCCCCGTGTGGCGGAAGTGCCGGCTGCGCACCCAGAAGGCCTCCGAGTGTTCCCAGTCCTCTTCCCCCCAGCACTTCCGGGTGTTGCGGAATTGCTGAGGGCCAGGGTTCTTCAGGCACCGGGGTGCCGCCTGGCGGTGGCCACGGGCCCCTACAGGGTTGGGCTTCCATGCCCTCTACCCATGCCCCCAACACAACCAGGGCGGTCTCCCCCTCGTGGTCTGTAGGAGGCACAAGCCCTCCTCCGGTCCCCCTGGGCGTCCCGGCTGGGGCTCCACCCCCAGCCGCATGCCACTATATATATATATATATATATATATATATATATCTATATATATATATATATATATATATCTAAATGTCTGCATGTGGAAGTATGTGTCTGTCTGTCCGGCCTGGAAGTGCGAGACTACAGCATGAACCTGAAAGAAAGCGATTCTGTCACCAAAGTGTGACCGCTGAGAAAAGAGAGAAACTAGCTTAGCCGCTGATACACAAGCGAGGCGAGCACATCGGCAAAACGAAACCGCAGAGGAGAGAGAAATTCACTAAGCCGCTGATAGATGATGGAGGCGAACACGTTGACAAAACGAAACTGCAGAGGAGAGAGAAACTCGCTTA
>JANRMT010062835.1:10181154-10211198 GCA_026402145.1 Polypterus bichir lapradei | reverse complement strand
GGAAACACCCCAGTACTCAGATGTTCCTAGGAAATGAAACACATACCACTGTTATCTTTATTGTTGAAAGGAGAGTCAATTATTATGCAGGCTGAGAGGGGTTCCCAAACTTTTTCAAATGACAGTATATTGGGGATAAGGACTCTCTAAAGTTTTACTCTGGCTGTTGGCCTTCCTCTCTTTCTCATGGCTTGGGGGGGTTTAATTGAAATTAGTTTTGTTAAATTTGACTTGATTGTATGGAATGTTACTTTCTTTTAATAAATTCAATATAAAAAAAATACAAAGACTGACAAAATGCAGACGATCAAAATCCTTAACGGTAACCCGTTTAAGGTTTTACGTGGTCACCTCACTGGGTTATTTGTGGAAAAACCTACCTCAGTTAATCAGGTCTCTTAGAAGCCAAACACCCAATTTCTCTTGACATGGCATCACATACGCGTATTTGGGGGGCAACCTCAGGGCTCGTTTTATTGTAATTGCACTTTGAGCCGGGGGTTGGCGCTGTCGCCTGATGCCTCTTCTGCAGCAGAGACGATTGATGGGCAGGTCTCCGATGACGTGACTTCTGGTTCCCGGTCTACTGAGGCCGCCTCTTAACCTTTTGCCTTTCTTAAAACCTCCTCCTCTGCTATTTTGAGGTAGTCAAGTTTTGTCTCCGTGTCTGTGAATATGAACATGTACTTGTTTTCTGTTTTCAACATCTACACTGAAAAAAGTATAACCTCCATTTAACTTAAAATAATTAAGGTAATGATTCACACTTAATATTTTCAATCTGAACCAATATACAGTAATTCTTTTTATCTTATTGAACCCACAAGTTTTAAGTTGAGGCAAATCATTTAGAGTGATTGGGTGCAATTCACTTGTTTTATACTGAAGTTAATCTTGTGGACGCTAGAGGCGCTGTTGCCCCGTTGAACCCACCAGAGAGACGTCCAGGACACGTGTTTAAAAGCACCAAGAATAATATTTAATAATTCTTTTGAAGAAAGTGCACAAAGCACCGCACACTCCACAATTCTCCAATAAACAATAAACAATCCTTCACTCCCAGCAGCTCCGTCACACTTTCTCCCAACTCCGGCTCAATCTGCTGGGTTTCCCATAGTCCTTTTAAAGTCCATGACCTGGAAGTATTCCTTCTCCGGGTCAAACGCCTTCTTCAAATGTCCTAGAAGTACTGCGGGTTTCCGTCCTTGTGACTCTGAAGTACTTCCGGGTTAGCATCACCGTAATAGTCCCCGGGTTCTTGGTGAGCTTCCCCTGGTGGCATCCACGGTACCCAACAGGGCTGAAGAAATGGACTCCATGTCCTGCGGGAATCGGGGGAACCATTTCCGTCCAGGGGAGCTGTCATCTAGCGTCCTGGGGGATGTAGTGCCCTGAAAAGGCTCTTTCTCTTTAGCTGAAGGACGTCCCAGCTAGACTGAAACGCTGGCCGTCCATCACAATCTATTTTTTAAATTGTTGCAATTTAAAATGGTTTATTGGTCGTAAACTGTTTTTATGCTATTAGAAATATTATGAACATAACATATTCCAATGCTGTACTTTTTACATTTATTTAAAAATCTAGTGCAAATAAACAAGCGTTTTGCAGTGTAAATCTTAAATACACTCGTATATCAAAGCGAATTTCCCCATAAGAAATAATGGAAACTCTGATGATTCGTTCCACAACCCAAAACTATTCATATAAAAATGATTAATACAAAATATAAAGTAAAATACATAACCTGCACTTTACCTTTAAAAAGAATCATGGCTGGTGTGAGTTTCTAAACTCATGTGGGACTCCACCCAACGGGACGACACACGGAAGAGCGTCGCAAAGCAATCGCAGTCTCCCAGCGCTGCAGCAGTTCGCTGTATAAGCGCATCCAAAAAGATCGCAGACATGCTATAAGCGCCTGTCGTCAATGGGTCATACAAGGAACATTATAAAGAAACCGGTACAATAAATAACAGCGCTGTTGCTGTTTCAAGCTGAATAAAGCTGGTGTTAAAGTACTGAGACTCAGCTTCGTGTTTTGGGGAGCAAGATGGGGACTCGCACTTCACAGTGCACACACACACACAGTCACAATGCTGTAGTAAACAGTATACGCTTGTACGGATGTTGACTTTATGAGTGAGGCACGCAGACTCAGACGGAGAATAGGAGACGATTGCCAGAGAGAGAGAGAGAGAGACGCGCTGGGCGAGTGAGCAAGCGAGATAAGGAGAGAGAGAGAGAGACGCGCTGGGCGAGCAAGCGAGTGAGATAAGGAGAGAGAGAGAGAGAGACGCGCTGGGCGAGCGAGATAAGGAGAGAGAGAGAGACACGCTGGCGAGCGAGATAAGGAGAGAGAGAGAGAGAGACGCGCTGGGCGAGCGAGATAAGGAGAGAGAGAGAGACACGCTGGCGAGCGAGCGAGCGAGATAAGGGGAGAGAGAGAGACGCGCTGGGCGAGCAAGCGAGTGAGATAAGGAGAGAGAGAGAAGAACCATCAGCTCAGTTGTGATCACATGCCGCTCAGCAGACAAAGTGTATCCATACTACTCGTATTGCAAGACATCGCTCGTTTATCAAGTCAAAATTTATTAAAAATTTTTGCTCGTCTTGCAAAACACTCGTAAACCGAGGTTCCACTGTATACAACAATAAATGATTAAACATTTCTACAGCTTTCTTGAAAGTATGCTTTATTATGAGTCCTTATACTTAAAATGAACAGTTGAGAAACAGGGTTACTTACCAGAAATCCTCCGTTATTAAAGTCTGCTGCTGAGAATGACCAGACCTGGATAGCCACGTCCACTCCACTCGGGAAAGTGTTCTTCTTTTCTGGCAGTTGGAAAGCCAACACACTGGAAAGTTCGACCAGAAGAAAATACAAACGGCCCCTCCAACACAGCACACGAACAGCCGAAAATATTAGGTTAACTGAAATAGGATTTTTATGTTTATTTCCTCCACCATAACTTTCTTTGGTACAAACACATTTTTTTTTACTTTGATTGAGATCTGAAACCAAATATTTCAAGTTACAACACTAAATGACTAATGTTAAGTTGCTTGAAAGAGAAATTTTACGTTGAATGAACAACATCAACATTTTTCAGTGGACAATATACGTGGCTCACTTCAGTGCCCCCAAACCTTCATGAACTTTTTTGTGTTTGTTCTTTTAACAATGGCATTTTAGAAATCCGGTTTCTGTGAATAATCAAGTTATCGAAGTGCATTCAGGTGCTTTACTCAATACTTAGTTGAATTTGGTTCACGGTGTGGCCTGCAGAGGACGCTCATGCTGCTCAAACCTGACACAGACAGACGCAGGACACAAGTTCAGTGCACACGTTTTTATTTATTTATTTATTATTTGTGGGAAACAATTTCATTAAACATCCATCCTTTTTCAAAGATATTGTGGCAAGGTGTCCTGGGAATTTAATGGATGTTTCGGGCAAAACACAGCAAAGCCGAACCTGTTCTCACTGTGAAGATATCGCGCACTGCCACTTGGTGGAATCTTCCAGAAGTACGTAAACTACGTGTGAAAGTATAAACAGCACACCGCAGGCACACATGTTGCATTGTGTGAAGCATAAACCTGGACTAAGGGTTATCTCTGCATCTAATTCTCCATCTTGGTCTACCGCTGATCCTGGATATTTACATTTAGCCCCTCTTTTCAGTGGCCCTCCATGCAGGCTAACTTCTGAATTCTGATCTTTATTAAACCTCAGATATTCTGTCTTCTTCTTCTTCTTCTTCTTCTTCCTATTTATCTTCAACCCTCCATCTTCCAAAGTTCTTCTCCACTTCCCCCTTTCTGGTGCCACACATCACAATGTTATTGGCCCAAAGTGTGCACCACTTTTGGTCTTTGATCCCTCATCCATAATCAGATCAGAGCGGTCACAGACTTACTGGTGCTGACTAAAAGGTTTGGATACTTGTATCAATGGGATATTTCAGTTTTTTTATTTTTAATAAATCTGCAAAAAATCCCTTTTGGGATAGCATTAACATTTTCAGTCAAGCTGATCCTGTTATATATACGTATACAGTGCATCCAGAAAGTATTCACAGCGCATCACTTTTTCCACATTTTGTTATGTTACAGCCTTATTCCAGAATGGATTAAATTCATTTTTTCCTCAGAATTCTACACACAACACCCCATAATGACAACGTGAAAAAAGTTTACTTGAGGTTTTTGCAAATTTATTAAAAATAAAAAAACTGAGAAATCACATGTACATAAGTATTCACAGCCTTTGCCATGAAGCTCCAAATTGAGCTCAGGTGCATCCTGTTTCCCCGATCATCCTTGAGATGTTTCTACAGCTTAATTGGAGTCCACCTGTGGTAAATTCAGTTGATTGGACATGATTTGGAAAGGCACACACCTGTCTATAGAAGGTCCCACAGTTGACAGTTCATGTCAGAGCACAAACCAAGCATGAAGTCAAAGGAATTGTCTGCAGACCTCCGAGACAGGATTGTCTCGAGGCACAAATCTGGAGAAGGTTACAAAAAAATTTCTGCTGCTTTGAAGGTCCCAATGAGCACAGTGGCCTTCATCATCCGTAAGTGGAAGAAGTTCGAAACCACCTGGACTCTTCATAGAGCTGGCCGGCCATCTAAACTGAGCAATCAGGGGAGAAGGGCCTTAGTTAGGGAGGTGACCAAGAACCCGATGGTCACTCTGTCAGAGCTCCAGAGGTCCTCTGTGGAGAGAGGAGAACCTTCCAGAAGGACAACCATCTCTGCAGCAATCCACCAATCAGGCCTGTATGGTAGAGTGGCCAGACGGAAGCCACTCCTTAGTAAAAGGCACATGGCAGCCCGCCTGGAGTTTGCCAAAAGGCACCTGAAGGACTCTCAGACCATGAGAAACAAAATTCTCTGGTCTGATGAGACAAAGATTGAACTCTTTGGTGTGAATGCCAGGCGTCACTTTTGGAGGAAACCAGGCACCGCTCATCACCAGGCCAATACCATCCCTACAGTGAAGCATGGTGGTGGCAGCATCATGCTCTGGGGATGTTTTTCAGCGGCAGGAACTGGGAGACTAGTCAGGATAAAGGGAAAGATGACTGCAGCAATGTACAGAGACATCCTGGATGAAAACCTGCTCCAGAGCGCTCTTGACCTCAGACTGGGGCGACGGTTCATCTTTCAGCAGGACAACGACCCTAAGCACACAGCCAAGATATCAAAGGAGTGGCTTCAGGACAACTCTGTGAATGTCCTTGAGTGGCCCAGCCAGAGCCCAGACTTGAATCCGATTGAACATCTCTGGAGAGATCTTAAAATGGCTGTGCACCGACGCTTCCCATCCAACCTGATGGAGCTTGAGAGGCGCAGCAAAGAGGAATGGGCAAAACTGGCCAAGGATAGATGTGCCAAGCTTGTGGTATCATATTCAAAAAGACTTGAGGCTGTAATTGCTGCCAAAGGTGCATCCACAAAGTATTGAGCAAAGGCTGTGAATACTTATGTACATGTGATTACTCAGTTTTTTTATTTTTAATAAATTTGCAAAAACCTCAAGTAAACTTTTTTCACGTTGTCATTATGGGGTGTTGTGTGTAGAATTCTGAGGAAAAAAATGAATTTAATCCATTTTGGAATAAGGCTGTAACATAACAAAATGTGGAAAAAGTGATGCGCTGTGAATACTTTCTGGATGCACTGTATATATATACGTTGCGTTGTCTCATTGAAAGTCGAAACACAGAATCAAAATTCAATGCGATATTGTCTTGTGAATGTCAGAAACACTTCCTGCATTCCCAGCTCTTATAAATTTTAACGTTTTCCTCACTTTAAGTTCCCAATTAAAGAAGATGCATTATGTCCAAATCTCTGTATTATAATAAAAAAAAAATCTTGGGAAATCTTGTGAGACGAGACTTTTTAGCCTGGGGCGAGACGTAACTTTTTCAGAGAGATAATTTCATGTCCCGCGAGACGAGACTTTGTGCCAAGAGATTTAACCAAACCCGGGGCCAGAAATAAAAGACAAAGAGTAGATGAGAAAGTAGAACGTCGTAAAGAATTCAAAAACGTTGGTGCGATACACATGCAGAGCAGGTTAGAGATAATGAAAGTAATAAAATTTGAAAGTCTCAAAAAAACGATAGTAAAGATTTAAAAGAAAAACCTGAGACGAGAGATAATTTCAAGTCCCGCGAAACAAGACTTTATGCAAAGAGATTTGGAAAAGTCCTGCCCACATCTAAAACATTTACAACCACGCACAGAGTTCAACCATTTTTCATTCGTGTGAATGCTACACAGTTCGTGTAGAGAGAAAGAAACGATATTCACTCACGTTGTCACGATGTCATTCCAAACACGGCTTCAAAAGACAATGTGATATCGAGGAAAAGGTAATTCCAATTATTGTTTTTACTGAAGTGTTACAGCAAAAGTGTAAGTTTAAAAAGTATTTGAGTGTGAATTTAAAAGCCAAAAACAACAAAAACGTATAACGCAACCAATCCCTCTAACCCAACATGAAACATAAATGCAGAGCAGGTTAGAGATTATGAAAGTACTAAAATTCAAAAGTCTCGAAAAACTGATAGTAAAGATCACAGTATTGTTAAGAAACAGAAATTATTACTCGATGAAATTACGGAACAGCGAAAAGAGATTGAATATATAGACATAGGTGATATGTCAGAAGTATGTAGATATTGCATGGAATTAAAGTTTAAGTCGGAGACTTGTAGATCATCTAATTCGTGTTGTCATCAGGGAAAAGTAGTGTTTCTACCTAATGAAGAGGCCTACCCGCGAGAATTCAAAGATTTGTTGTTTAGTGAAAGTGAAATCCACATACGTGAGCGGCAGAGACGTGAAGTTGTTGGTGTATAGTGCAGGCAGGGGGGTTGGCGAGCAAAGCAAAAAGATGGCAAAGCCCCCTAGTTTTTTATAAAATAGAGAGATGTTTTGTGAATAAATTGTTTCCGCCATCCAAATGGTAACGTAATTTTGACTCACCCTGCACATCTAGGAACAGCCAGGGCTGGATTAAGGTGGGTGCTATTGATGCTGCAGCATTAGGCCCATTCCTGAAATAGGCCCAGATGAAAACAGACGAGAATTTTCCGGAAGCTGAACAGTTTTCCTTTGCTATATTAACCTCAAAATAATTCTTAGAATGAAATTTGGAGTCCTACTTTCGGACATCTAGACACAGCATTACTTATTATACAGTTACTATTGTTCTTTCTAACGTTGTTTTGTTTATTGTTAAATAAAAATTTCAAGTTAATGCTATCAATTTTACGTTAAACAGTATTGCGTTTTTTGCAATATCTTGGGGATTCTTGCAACTTTATTATTGTTCGGTAAGTGCCACGTAGTAAATTTTTCACCTTGAAAGTTAGTTGTACATTAAAAATCGATGGCTATTTAAATAGTTATCTGTAAAGGTAAAACTAAAAGGTGGCCCGCGGGCCCGGCATGGATGTTTAGAACTGTTAAAATCCTCGACAGGATTCTGGTCTATTATGAAATTTAAATCGTGGACAAATTTTTACCCTCAAGAGTCTGAACTGAGTCACTTTGACCCGATGTCTCTGCAAATTCATTTTTTCTTACTCTGTTTCTTAAGAGAATTGCGAAATTTTGTGTATTTCATTGTTAGGTTTTCTGCATTAAGTGCACTTTTCAGACGATTGCTATTGAATGTTGATGTTACACAGTTTGATGTTAATCTCAAGTTGTTACGATACTACATCGTTATTATTATTCATGTTCAATAAAGGCTGGCTGGTTGCGTCGCAGGCAATTAAGGCTCCTTGGTCGATCTGAGTGCGCATGTACCGTGAGTACACCAATGGCGAGAAAAAATAGGCCTTTTTTGCGCTGCAGCATCAGGCCCAATTTCGTCTTAATCTGGCCCTGGGGACAGCCCTGGGTGGGTGCCAGTGTGGCATTGCCCAGACTCAATTTGGATGAATTCATGAGATGATAAATCAGCATATGATGTTCAATTTCCCACAACTTTTGATTTGTCGACATTGCCAATCCTGGATGCCCATCGGTGGACAAAATGAGACTTGGACAAGGAGGAATTGTGTCATAGTGTTTATTTCAAGAAGCAACGTTATTGTTTCAAAATATTTTTCTATGTAAAGCTTTTTTTTTTTTTGTCTTAATCCAGCACAGGAAAAGAAAAAAAAAGAAAATTAGGAGATAGGAAAGCAGTGAACATTAATGAAGAGACACAATTACTTTTTAAAGATTCTGTACAGGTAAGATAAATATATCTTATATTTATTTATATATAATATAATATAGTAATCAAGCAAAGGAAATGAACTCACAATTATAAAAATAATAAGTTAGTTCCACCACTATACACACAAAATAAAAAAAAAAAAAGACAGCATGGAAACATAAATGCATTCGGTAAATTATACAGAGTATCCACTAGGTGTCACTGTTCTGCAAAAACCTGTACAGTCCTCATTGAGGGCAAGAATACTCCACAAAAATGTCTGGAATTAAAGAATTTGACTAACGTGCGGTCACTACACAAAGATCCCAATTGTTACATCAAGCAAACAACACTGTGCGGTCCTTTTAAATGTAGAGAAGTACATGATACTTGTGCTTGCTATGTTTCACAGATTACTGGTGTTGTACTGGTGGAGGTCTGGCCATTGAACTGCCATCCAAGTGAGAGGACACTGTGAGCTAAAAGCAAGTTCAAATTCAAATGTATTGTCACATGTACAATCCATGATTGTCACATCCACCGTAAGCTCATTATCACTTTGTGGGATGAAAAGCCGAGATAAATTCAAATCTAGGAAAAGCTCTTTTGTATTTTGGTCTTGCTCAAACTTTATAGAGATCAGCTGCTTTTAGAATGAAATCAATAAATAAATGAATAAAGACAGTGTCACCTTGCTGGCTCTGTTGAGGTAAGCATTACCACCCCGGGTTGAGAGGGTTGTGCTGTTGCTAAACATGTCTTCCCTTTCCCTCACTCCAGTTCAGAGTAAAAGATGGGTGACGAGGCCTAGCCCCACCTACCGAGACTCAAGTTGGCCACGCCCCCTTCCACCTTAGACAATTTAAAAGAGGGATGTCTGATTGGATCCAGAGCCGTCTGATGAATCTGCATGATAAGAGATTTGAAGCCAGAAACAATGGCAGCTTTTTCTGCATTTTATTTTTAAATTTTTATTTTTTATTTGTATAAAGTCAGCTCTGTTCTATGAATTTATTAAATGGGGGGCAACCCCCGACAATTATTATTTGTCACCCTCAGTCTCTTCCTCGGTCAGAGTAGGTATAATCAGTATATCCCTTTTAAAGCACTACCAAACATTTATTCTTTAGGGCCAGGGTGTCAAACTTCAATAATTTAAGGACGCAGTGGCTTCAGGTTTTTATTTCTGCCACTTTCTTAATTTGTAACATTTTGCGCTCCTTCTGACCTTTTTTTTTAGTTCATATCTTCCATCTTCTTCTTCATTTATTTTTATTATTCCTGCCAATTTCATTTAAGGCAGATCTCCATGTTAGTATTGTAATGATTTGTTCACGTTGAGATTCATTTGCCTTTTAAAATACATTTTTTTATAACACAAATATACACTGGAAAATGGGCTGCTTCATTTCCACAACTTTTCTGTGTGGTTTCCATGTATTATAGATAGATAGATAGATAGATAGATAGAAACTTTATTAATCCCAAGGGGAAATTCACAATTATAATGTTTCCTGATTACAATGATTAATTAATTCACAATGCCACGCATTTGGCTGGCACCATGACTAGTGGCACGCTGCTCCCGGTCAGTGCCAGTCGAAGCCCTTTTGGAGCTGGATACTTTGTGGGAGGACGGCACCCCCTGGTGTCCATTCTGAATAGTCACTTTTAGATTCCAGAGCACACATCCCTTCACTTTCATAATTGGTGCCCCTCTGTGTACATAACATGAACTTTACAAAGAGCGTGCCCCTTTAATCTCAGAAATGGTGCCCCGTGTGTGATGGCGCACAAATAATATTTTAAGACTTTGATGACCTGGGGGGGGTTCAAATTCAGTGTCTGGAGCGCATGCCCCTTCAGTTACATAATTGTGTACATAACATGGACTTTACAGAGCGAGTGCCCCTTAATTGTCATAAACAATGCCCCGTGTGTGATGGCGCACAAACTGCATTATTAGACTTTCATGATCAGGATGGGGTCCCCTTTAATGTCTGGAATGCACGCCCCTTCAGTTACATAATTGTGTACGTAATACAGACTTCACAGAGCACGTGCCCCTTAACTTTCATAAACGATGCCCCATGTGTGATGGTGAAGAAACTGTATTACTAGACTTGGATGAGCCAGGGGGTTCCCCTTTAATCTCTGGAGCACACGCCCTTTCAGTTACATAATTGGCACCTCTCTGCCTACATAACACGGACTTTATGAAGCCCCTTAACTTTCATAAAGAGCTCTACATGTGTGGCAGCACACGTAAATTATTACCAGAATTTAATGACCCCTTGGGGGTGTCCAGAGCGTGCACCACCTTCAGTTTCATATTCATTGCTCCTCCTGGACTTTATGGAGCTCACGTCCTGTGGTGTCTGATGCACGCGCTCCTTAACTTTCATAAACTGTGCCCCTAACGGCTTAGGCTGTAGTCACCATCCAGATTCTTTGTTGCGGGAGACCCAGCAAGATGTCACCCTGGGTGGCTGTCTTTGTCACCCCTACTTAAATGCATCACTGCTCCAGATTGCCATGGGCCATTATTTCAGATGTTGCTCGTCCTTGCATCATTAACATGACCCTTTAAATCTGGTTCAAATATTCATTCTGTATCCGCGATTTGGATAAAACCTCCATCAAACTTAGCGTATGCTTTATTCTCAAATTTTGGCTTCCAATTTTACTGCTTTCTTTCTGACTTCCAATTTTTGGTTAGCGATTAGGCTTTGGTGTAAAAAGGTTTTGTCATTAAGATGCCGACTTGTTCCTGGTTTCGACTACGTTTCATTGCCTGGTCCTCTTCTCACCCTTGATTATTGCCTAGCCCAGGGGTGTCCGGCTCCGGTCCCGGTGGGCCGCAGTGGCTGCAGGTTGCCATTCTAACCCTTTCCCTAATCAGCGAGCTGTTTTCACTGCTAATTAACTCCTTTCACCTTAATTTTAATATCCCTGTTTTTAAGGATTCAGTCTGAATTGATTCGTTTGTTTGTCAAATGGCAGCCAAACAGAAATGAGATGTGAAACGAGCCAACAGATTAACAGCTAAACTGGAACATCAAACTCCAACCAGTTTCACTCCAACCAGTTCCTCAATGAGAAGCCGATTCTTGCTGTTAATTAAAGCCTATATTGAATATCAGGACTTGTTGCTGCTCTCATTCTGTCACAGCCGACTGTTGATTTTCTGTTTCTTCTAAGATGTTTTGGTCACCTGAGCAGACCAACAGGACCGAGACCCTCACCTTTCTTTATTTTCAGGTGAGCTGGTCATGTGGTGGCTTGTTTCGTGTCTCATTATTGTTTGGCTGCCCATTAAGGTAAAAGAAACAACTAAGGGGGTCTGAGTCACGTCAGTTCAAACTGAGGCAAAACAAGTTAATCAGCAGCAAAAATGGGTCACTGATTAAGAAGATGGTTAGAATGAAAACCTGCAGCCACTGCGGCCCACCATAACTGGGGTTTGAGGCCACTGCTCTATACACTGAATAACAATGAATTGATGGTAACAGATTTGTAAAACAAAGGATAATAAGTCTCAATCTGTTAGTGTCCTCCAAGGGGACCTTGAAGATCCTCAAAGTATAAAGAACCAACTTCATATGCAGAGAAGCCTTCCTACAAGGAAATGGAGGTGCTTGGTCAAGCAACGGCTCTACCAGGAACCACACAACCCATTAAAGAACCATAAAGTGCCACTAAAGAACTGGCATGGATAAGTGAAAATGGCAGTGACATCACTTAGTCCAGTGGTTCTTAACCTGTGGGGCAGGCCCCCCTAAGGGGGCGCGAAGTAACAAAAAGGGGGGCGCGAAGATGTGGAAAAAAGAAAACAAGAATCAAAAATATGAAAAAAAATCTGTTGAAACCAAAACAAATTAACTTAAACTACATTCTGATACTAGACAAATAAATATAGAGTTAGATAAATGTCGATAAAAGTTAAGTAGGTATAATAAAATATGCATCTGCGTTTCAAAAAAAAACGTTAGGGGGCGCGAGTAAAACTGTTATGAAAACTCAGGTCGCAAATACTTAAAGGTTGAGAAACGCTGACTTAGTCATCAATGGCGTACCAAGAAAAGGTGATGTGAGATAGGTGAGGTCTTATACAGTGTTCATGTTTCCTCTCGAGTGCCTCTTTCTGTTCCACGATTTGGCTTAATTGATATTCTATATGGTGGTCCATAAGGCTCTATCCTGGGTCTGCTGCTCTTTTCGATTTACATGCTTCCATCAGGTCAGGTTATCTCAAGGCATAACGTGAGTTACCACAGCTATGCTGACGACACACAACTGTATTTATCAATAGCGCCTGATGACCTCGACTCTCTTGATTCACTGACCTCAATGTCTGACTTGTGTTTCTGAATGGATGAGTAGTAATTTTTTCAAACTAAATAAAGAAAAAACAGAATTTTTTGTGATTGGCAATAATGGATACAATGAGGTTATTAGAAATAAACTTGATGCATTAGGATTAAAAGTCAACACTGAGGTAAAGAATTTAGGGGTAATTATTGACTCTGACCTGAATTTTAAATCACATATTAATCAGATTACCAGGACAGCATTTTTTCACTTAAGAAATATAACAAAAGTTAGACCTCTTATAATATTGCAAGATGCTGAAAAATGAGTTTACTCTTTTGTTTTCAGTCGGCTAGATTACTGTAACGCACTCCTCTCAGGACCACCGAAAAAAAGACATCAATCGATTACGAGTGCAGAATACGACTGCAGAGTTTATTTTTTTCTCCAGCCGACTGGAGTTTTTTCTTTTTGTTTATTCTGTCCTCCCTGGCCATCGGACCTTACTATTATTCTATGTTAACTCTTTCAGGGCTGATGTCGACTTTTATCAAAAGGATTGTAAACTGTGACCAAACCAACCATTATGTTTTAGATGGACTCTCGTTGCTAGAAGGAAAGTGTTGATTGAGATATCCTGCACTCCTGTGAATAGCAAGGTGCAAGCAATGGCAAAAATGGCACTGACATCTGGCAAAACAGTCCATGGACGACATTTTGCCTATTATCTCTGAACTGGACTATTACTTGTTGGACTCAGATTTTGATACAAGTGATCGAAAACGAATGTGAGGTTCCAGCTTCACCTAATTGGTCCCCAGTTAGTCGTGGTATTGACAATGTTCACCAGGGAGGACTGCCACTTAACAATGATAAGAGGTAGAAACCAGATTGTAATGCACTTTGACCGTGTCCCAGTCTGGCAGCAAGCCTGCCACATATTCTTGGCCAATTGGCAACCACAGCATGCAGCAACAGATGTTTAATGTTGATTTCTGTGTGTAACCATTGCTTTTCAGAAAACTATGTTTTATGGAAAAAATATTCAGCCCTCAAAGAGTTAATTAGTGTTCCCTAATTTTAATTCTTATTTATTTTGTCTTTTTTCTCTTTTCTTCATCATGTAAAGCACTTTGAGCTCAATCATTTGTATGAAAATGTGCTATAGAAATGAACGTTGTTGTTGTTTGTAGTACTAGGGTGTTGTACCGTGTTAGCCATTATGAATGTAGAGAAGAGCCAAGCAAAATGACACCTTTTATTGGCTAACTAAAAAGATTATAATATGCAAGCTTTCGAGGCAACTCAGGCCCCTTCTTCAGGCAAAGATGGAATCAAGGTGTCATTTTGCTTGGCTCTTCTCTACGTTGTTGTTGTTAAAAACTAAGCACATTGTCATCTCGCAACAGGCTTAAGTTTCGAGTTTAGTATTTTTCTGTCCAGTTGTTTTAGCTCTAGACCGTCCTCAAAAAATTGTGAAACACACACAGACACACACCCCATCACTGAGATATCGAGGTTTTTGGTATTAGGGGAAATTCACAAGAAGTTAATTAATAGCACAAACAGGGCACTCATTAAAAAAAGGGTTAGAATGAAAAGCTGCAACCACGGTGGTCCTCCAGGACCGGACTTGGAGACCCCTGTGACTATTACCTCCCACGTTTTTAAGTTCAAAGGTTGTGCTTCTGTCAATTATTACTCAGAATTGTTTATGGTGTTTTGTTTTTGCTGCGTCTTGGACACCATTTTAGATCCTTACAGCCGCCCCATTGCGTTCTTGTCGTTAGGTCCGCTTTCCCCTCGGTTTCTAGGGGCGTGGCCAGTGCGTAATCGACACGACAGGACTAAAGATGGCTCGGGGTTCGCTTCCTTATCTAATTTGCGGATATCAAAACTATCTAAATATTGGCTCTTGACCTCTAGCCTGTTTTTTTCCCCCTTTGATTTTGTCTCACATCTCCGCTTCGGGTTCTAATTGTGATTTCCCGGCTTATCCTCTTTTTTTTATTTTCTTACACGTATCTCCTGGTGTTACTTAAAAACAGTTCGCTGTCAGGACAGTATATATGTATTAAGCAGTCTGTACTTTTCCATTATCTACAGCAGGGGTGTCGAACTCCAGTCCTGGAGGGCCGCAGTGGCTGCTGGTTTTCATTCTAACCATCTTCTTAAGTAGTGACCAGTGTTTGATGCTAATTAACTTCTTTAGCCTTAGCTTTAATTAGCTTGACTCAGGCCCCTTAGTTGTTTTTTCCTTAATTAGCAGCCTGACAGTAATGAGACATAAAACAAGCAGGGCATGACCAGCTCACCTGTACCCGTCAAACAAAATCTGAAATCAAAGATGAAGGTCTCAGTAAGGTTGATCCCTCAGGTTACCAAAACATTTTAGGAGTTCTTAGAAAAAAAACAGAATATCAACAGTTTTGGAAATGTCTGCTGTGGCAGAAAGAGAGCAGCAACAAACCATGGAATTGAATAACGGGTTTAATTAACAGCTTCTCATTAAGGAACTGGTTGGAGTTTGAAGCCCCAATTTATCTGGTCATCTGTTGGCTCGTTTCATGTCTCATTTCTGTTTCGCTGTCATTTAGTGAAGAAAAGAATCAATTCAGAAGACTTAAAACAGGGCTATTAAAACTGAGGGAAAATAAGTTAACTAGCAGTGAAAACTGGACACTGATTAGGAAAAGGGTTAGAAAGAAAACCTGCACCCACTGCGGCCCTCCAGGCCTGGAATTCGACACCTGTGATCTACAGGGTGAAAAATTCAGTCCCTCCAGGATTTCGCAGGCTTTTTTTTATGATTACTGCTGCCTAAAATGCCTGATTTTCAGGCAGCTTTTTCAAAAAGTGGCGCTGAAAGTTGCAATATTTCGAGGCTTTATTTTTTTTCTATAACACTGTAAGAACAAATGAATTTACAAAAGTAAAAAAAAAAAAAAACACACACAAGTAGTACAGAGCAAATGCAATAAAACTGTGTAAGATAAGTTACCCACTTTACTAATAAAATATGTGTGAGCTTATGTGTGTACGCTCTTTCTTTCCTCTGCATCACTGCATCCGGGACATGTGACACACACACGCACACATACAACCTTAAAACATTAAAATAAAGCACATACAGGTGCCGGTCATAAAATTAGAATATCATGACTTATTTCAGTAATTCCATTCAAAAAGTGAAACTTGTATATTCGATTCATTCATTACACACAGACTGATGTATTTCAAATGTTTATTTCTTTTAATTTTGATGATTATATCTGACAACTAATGAAAGTCCCAAATTCAGTATCTCGGAAAATTAGAATATTGTGAAAAGGTTCAATATTGAAGACACCTGGTGCCACACTCTGATCAGCTAATTAACTCAAAACACCTGCAAAAGCCTTTAAATGGTCTCTCAGTCTCGTTCTGTAGGCTACACAATCACGAGGAAGACTGCTGACTTGACAGTTGTCCAAAAGACGACCATTGACACCTTGCACAAGGAGGGCAAGACACAAAAGGTCATTGCTAAAGAGGCTGGCTGTTCACAGAGCTCTGTGTCCAAGCACATTAATAGAGAGGCGAAGGGAAGGACAAGATGTGGTAGAAAAAAGTGTACAAGCAATAGGGATAACCGCTTGTACCCTGGAGAGGATTGTGAAACAAAACTGTGGGGGAGATTCACAAAGAGTGGACTGCAGCTGGAGTCAGTGCTTCAAGAACCACCACGCACAGACGTATGCAAGACATGGGTTTCAGCTGTCGCATTCCTCGTGTCAAGCCACTCTTGAACAAGAGACAGCGTCAGAAGCATCTCGACTGGACTGCTGCCGAGTGGTCCAAAGTTATGTTCTCTGATGAAAGTCAATTTTACATTTCCTTTGGAAATCAAGGTCCCAGAGTCTGGAGGAAGAGAGGAGAGGCACAGAATCCACGTTGCTTGAGGTCCAGTGTAAAGTTTCCACAGTCAGTGATGGTTTGGGGTGCCATGTCATCTGCTGGTGTTGGTCCATTGTGTTTTCTGAGGTCCAAGGTCAATGCAACGGTCTACCAGGAAGTTTTAGAGCACTTCATGCTTCCTGCTTCTGACAAACTTTATGGAGATGCAGATTTCATTTTCCAACAGGACCTGGCACCTGCACACAGTGCCAAAGCTACCAGTACCTGGTTTAAGGACCATGGTATCCCTGTTCTTGATTGGCCAGCAAACTCGCCTGACCTTAACCCCATAGAAAATCTATGGGGTATTGTGAAGAGGAAGATGCAATATGCCAGACCCAACAATTCAGAAGAGCTGAAGGCCACTATCAGAGCAACATGGGCTCTCATAACACCTGAGCAGTGCCACAGACTGATCGACTCCATGCCACGCCGCATTGCTGCAGTAATCCAGGCCAAAGGAGCCCCAACTAAATATTGAGTGCTGTACATGCTCATACTTTTCATGTTCATACCTTTCAGTTGGCCAACACTTCTAAAAATCCTTTTTTTGCATTGGTCTTAATTGATATTCTAATTTTCTGAGATACTGAATTTGGGACTTTCATTAGTTGTCAGTTATAATCATCAAAATTAAAAGAAATAAACATTTGAAATACATCAGTCTGTGTGTAATGAATGAATCTAATATACAAGTTTCACTTTTTGAATAGAATTACTGAAATAAATCAACTTTGTCATGATAGTCTAATTTTACGACCGGCACCTGTTCAGCATGTTTAATCGTTCCATTTAATATTTTTATCCGTAAACATATTTATTTCTCTCATACTCACTCACACATGCTACGTACGGACACACGCGCACGCGCGCACACACACACACATATCATTTGAGACGCAGAGTGACAAGCACGCCAGCGTAACTTTCTAATTATACCTCTGTAACATTTTCCATAAACATGCATTTTAATCTAACTCGCTTCTTTTTTTTCAGCACTTGCAACCGATCTGGATGCAACAGCCTCTGTCACGGTCACTTATCGCGACTGTAAGTCCTCGCTTTTCAGTCATTCTCCGGGCATGTTTTGCAGTAGAGAAGTGCCCGTCAAGCGATGATTTTCGTCTGTGATTTACCACGATATTGCACATGGTGCAAAACATCCATCCATCCATCCATTCATTATCCAACCCTCTATATCCTAACTACAGAGTCACGGGGGTCTACTGGAGCCAATCCCAGCCAACACAGGGCGCAAGGCAGGAAACAAACCCTGGGCAGGGCGCCAGCCCAACGCAGATGACTTAATCACAAATCAATTAATCAGTTGATGAAGTAATCCAATTCATCAGTTTACAGATTGGACTGAGTTCACTCCATCCATACATCAGTCAAGCAATCAGTTAATGAGGCAATCAATCAATCAATAAAATAAAAAAAAATCAGACAAATCAATGCACACCACCAGTTTAATGTATAGTTTAATAAAACAGAGTCACGGGGGTCTACTGGAGCCAATCCCAGCCAACACTGGGCGCAAGGCAGGAAACAAACCCTGCAGGGTACACACACATGCACACCAAGCACACACTTGGGACAATTTAGAATCGCCAATGCACCTAACCTGTATTTCTTTGGACCGTGGGAGGAAACCGGAGTACCCGGAGGAAACACGGAGAGAACATGCAAACTCCACGCGGGTCTCCTAACTGCGAGGCAGCAGCGCTACCCACTGCGCCACCGTGCCGCCCTGGTGCAAAACAGTTTCGTGTAATACTTCTGGAAATTGACTTGCACGGCCTTTAGCAGTAATATTTGCTGGCAAATGTGATCTTTTCGCGATTAGCACATCTTCAAGGAAGTGGACCAAGGGGGGCGGTCAGGGGAGGTGCTAAGGTGAGTGGTCAAATCTGCGGTAAAAATGCAGTAATTGGACAAAATCGCCAGGCTGCGCAAAGTTCGCGGGGATTGGTTGAATTTGCATCAACATCGCAATTTCCTGTAGGGACTGAAAATGAGCAATTATAGGACTAGAGGAAATCCTGGCATATGCATGTGCACTGGAATACCACTAGAGGGCACAAAAGAGTTGACCAGGAAACCTATGTGCGTTCTGATTGAAGGATTAAAAAAATGTGAATTCACAAAATGAAATTGAACTTCAAACTATACCCAGATGGCTAACGTCCTTATTGCCCATTTCTAAATTTCATTAATTAGTTCATCTTTATTGAGTGACGCCGGATGGCTTATCTTTGTAATGAGCTAAACGCTAAGCTCATTAAGCATCTTTTGATTTTGTGCGGTAATAAAGATGTTATTTAAAATAAAGCTTGACTGATTTACATATTTTTTTGTCTTTATAGAGCAGTATCTGGTCAAATATAGACAAGTATTAATTTCTGCTGAACTATCTAACACAACAGCCATTTCCAATAGAAGAATCTGAAAAGAGAGAGAGAGAGAGAGAGAGAGAGAGAGAGAGCGCTGCAGGGCGTGTCCAGTAGGGGGAGCACTTAATCCCAACAGTAGACAGCTAAGCCAGCTGAGAAGAATCAAGATGGATGAAAAGCAGGACAAGAGAGCGACTACACGACACAATATGATACATGCTACCCGGAAGGCTCGTGATTTTCTTTCCCTTCCAAGACCACCAGTCCAGAATTCCACATAATCCCACATTCCTCAAAACACAAGGGTATAAATACAACAGCCAAAGAGGTGGAAATGGTACCTTTGCTGTGCACTCGGCCATCTGGCTCCTTGATTTTGCCAGCCAGGATGAAGTGTGTGTGTCTGTTTTGAAATGGCACTGTTGATGCTGTACCCTCATCAGCTGCCGTACACGTGGGGCAACGTGAATGTGGCCACATGCGTGCCATCTGTCAACTAAATCGATATTCATATATAAATTGCATTATTTTACGCCATTTTACATTGCGTCTATTGTTCAGGATTTGTTGTCTCCTGTTTAGGGAGAGGAAAGCAATGTTTTCATCCCAGTGAGATAGCTGAGTTAAACGTACAGGGAATACAAATGGTTAAAGACTTCCTACTACTCCAAACACGATTTAAGAAGGGAATAAAACTAAAAATACTGCGCACCGGCGGTCACCCTCATGGAAAGTCACTTAGCTGCCTTCACACTTCTTTCTCGTTGCTCAGTTCCTCTTGCAGCCACCGTGCAGGTAAAGTGTGTTGGTGTTGCCATCATCAGTGTTGTTAGCAGTCGCCCAGTGGGGTTGGGGGTCGGGAAGTGGGGGGGTCTGGAGTGTGGTGGTGGGCGCAGAGGAAGTCACTGGTGGGTGCTTAGTGTGGCAAGGGTACCAGGATATCCACGTAGTTGATGGGAAAGAATCCCGACTGGCCATGAATCATTCCCTCGTACCAGTTGTCATCGATCTGGTTGGTGAGAGTGATGATGTCCCCTTCCTTGAAGCCGAGCTCCCCTTCGTTCTCGGGGTCAAAGTCGTAGAGAGCCCGGCAGCATGGCTGATCCATTGGGGCTGGAAAGAGAACAGAAAAATAGGACCCATCAGCTGGGCTTCATTTACGTGTAATGGTTTAACCCAAAGTGACTCACAAATCACAAGAGTGAAAGAACTTTGATATTTCTAGAAACGATGGGGTAGAAGCAGCCAGACTGACCCTCCTCAGTGTCACATTGACAGCTACTAACGGCAAGTGTGTGATCTTTTAAAGCACCTTACATAGTAAATCATATTTCTAGGTGCTTTGCAGGTATACCACAATCTACCATAACAAAAGGCTAAATATCTGCACAATACAAACTTCTTTAGAAATAAAACACACTGCGTTTGTCATTCCAACAGATGGCGCATCACAAACATCAACACTCCTTTTATAAACCCCATACCAAATGACATATAACAGAAACAAATGCACTGCATTTGTAATTCCAACAGATGACACGTCACAAACATTTTTAGTAATAAAATACATCATATTAGTCTTTCCAACAGAGGGTGCATCACAAACATTAACACTGCTTTTAAGAATCCCATACTAAAGGCATATAACAGAGATATATGCATTGCATTTGTCAGTACAACAGATGATGCATCACAAATATTTTTAGTAATAAAATACACAGTATTAGTCATTCTAACAAATGGCGCATCGTAAACATTAACACTGTTTTTATGAATCACATACCAAAAGGTATATAACAGGGAGATATACATTGCATTTGTCATTTCAACAGATGGCACATCACAAACATTGGTACTAATCCATGCTATTACTACAAATGTTTGTATGGTGCCATCTGCTGGAATGACAAATGCAATGCATCCATCTTAATAAAAGGATAAGTATATTTGAGTCTGTTTGTGTGTCCACCTGGTTGATGTCATTCCTGTCTCTGTCATTCCAACAGATGGTGTATCACAGATATTTATAGTAATAAAATTTATTGCATTTGCAATACAAACATCTTTAGTAATAAAACACTGCATTTGTCATTCCAACAGATGGTGCATCATCACAAATGTTAACACTGCTTTTTTGAATCCCATTGTCAGTCATTATCCAACCCACTATATCCTAGCACATACCAAATGGCTTATACAAGAAACTGCGTTTACCATTCCAACAGATGATATGTCACAAACATTTTTCATAATAACATACACCATATTAGTCTTTCCAACAGATGGTGCATCACAAACATTAACACTGCGTTTATAAATGCCATACTAAAAGGCATATAAAAGGGTGATATGCATTGCATTTGTCATTCCAACAGATGACGCATCACAAACATTTTTCGTAATAAAATACACCATATTTGTCTTTCCAACAAATGGCGCATCACAAACATTAACACTGCTTTTACAAATCCCATACCAAATGGCATATAGCAGAGACATACACAATGCACTTGTCATTCCAACAGATGGCACATCACAAAAATTTGTAGTAATCCATGTAATTATTACAAATGTTTGTAATGTGCCATTTGCTGGAATGACAAATGCAATGCATCAACCTTAATAAAAGGATATGTTAATTTGTGTCTGCTTGTGTGTCCATCTGGTTGATATGTCTCTGTCATTCCACAACAGATGGTGTATCACAAATATTTGTAGCAATAAAATTCATTGCATCTGTCATTCGAACAGATGGTGCATCACAAACGTTAGCATTGCTTTAATGAATCCCATACTAAATGGTTCATAACTGGGACATTGCATGGTGCAATGCAGATATTAACATAGACTTCTACATTCATTACTTCCATTTCAACCAGTCTGAGATGGGCAGCACAGCAACTGCACCTTAATAAAAGGATAAGTATCTGTATGTCTGTGTTTCCATCCTGTTGCTGTTTCCCTGTTGTTCCAACAGATGTTGCATCACAAACATTTGGAGTAATAAAAAGCATAGCACTTGTCATTTCAACAGATGACATAAATATTAACACTGCTTTTATGAACGCCACACCAAATGGCATGTAATGGAGGCACATGCATTGCATTTATCATTCCAACAGATGGTGCATCTCAAGCAGTTGTATTAGTTCATTTTATTACTACAAATGTTTGTGATGCACCATCTGTTGGAATGACAAATACAATGCATTTTATTGCTACATGCATTGAAAATATATTCCAATAGATGGTGCACTACAAACGTTAACACTGAGGTCTACATTGATGACATAGATTTCATCCCATCTTAGACGGGTAGCACGGCTAGCCCATCTTAATAAAAGAACAAGTGTATGTGTTTGTGCATCTGTGTGACTGTCTGGTTGCTATGTATCTGTCATCCCAACAGATGACGCATTACAAACATTTGTGGTAATAAATGCATTGTATTTGTCATTCCAACAGATGGTGCATCACAAACATTTTTCGTAATAAAATGCATTACTACAAATGTTTGTAATGTGTCATGTGATACAAGTGTGAATGTGACATTTAAGTTTTTATTTTTTAATACATTTGACAAAATGTCTGAAATCTTTTATCAGTTTGTCAACCTGAGGTACGGAGTTTTGCTTTATGAAGGACAAAAATGAATTTAAATGATTTTAGCACAAGGTGGCAACATAACAAAATGTGTAAAAAGTGATGGGGGTCCGCATACATCAGTCTCAGTGGACAAGGACAAGCCACATCTTCTTATAAACCCAAGAGCCTTCCTACCTGGTGACTTGGCAGCTGTGCTGTGGGCGAGGGCACCGTTGTGATTCTCACTGGGTGTGAACTCCATCACCATGCGAGGCTTGGGCATGTATTCTCTCCTTGGCTTTGTCGATGTTTCCTTTATTCTGCAAGACAGTTAAACACCAGTCAGAGCTCGTCTGCCATCTTGAAGAACGACCTGCAAATGAGTAACTATGTGAGCCTCGGCTGAGGGGCTGTTGGGCAGCAGGCTGGCGTCTTGTACTTGGCTGGCTTTGGACACTTCCTGGTTGCACCGGGCTCTCATGCACTCAGAAAATGGAGAGATGAATGACCACTGGTTTATGGAGGAATACTTCATACAATCTTCTATAAAATAAGCAAATAAATAAAAGTACTGCGGAAAGTGGCAATAAATAGAGAAAAAGAGCATGAAAAGTGAGGGTAAATAAATAAATGCATCACAGAAAATGTTTTTGGCTGCTTATTTATTTAATTTTGTCTGTAAAATTCCTCCAAATGCAACATGGTATACGGCTTGAATTTACAACTGTCACTTCCACTCGTCAAAGCTGAGTGGGCGGGGCCTAGCGAGGGCAGTGCAGTGTCATAATGCAGCTTCACAATCCAGCACAGTGATTGGACGGCAGGGAGCCTGGCTGGGGAGTACTAAGGTAGGGCATCAGGTGGGAGGGGCAAGCAGGGTGATAAGGGGCTGGCTAGGTGAATCGGTATGCGTGTGTGTGTGTGTGTGTGAGTGTGTTCACACTGCAATGGACTACTGTCCTGTCCATGGATTCTTCCTGCCTTGGAACTGATGATTGCTGGGGGAGGCTCCAGATGCCCTGTGACCCTACCCTAGGGTAAGATGGATGGATGGATGGATGGATGGAAAAGAGCATTTA
Source organism: Polypterus bichir lapradei (assembly GCA_026402145.1). NCBI lineage: Eukaryota > Metazoa > Chordata > Cladistia > Polypteriformes > Polypteridae > Polypterus > Polypterus bichir. Next base: position 10,187,657 of record JANRMT010062835.1, on the reverse strand, counting down.
GATTAGATTAGATAAACTATTAATCTCAAAGGGAAATTTAGATGCATACAACAGCAAAAACATAAAAACAAGGATACAGACTCACAGGAGAAATAATACAGCCGATCAATCATTTGTCATTTTTGTTCATCAATCTAGACTCAATAACCCATGATAACAAAGTGAAAACACATTTTCAGAAAGGTTTGCAAATGTATTGCAAATCAAAAACTAAAATCTCTCATTCCTAGAAGTATTCAGAGCCTTCATTCAGTGCTTTGTAGGAGCTCCTCTGGGTGTAATTCCAGTTTTGAGTCTTCTTGGTGCACACCTGGATTTGGGCTATTTCTCCCACTCTCCTTGGCAGATCCTCTCAAGCTCTGTTAGACTGGATGGGCAGCGTCTGTAAACTGCATTCTTCAGGTCTCAGCACAGATGTTTTATAGAGTTTGGACACTCAGAGACTTGTCCCGAAGCCACTCCAGTGTCGTCCTGGCTGTTTGTTTCAGGTCATGTTGTGCTGTGAGATGAACTGCTGCCCCAGTCTGAGGTCACATGCACTCTGGTGGAGCAGGCTTTCTTCAAGGACTGGACTTCACTCTTTGTATTTGGCTGCATCAATTCTGACCGGTCACCTGCATAGCACAATGCCCTCACCACCATGCTTCACCGTTGGGATGGTATTAGCCAAGTGATGAGCAGTGCCTAGGGTTTGCCAAACACTATTCTTGGACTTCTGCCTAAACACTCCAACTCATATCCCTTTAATTCAAGAGTTGCTTTCGTCTAGACACTCGACCATTTCGACCAGATTTATGGAGTGCTGCTGAAGATGGTCATCCTTCTGACAGGTTCTCTCATCTCAGCAAATCTTTTGAAGCTCTACTAAAGTGAACAGCTGGTGCTTGGTTACCTCCCTGACCCAGGCAGAGGGCTTCTGAAGCTCCCTAACCAAAGGCCCTTCCTCCCCAGAGTCCTGGTGGTTCCAAACGTCTTCCATTTGACAATTATTGAGGTCACTATGCTCCTGGGAACACTCAAAGCTTTAGAAATAGCTCAATCCCTTCTCCCCGACCTGTGCCTCACCACAGTTTTGATTGTGGTGGACTACATAGAGGTCCTTGGACTTCATGGCTTGGTTTTATGTCCTGACAGGCAGCGTGAGTTGAGGGACCTTCTCTACACGGGTACACGTGTGCCCTTTCTCAACTGTCCAATCAATTCGATTTTCCACAGGTAGACTCCAATCAAGTTCTAGAAACATCTCCAGGAGGATTAAAGCAAAAAGGGAGGGCCCCACAACAATTTGAACGGCCACAGCAAAGGGTCTGAAGACTTCTACTGGGGGGAGTTTTCAGTTTTTGATTTTTAATAGATGTGTTCCAATAAATAATAAACACGTTCCAATATTGTCATTATAGGTTAAGGGAATGTGGATAGATGGGCGCAAATGGCAAATTCATCCATCTAAAAATAAATCTGCGGCACAATAAAGGGAGCAGAAGGTGAAGGGGTCTTCTCAGTGCTTTCTGTAGGGAAGCATATCATACCACCCTCATGTCAGCAGGGCCATTAAGTTAAATTAGGCACCCGCTTTGGGCACAGATCACCCAGCCACACGGGTCAGCTGCCAAAGAGTTGGTTGGCACACTAATAATAATAACCTAGCACTGGCACTGCATGCCAGGGTCATATACGAGGCATGTTTGTAAGTGCCCACTGCCACTTTTTGGCAGGTTTCAGATAATGGTGGTAGGTTTGGATGAACGGAAATGGACAGATTTTCATCAATCAGACACGTTGAGTTTCAGTTGTCCTGCTTTTGACGTTTGGCGACTTTCACTTCAACAGAAGATCTGATCGAAGCCCTGTGACGATGTGGGTTTGGCTCCACGCTCCCATCGCTATTTGGAAGCCCTTGAACCCAACACCGTCGGTAATGTCACCAATGAGCTAGTCAGTGAAGGCAACAATTGAGCAAGGGGATGGTAAAAAGTGAAAAAGTGCTTTTATTAAAAACAGTCCACCAAAAACAAAGTGTTCATGAAGTGCAGTGATTCAAAAGAGTTGCATAAATAAATAATCCTTAAAAGTCAAACGTGGAGGTTAAAACCAATAAATAGAAAAAAAAAAACAATCCTTTAAAAACGAGGTTAAAACGTTCAAACCGGAAGCAGTCTTTAAAAAAAAACAACGACGACAAGCCTGGTGCTTCTTTTCTGTTAACGTCTCACCTGCTTCTCCCAGTGGGGCTTTGCAGCAGGCGAGACGCTCCCTGCAGCTGCCCTTTTCAACACTCACACACAGGTCTGGAGACCTCCCGCTCCTGGCTTCGGTCTGGCACTCATCCCAGGCCTGAGACTTGGACTCCTTAGTCTCCAGGACGCCCACACCAAGCCTCGCGACTCCCGCTGCCTTTCCGGCCTTCTGCGGCCAGTCGCCTTTCCCTGGTCACTCCCGCTACGTGTTCGCTCAGCGGGAGCGCCTTCCAACTCCAACGCCCGGGTGTCGGCCTAACACCCAGCTTCCTCGCAGCTGCCCACGAGCGCTCGTTCGCTCGCTCACCACACTCCGTGTGTGTCTCTCTCGCACCGACCTGCTTCCCCTCTCGCTCCCTGTAACCTCCGTCCTTTTCGTTTCATTTTTTCTTTTCTCTGATCTCTTTCCCAACCGACTCGCGCTTCTTTTAAACAGCGAGGGGCCATAGCAGCTGCAGCACATTAGCCACGGGAGCAATCACGGATGTGGGCAGTTCCTCACCTGTGCACACGGTGAGAAATGCCCACACCGCAGATCGCCCCCTCATGAAGCCGCCTCGAGTGCGGTGATTATTTATTTAAAAAGAAACGGCCTTTGCTCAGCGATCTGTGGACCCATAACACCACAAGCCCCCCATGATAACAGAACCATCCACAACTCACTGACCTGTCCTCCAGCTTACTGGACAGCTGCTGCAGGATCTCCGCGGCCTGTCTGTGGTAATCCACCTGGGCTTGAACCAAGGCCGAGAGCTGGCTTACTTGTTCAATCTGCAAGGGTAAAGAAAGAGGAAAAAATGGAGTAAATATTACAATCTGAGTTGCTTGGAATGATGTCAAAAAAATAAATATAAAATATAAAAGTATACATCCAAAGTTGGTACTATGGGCTGTTGATAATTACAAAGCAGATGGCATCATTTCTGAAAAATGGCACCCCAATACTTTAATTACAGATGAATAATTGCCTGCGGTGGGTTGGCACCCTGCCTGGGATTGGTTCCTGCCTTGCACCCTGTGTTGGCTGGGAATGGCTCCAGCAGACCCCCGTGACCCTGTGTTCAGATTCAGCGGGTTGGATAATGGATGGATGGATGGATGAATAATTGCTGTCTATCTGGTCTGTAATAATAGGAAATGAGTTCTACCATATTCAGTTTTTTGCTTTCTAACCAATTTTCAAGCATGGATTAGAATTGGATAACCAGAGGTTATTGTACAGTTAAAAAAAGACAGAATTATAGCCCCCCCCCCCAATTTTGGGGGTGTTCATAAGAAATGTAATGATTAACTTCATGAGGTTGTACATAATAAACAAGAATGGTTGCGTCAAATATTTGACATATTGAAACGTGTGCTTCGGTTTGAATGTTTAATGTCTGAATAATCTTGATTGTAATACAAATTTGTCTTTTGTCACCCTCTGATGGGGGTCCATAGAGGTCTGGATCCCTAGAAATGGATCAGATGGATCAAAAACAACCTCATATTCATAATTGATGACCTTGAAATAGTGTGAAACGATACCCCACAAGCATATGTTACAAATTGGTTATTTTCAACTTTCTGGGAGGGCTAGGACCACCAGTAAAGAATCAAATATACAAAATATGAACACACTCATGATCAGCAACCTCAAAAGGGCATGCAAGGGCACTCCACACACCTATTTTACCAATCCCCCCATTTCTTCAAAGTTTTGTGAAAAGGATTAACTTTGACCCCTCATATCCCATTAGGGGGTGAACCCCTGGGGTTGGTTGAGATGGCATCCACAACTTCAAGTCCTTCTGCTTGTTATATTTCTGCCAGAATTCCCACCCTACCTGGAGTTCACATTCTTCTTTGATGTCTTGTTTGGTTCATTTTTGCTTATTTTATTTATGTTAATGTTACTTTTGTTAAATATTTGCATTATTCTTTGTTTTCTATTTTATCTCTATGCCTTCCTTATGTGCTTTGTGTTTTGTGGGCGGCTTCCTGAAGAGGCGGGGCCACCTGTTCATCATCTCCTGGGACTGCCCACAGCCCTATAAAGGCGGAGCGTTTCCCACAGTTCCTGGCATTTCATTTTGAAGGTGCTAGATACTGTACTTGGTGAATATTTATCTTGTCTTTTGCTTGGGGGTAATTGTGACTTCTGGATTTTTTTGACTTGTCCTCTGTTTTAACTTTCTCGTATTCATAATACAGAATAAGTATAGGAATTGTGAAAAAATTTGACCTCAAGATTTTAATGAATCTTGACGTTTTAGACCTTCCCGAGTTCAAAAATATCATTTTTACTTTCTCATATATGGAGTCTGGGGAAAGAATTGGAATCCTCCAAAAATTCCATTTTGAGGTTTAAATGAATCGTGACGTTTTAGTCCAAAAGTACCATTTTTTAAATTATGTCTGTCTGTGTGTAAACACGATAATTCGATGAGATTTTGTACATCTGCTTTATATCAAAAATAAGGAATCCTATCATCGTTTGGGCCACTTTAACTTTAACTAAACACTTTCATGAATTTTCAAGTAAACTGTGCATATAATTACAGATAGATGATTCAAATTTTGTATAGATACTAGGGGGCTTTGCCCCTTGCTCACTTCTATCGCCAACCCCCGGGTTTGGTCCTGCTTCCACATTTAGATAAAGTTAGATAAGTTCGCGTTGAATTCCTCCCACCCAATTGCACAGCAGTGCTTCGGCCATTGGATTTGGGCATCATTCACACCCTGAAAGTGTATCATCGCAAGGAAATGCAGGGAAACATTCTCGTCAGCATAACTTGTAGGCAGGAGGAGATTAAAATTAACGTGAAAGTAGCCTGGACACAAGTTAAAGAGAGCACTATAGTAACAAATATGGAATCTCATTACAACAAAATATTTTTTACGTCCCTGGCAGTTCGTTGTAACGGAATTTTACCTGTATTTTAATTTATTCATCATCAGTTTAACAATAATGTGTAAGCATTGAACATGCCATGTAAATATAAAGCTGTAATGGAAACAATAAGCTGCTACATCCCTGTTGTGTTCCTGGTAATACATTTAATTTTATGATATATTTTTTTTAATTTCTGCCATCATTATCATAATTAAATGTAGCTAAATGCAATTTTACTTTTAGCAATTTATTGCAACAAATCTTATATATAAACATCTATGCGTGGAAGTGTGTGTGTCTGTCTCTGAAGTGCGAGAATACAGCATGAAGCTCAAAGAAATCGACTCTGTTGCCAAAGTGAAACTGCAGAGAAAAGAGAAACTCACTTAGCTGCAGACAAAATCCAACGTCAGTCTGTCTGTCTGTCTGTCCGCCCGTCCGTCTGTCTGTCTGTGCTCTGCTTTTCACGAGAAAACTACTTAAAGATCGGGTTTTTTTCTATAATTTGCTTGAACGTTCCGGTTGATTTTGCGATTTCTCTCATTGCACTATTCATCATAATTCGCTTGCGGTACCGATTTATTCGCGCGAATCTGAGTGACAGGCTGCGAGCCGAGGGGGAGGCGGGACCTCAAGAGTAGAGAGCTGGGCGGGGCCTTCCTCACTCACTCACATGCCAGCCTCTGTTCGAGTTGGTCTACCTCACGCCACGTGTTGGAGTGCGCTTTGCCTCTACTTAGCTAGCGATACCTGTTTGTTCAGCAGACATTATCATCTAGAGGTTGTTAAGGACTAACGTTTGACGTTTTTGAGAGAGAGATCACAGCTATGTGTGTTTTAGAGGGTAGCTGCTCATTGGCAGAGATATCACGGCCACGTGCTCTTCTCCCCACACCGGGTACGCTCTCCCATCAGAGCTGAACATGATCAGATATAGTGCCAATGTTTGACGATGGAGCATTCAGACCTTCTGCTTGCCAACTTTTTACATTTTTGCCAAAGAGATCACAGCTACATTCTCGCCCCAATAGCAAAACCAAAACATTGTATACCAGCCGACGCCCGCCATAGCATACGGCGGTGTAAGAGTAGGAATGGAAAACGGTGAGAAAGCAATACAGAAATCAAAAAGAAAGAAATACTTCTTGAAAGACTCAGCTGTGAATAGGTGTTTTGCTGGAGATGATTTGTGTCAAGAAATAACCCACTGATAGGAACAGGCAGTTGCCGGATCACGGAATAGAGATGACGTTGTACAAAAACCCATCGACAGAGAAGATACTGTCATTCATTTTATAACAAAGGTTTAGGAAACAACCGTCGCAGTATAACGAAAATAGCAAGGTGTATGGGAGGCCTCAGGCAGCGTGGGGAAGGGTTTGGAAGAG
>JANRMT010062835.1:10156788-10172201 GCA_026402145.1 Polypterus bichir lapradei | reverse complement strand
GACGCCTGTCCCCCAATGTCTCCATCTTTTTCATCTGCAGACAGGAGGTCAGGTTTTGATGTCACTTCTGATTTTGGCAAGGAGGTCCAACAGCTTCAACCCCGGGATCCATTTACAGAGTGATGGTGCCAGGAGTCCAATGTTCACTGACGCACACGTTGCTACCGAGGAGGAGACCAAAAGAGCTAGCAAAGCCATGGCGTCATCCGATTATAGATGTTCAATTACTGTCATTGGGCTTTACTTCGCTATTTTCATTTTTGCTTATTTTAAATGGGGGGGGCTGGGCCGGGCGGACCCCAACCCTTTCACGATCTCCCTCTCACTTCTTATTTTATAATTTTAATAGAATTCCTAATATTGTTTCATACGATAATTTACCACATGTAAATGTATTCCATATTAAATTCCCATGCCTATTTACTTCGATGCTTAGCTAATTCTGCATGCGAGGCTGCACCAGTATGGCGCCTCTGAGCTTCTGTCTGACCTCGGCTGCTGTACAGCAGGCAGCAGCGACTGCAGATTTGTGCTTTAGTAGACTCCATTCTGTCAGGATTGCTTAAGCCGCCATCATATTTTGAGTTTTCATGTAGCTAAGGGGTGGCATAGTCAAGGCCTGCCTTTCTCTGCAGTCCACCAGAGTTACTGTTCCAGAGTTAGAGGAGCTCTGCTAAAATTTCTGTCCTCGGGTTCACTAATTTTAAAAAGCTGGATCAGTCCACATAGTTTATAGATAAGAGTCATAAATGATACATGGGGCAGCATTAAGTATTCATGGAATATTTATGAGTGACGGTGCAAGCTGAGAGTCCTCCACGATTATCAGTTCAAGTCCCAGCTGTCAAGCCCGTCGGATCGAGAGCAGCTCCGGTGGATGACGGCGTTGATCTGCTTTTTTAGTGACAGCAGCTGGCCATCGAATTCATTAACTGAATGGAAATCCGGAGCATCAGCAACCATACTGGGCAAGAGTTGTGAGTCCAGCTAGGGAGCCACATTACATTATTTATAACATGTAGTGCACACAAAAGGGCAAGGGGCATTCAGTTGGTGGTTAGGATGGGTGAGAAAAGACGTCAACGTCTAGGGGAGGGTGTCACACATAAAGGACGCCACGCAAGACAAACAAATTAGGGAAGCTCAGAAAGTGATCTCCTTCACTTTGTCTAAGTGTCTGATCTAACCTTAGATCTTCAAATGAGTGTCTGCTTAGAATTCCAAGAGATAAACTTATAAGAAGTGACGAGGCGGGCGGCCTTCTGCTGTTATGCACCTCAAATCTGAAATAGCCTGCCAATAGGAATTCACCAGGCTGATACGGTGGAGCACTTTAAAAAATTGATAAAAACTCATTACTTTAACATGGCTTTCTCATAACGTCATCTTGGTTTAATCCTGATGCTCTGTATATTCAATTAATTATCATTACTATTCATGGTGGCTCCAAAATCCGTACTGACCCCTACTCTCTCTTCTGTTTCTTTTCCCGGTTTTCTGTGGTGGCGACCTGCGCCACCACCACCTGATCAAAGCACCGTGATGTCCCTACATTAATGGATTAAAGGCCAGAAGTCCACGTGACCGGCACCTTCCATGAGAACCCTGAATACAATGAGGACTGTTAGGTAGAATGCCTAGAGGGGGCTGGGTGGTCTCGTGGCCTTGGAACCCCTGCAGATTTTATTTTTTTCTCCAGCCGTCTGGAGTTTTTTTTTGTTTTTTCTGTCCTCCCTGGCCATTGGACCTTACTCTTATTCTATGTTAATTAGTGTTCTCTTATTTTAATTCTTACTTGGTCTTTTTTTTCTCTTTCTTCATCATGTAAAGCACTTTGAGCTCCATTATTTGTATGAAAATGTGCTATAGAAATAAATGTTGTTGTTGTTGTTGTTGTTGTCTATGCGCTGACCGCACTGGGTGGCAGCAGTTAGAATTAGAAACTAGAAACAGAAGGTGGAGTGATGATGAAAAGCAAGCTAAGGTCAAAACCAGGTAGTCAGAAGGTTAGAACATTGTGGGCGAGAACAGGCCACTCAGCCCAGCAAAGCTCGCCAGTCCTGTCCACTTATTTCTTCCAAAATAACATCAAGTCGAATTTTGAAAGTCCTTAACATCTCACTGTCTACCACACTACTTGGTCGCTTATTCTAAGTGTCTATCGTTCTTTGTGTAAAGAAAAACTTCCCAATGTTTGTGTGAAATTTCCCCTTCACAAGTTTCCAACTGTGTCCCCGTGTTCTTGATGAACTCATTTTAAAGTCACCATCTCGATCTACTGCACTAATTCCCTTCATCATTTTAAGCACTTCAGTCAGGTCTCCTCTTAATCTTCTTTTGTTTAAACTGTAAAGGCTCAGCTCTTTTAATCTTTCCACATAATTCAACTCCTGTAGTCCTATAATCAGCCTAGTCGCTCTTCTCTGGACCTTCTCTAGTGCTGCTATGTCCTTTTTGTAGTCTGGAGACCAAAACTGCACACAGGACTCCAGATGAGGCCTCACCAGTGTGTTATAAAGGTTGAGCAGAACCTCCTGTGACTTGTACTCCACACATCAAGGCGCTATATAACCTGACATTCTGTTAGCCTTCTTAATGGCTTCTGAACACTGACTGGCGGTCGATAGCTTAGAGTCCACTATGACTCCTAAATCCTTCTCATAAGGTGTACTCTCGATTTTCAGACAGCCTATTGTGTATTCAAACCTCACATTTTTACTTCCTCTGTGTAATCCTTTACATTTACTGACATTACATTTCATCTGCCACAAATCTTTCTAATTCTGTCTGCTATCCAAGTCCTTCTCTAATGATATAACGGATTCCAAATTATCTGCTAATCCATCTATCTTGGTATCACCTGCAAACTTAACCAGCTTGTTACTTATATTGCTATCCAAATCAATTATATTTATTAAAAATAGCAGCGGCCCCAGCACTGACCCCTGCTGGTCACCACTTTTAACATCGGCCAATTCTGATGAGGTTCCTTGCACCATCACCCTCTGCTTCCTGTGTCTGAGCCAATTCTGCACCCATCTAAAAACATCACCCTGAACTCCCACTTCTTTTAGTCTGAAGCCCACCCTCGCATGTACCACCTTATTAGTACAGTACACAACAAAGCCCAGGACGAGTCGGCTCCACACCCCTTGGTTTGCTTCGGGGAGCCACTTGAACCCAGAAACATACCCGAGGATGAGTCCTGACATGTGAGGACACACACGTTCAGCAAGGGTTAATACAAGTGCATAGTACTTTTATGTAATAATGAAGCAAACAAACGGTGTCTAAATGTACAATGCAGTCCAATTTTTAAATAAATACAAATCCATAGAATCAATTTAATAGTCAAATAGAAGTTCTAAATTCTAAAAAGTCCTCTTCAGGTTTGGGCGAGTAGGTTCTCGAAACAGTCAGTCCTTCTTCTTCCTCTTTTGTTTCTCATTGCCAATGGCTCATCCCACCTCTGCCACCATTTGTGATGGTCCGGGTCGGCTCCACGCTCCTTGATTTCTTCAACCCGGAACCATCAGTAAGGTACCCGAGGATGAGTTGTTTGGTTATTTTATAAAAACTAAGTCTTGGGACGTTGTGGTCAGATGACACAGCACACTAGTGAGACCACATCTGGAGTGCTTTGTGCAGTTCTGGTCACCACGGTACAAGAAAGACAGAGCAGCACTTGGAGCCATGCAGAGGAGAGCAACCAGGAGCATCATGGGACTTAAGGAGAATTAAACCTGTTTAACCTCGAGCAGAAAAGAACTGCATGGGCACCTCCAAATTCTCAAATGGCTTTGATAAAGCAGATCCAGATCCAGCTGGATTCTTTCAATTCAAAAGGTGAAACACAAACTCAAGGACACGGGTGGAAATGAAGGGGGAGTGCATTTAGGACTGAAAGCAGGGAGAACTTCTTGCCATAAAGACTTGTGGGAATCTGGACGAAAATGACCAAGTCATGAATGAGAAGTCTTGACGACCTTTAAGTAGACTCTGTATGAAATATTGGGACACCTCAGCGATTAGCTAAACAAATGAGAGACAAATGGAATGAATGGTCTCCTCTCGTTTGACTCTTATGTTCTTAATGCACCCAGGAAGTACTTCCAGGCCTGCAGGGGAACCACCCGGAAACACGGAATCCTCCTCTTCATCCTATCTGTAGCTCCTCCTGTCAGCTTCCAAGAAATCCAGCAGGGCTGTCCATCAAGACAGATAAACGCCATGCGGCCTTTCGGGTGTGTAAAGTGGAGATCCACCAGAGAGCTGCTGTATGTTGGTGGGGCACATGGACCTGGGAGGCAGTCTCCTTCCTATCCATCTGTTGTAATGGCCTCCCGACCAGGCAACCTCTAAGTAGGATCTGTCTCATCCCACCGCTGCCACCATTTGGGACATCTTAGCCAAATCAATGAGCGACAGGTGGGCTCATCTCATTTGTCAGATTTCTTAAGTTCTTATGATGTTATGTTTATGCCAGGGTTCCTCTTCTGGCTTATGTTGAAATTTCTTTTTTAGGTTGTCGTTTTTTCATGTTTGTGCCTAGTGATTATCTTATTATTGCTATATGTTTGTTATTTGTCTTATTATGTATTTTTCTGGGTGTGTAATTATGTTCTCTGATGTTCCTTCTATTTTGTGGGTGGATTCGCCAAGAGGCGGGGCCACCTGTCTATCACTGTTAAAGGACTGCCCCCCTGCCAATAAAAATATTTTTAGGTATTCATTCAGTTGTGGTCAGGTTTTTTATTTATTCTGAGTGTATTGTCTCTTCTTTAATTTTGTGTTTTTAACTTATTTTGCTCTGTTTTTCTGTAGGGTGGTGGATTTGGTGTTGGGTCTCACTGGATCTTATCCTTCTAATAATAATTCTTTGCATTTATATAGCGCTTTTCTCACTACTCAAAGCGCTCAGCAATTGCAGGTTAAGGACTTTGCTTAAGGGCCCAACAGAGCTGAGTTCCTTTTGGACATTTACGGGATTCAAACCGGCAACCTTCCGATTGCCAGCACAGATCCATAGCCTCAGAGCCACCACTCCGCCAAGCACTTCTGTCTGAGAGGCAGAGTTCAGTCATCAGGAGGACAGATTTAGATGCTGCCTTCTGCTGAGCGAAGTACTGTGAGTAGCAGGAAGAAAGAGAAAGCGTGATTGTTTCCACTGTTTATTTAAGTATTTGCACCTTACAAAGTTAGAGAATTCCTTAGAAATAGTGTGTGTCAGATGAAGCAACATAAGTTCTGTTCATTTGTTCATGGTTTTTGTAAAACCATGTTAAAGTTTGTTACAAGTTTGTTAAAGTCTGTTGGAATGCCAAATGCATTATAATTTTCTATGTTTAATGCCATTCTGTATAAAATTTGTAAAAGCATGTTAAAGTTTGTGATATACCATCTGTTGGAATGACAAATGCATTTTGTATGTCTTTGTTTAAAGCCAATTGGTATGAAATTTGTAAAAGCATGTTAAAGTTGGTGATGTGCCATCTGTCGGAATGACAAATGCATTTTAAATATCTTTATTTAACGCCATTCTGTATGATATTTGTAAAACCATGTTAAAGATGGTGATGCGCCATCTGTTGGAATGCCAAATACATTATAATGTTCTATGTTTAATGCCATTCTGTATAAAATTTGTAAAAGCATGTTAAAGTTTGTGATGCACCATCTGTTGGAATGACAAATGCATTTTGTATGTCTTTGTTTAAAGCCAATTGGTATGAAATTTATAAAAGCATGTTAAAGTTTGTGATGCGCCATCAGTTGGAATGACAAATGCAATTTATATGTCTTTTCCGGTTTCATCCCACAGTCCAAAGACATGCAGGTTAGGTGCATTGGTGATTCTGAATTGTCCCTAGTGTGTGCTTGGTGTGTGGGTAGGTGTGTGTGTGCGTGCCCTGCAGTGGGCTGGCACCCTGCCCGGGGTTTGTTTCCTGCCTTGCACCCTGTGTTGGCTGGGATTGGCTCCAGCAGACCCTCGTGACCCTGTAGTTAGGATATAACGGGTTGGATAATGGATGGATGGATTGTTTAATGCCATTTGGTATGAGATTTGTAAAAGCATATTAAAGTTGGTGATGCACCATCTGTTGGAATGACAGAGAAATAGCAACTGCATGTTCACACAGATACACAGACATTTGTCCTTTTATTAAGGTGGATATATATAGCTAAACGTTACCTCAAATTTGAGCATTATTTATTGTTTGTATTTTTCATATTTTTAAATTAATTTTCAATTAAAAAAAATCGTTTCATTGTTCATGGTCCCCCATCTCTGGCTAGATTTTCACTTCTGTTTTGTTTCATGCCTGGAGGTCTGCGTGTTCCAGGAATATGACGGAATATGGATCAATCCAGAGAGCTCTCTCCTTGTATGACCTTAATGGACTCATATCGGCTGTCAGAGTTCCAGGAGTAAAAATATGGCCACAATCGTAGTCCATGAGTTCATCACCTTGAACAGCAGACAGAACGATAGCATCAGGTCCTTGAGGCTGTGCCATGTAATGATCTGAGCTCCACTGACAGCCTTACAAATCTTTACTTTCGGAGACACCAACACCGCACGCTTTCGAGGTGTCAAAGGGGTCATATTTCAGAATAATTACAATAAAAGAGCAAACATTACCACAAACACTAGAAACAGAAAAGTCCCTCAAATCAAAGTGATATCCTCATCAGTGAACTTCTGTATTTACAGGCACCATAACGTAAAACTCCTCGGTAATAAGCTGCCAGGACTGCCTGATGCAGTACTCCCCACGCAGCCCTGCAGAGATCTTTTATAGCGGCGAGATTTCTGCAATATTCAAGGCAGAGACATTTTTCAATTCGGTGCAATCGCCGCTGTGACAGTGATTCAGTTGCTTGGAGCTCTCGTAATGAAATTATATTCCCCGGGTGACGCTATGAGCGCAACTGTGTGATTAATCATATTGGCAGAAATCAAAGCAGAGGTCAACTCGTCGCGCTTTCATTACACGCATATAAAGAGTTCCTTCACTATTAGTGATATCAACAATACAATCCTCAAAAATTAAAACAATAGCCCCCCTGTCATAACGAATGCTGCACTCTTTATAACTTTGTCAGCCTACAAACTCAACACGCCGTTACGCCATTTGGCATTCCGTGGAGCGCAAACATGCAGCCCGACATCCAGCCGTCCGTGAGTCCGCACAACGCGGTGGGGCAGACATGCAGGACCAAAAGCCACCAATCTAAGATAATGTGTGACCCGCAGTTTATACAGCAGCGGAAATAAATTAGTCGATACATCAACATTTATGTCATTAAACACAGTTTAGCTATGCACATGAAATTTAGCCTATAAATGGGTATACATTTAATAAAACGACACGGACAAAGACATCATCACATTCTAATCCATAAAAAAGTTACGTGAAAAAATGGAATGAATGACACTGGGAAAAAAAGTACACAGTACAATAAGGAAAAACAGTAAAGAAGCTGTCTCCACTCCTGCCTGTGCTAATAAGAATCAGCCGGGTTAATGAATGTTGCTGATGTGGGACGAGGCGACTTGCAGAGTCCCAAAAATAATTAAACCCCGTTAAATTGCGAAGCCACTGAAACGTTTGTAGCGTCGAGAAAATAAACAGCCACACGGGGGCGCCAAATCACAAACTATCACTTGTAGCACAAAGGAGGGAAATCAGAGCTCCACTCTGCAGAGAGTTCGGGTCACAAGTGAGAAGTCACCTTTGATAAGCTACTGACCGTTAGGGGCGGGGCTTGTAAAGACGATGGGGGCGTAGTCAGTCGGCCACCTGGGGCATCATCTCAGAATTGCGAAGTAAAGAGACTAAACCAGGGGTGTCCAACTCCTGTCCTGGTGGGCCACAATGGATGCAGATTTTCATTCTAACCCTTTTCTTAATCAGTGACCAGTTTTCACTGCTAATTAACTTCTTTCCCCTTCATTTGAATAGCACTGTTTTAAAGGATTCAGTTCTCTGAATTGATTTGTTACTTCATTAAATGGCAGCCAAACAGAAATGACACGTGAAACGAGTCGACAGATGACCAGCTAAACTGGAATGTCAGACTCCAGCCAGTTTCACTCCAACCAGTTCCTCAATGAGAAGCCAATTCTTGCTGTTAATTAAAGCTGTCATTGAATATCAGGACTTGTTGCTGCTCTCATTCTGCCACAACAGATTGTTGGTTTTCTGTTTTTTCTAAGGTGTTTTGGTCACCTGAGCAGACCAACATGACCGAGACCCTCACCTTTCTTTATTTTCAGTGTGTGTTTTGTGTCTTATTTTTGTTTGGCTGCTCATTAAAGAAAAAAGAAACAACTAAGGGGGTCTGAGTCACGTCAATTCAAACTGAGGCAAAACAAGTTAATCAGCAGCAAAAATGGCTCACTGATTAAGAAGATGGTTAGAATGAAAACCTGCAGCCAACTGTGGCCCACCAGGACTGGAGTTGGACTAGACCATTGGTGACAGTACCGCTAGTGCTGGGCGGTATGATCAAAATTCTATATCACGGTATTTTTCAAACTTATCCCGGTTTCACGGTATTCAACGGTATTTTTTTCCCATGCATGAGTGGATGTTAACCACATTTTCCACCACAATTACTGCAGTAGACTGGTTAAGAATAACCTATTCCACTGTCATTGTACAAAAAAACAATTTCATGTGCACACAAGTATTAGGGCGGAGTGTGGTAGAGCGGGTCCACAGCTCACTGAGCAAAGGCCATTCATTTTTAAATAAATAATCCCCGCTTTCGCGGCGACTTAGCGAGGGGGCGTTGGGCCATGGCGAGCCGCGGGACGCTCGGGGGTGTGGGCGTTTCTCACCGAGTGCACAGATGAGGAACTGCCCACATCCGTGATTGCTCCCGTGGCTAATGCTGCAGCTGTCATGGCCCATCGTCATTTAAAAGAAGCGTGAGTCGGTCAGGAAGGAGAGAGGACGGAGGTTAGCGGGAGCAGGAGAGGAAGCAGGTCGGTGAGAGAGAGAGCCGCGAACGAGCGCTCACGGGCAGTTGCGAGGGCCTAGGCGTTTGAGTTGGATGTCGCTCCCGCTGAGCGATCAGGTAGCGGGAGTGACCAGTGGAAAGCGACGAGCCGCAGAGGGCCGCGGAAAGGCAGCGGAAGTCGGGAGGCTTGGTGGTGGAATCCCCAACGTGGGCGACCTGGCCGTTGTGGGAATCAAGTCTCCGAGGCTGGGATGAGGGCCATACCGGAGCCAGGGATCGGGAGGTCTCCAGTCTCGTGGAAGTGTGTTGAAAAGGGCAGCCGCAGAGTGAGGGTGGCACCCCTGTTGCGAAGCCTGGACAGGGAGAAGCAGGGGAGTCACATGTTAAAAGAAGCACCGAGCTTGTTGTTGTTTTAAGACTGCTTCCTGAGGAATGTTTTCACCTCGTTTTAAAAAGGATTGTGGTTTTTTTGTGTGTTTTTTTTAACCTCCACGTTCCTTTTAATGGATTATTTATTTTTGAACTTGAAAGCACTGCACTATTTATTTATGGACACTTTGTTTTGATCGTCTTTTAAATTAAAGCACTGTTGCACTTTTTTCAACCATCCCCTTGCTTAGATGTTATTGCCTCCACTGACTAGCTCACTCGGTAGCATTATCGAAGGTGTTGGGTTCAAGTGCTTCCAACAGCAATGGGAGTGTGGAGCCAGGACCCACATCGTCACACGGAGTGGTGACTCTGAGGCTAAGGATCTGCGCTGGTATCCCGAAGGTTGCCGGTTTGAATCCCCGTCACTGCCAAAAGAGATCCTACTCTGCTGGGCCCCTTGAGCAAGACCCTTAACCTGTAATTGCTCCAGGGGCGCTGTACAATGGCTGACCCTGCGCTCTGACCCCGAGGGGTATGCGAAAACTAACACTGTCCTAATACAAGAAATCGTATAAGGCGAAATAAAGAACCAAAACAGAACCAAGTATTAATACAGGTTTGCGTGGCCCCATCAAGTGATAGTTTTCAAGGAGGGTGGCAATAATGAAGAGAAGGAATCACATTGCATGACAGTTGCAGTCAAATCCCTCGTTTATCGCGGGAGACAGGTTCCAAGGCTGGCCGCAATAACTGAATTTCCGCGAAGTAGGGACACCATATTTATTTACGTATTTAACGTGTATTTGGGCGTTTTTAAACCCTCCCTGTACTGTTTACAACCCACCCTTTACTCTATTAACAACAGGGACAGCTGTTAAGCAATATGAAATCGGTAGATAAGTTTACAGTTACTGTATAGCGAAGTACACGTAGATACAGTGGTGTGAAAAACTATTTGCCCCCTTCCTGATTTCTTATTCTTTTGCATGTTTGTCACACAAAATGTTTCTGATCATCAAACACATGTAACCATTAGTCAAATATAACACAAGTAAACACAAAATGCAGTTTTTAAATGATGGTTTTTATTATTTAGGGAGAAAAAAAAATCCAAACCTACATGGCCCTGTGTGAAAAAGTAATTGCCCCCTGAACCTAATAACTGGTTGGGCCACCCTTAGCAGCAATAACTGCAATCAAGCGTTTGCGATAACTTGCAATGAGTCTTTTACAGCGCTCTGGAGGAATTTTGGCCCACTCATCTTTGCAGAATTGTTGTAATTCAGCTTTATTGGAGGGTTTTCTAGCATGAACCGCCTTTTTAAGGTCATGCCATAGCATCTCAATTGGATTCAGGTCAGGACTTTGACTAGGCCACTCCAAAGTCTTCATTTTGTTTTTCTTCAGCCATTCAGAGGTGGATTGGCTGGTGTGTTTTGGGTCATTGTCCTGTTGCAGCACCCAAGATCGCTTCAGCTTGAGTTGACGAACAGATGGCCGGACATTCTCCTTCAGGATTTTTTGGTAGACAGTAGAATTCATGGTTCCATCTATCACAGCAAGCCTTCCAGGTCCTGAAGCAGCAAAACAACCCCAGACCATCACACTACCACCACCATATTTTACTGTTGGTATGATGTTCTTTTTCTGAAATGCTGTGTTCCTTTTACGCCAGATGTAACGGGACATTTGCCTTCCAAAGAGTTCAACTTTTGTCTCATCAGTCCACAAGGTATTTTCCCAAAAGTCTTGGCAATCATTGAGATGTTTCTTAGCAAAATTGAGACGAGCCCTAATGTTCTTTTTGCTTAGCAGTGGTTTGCATCTTGGAAATCTGCCATGCAGGCCGTTTTTGCCCAGTCTCTTTCTTATGGTGGAGTCGTGAACACTGACCTTAATTGAGGCAAGTGAGGCCTGCAGTTCTTTAGACGTTGTCCTGGGGTCTTTTGTGACCTCTCGGATGAGTCGTCTCTGCGCTCTTGGGGTAATTTTGGTCGGCCGGCCACTCCTGGGAAGGTTCACCACTGTTCCATGTTTTTGCCATTTGTGGATAATGGCTCTCACTGTGGTTCGCTGGAGTCGCAAAGCTTTAGAAATGGCTTTATAACCTTTACCAGACTGATAGATCTCAATTACTTCTGTTCTCATTTGTTCCTGAATTTCTTTGGATCTTGGCATGAAGTCTAGCTTTTGAGGTGCTTTTGGTCTACTTCTCTGTGTCAGGCAGCTCCTATTTAAGTGATTTCTTGATTGAAACAGGTGTGGCAGTAATCAGGCCTGGGGGTGGCTACGGAAATTGAGCTCAGGTGTGATACACCACAGTTAGGTTATTTTTTAACAAGGGGGCAATTACTTTTTCACACAGGGCCATGTAGGTTTGGATTTTTTTTCTCCCTGAATAATAAAAACCATCATTTAAAAACTGCATTTTGTGTTTACTTGTGTTATATTTGACTAATGGTTACATGTGTTTAATGATCAGAAACATTTTGTGTGACAAACATGCAAAAGAATAAGAAATCAGGAAGAGGCAAATAGTTTTTCACACCACTGTATATATGGCGTGATGATGGTGATGAATATCCTGTTCAGTAAAAATGATGACGATGAAGGTGATGATGACTTTTACTGCGCAGCCGATGACTCTTCAGACGGCTCAGCACCAGCCTTGGAAGAAGGAGCACGTTTGGGAGCCATTGCAGGGGCTGAAAATTGAAGCGAAGTTCAACACGAAGAAACCGCAAAAAAATCACACACAGTACAGTGTAAAGTAAACAGCTCGGCGAGAAAGCTTGAAGCGAAATGGCCGCGACAGAGAGATAAGGGGAGATGCTGTGGGATCTGGGCATCAGCCCGATTAGAAAGCGGGAAGCTGTGATTTGTCGTCTCCCTCCCATGTACCAATCACAGCCCGTGTTACAACGCACTTAGTCACCAAACTTGTTTGGGAAATACTACTACTATATTTAAAAACCCGCGAAGTCGTGAATCCGTGAAAAGTGAACCACGAAGTAGCGAGGGATTACTGCATAGAACCTTTTTATTGAACCAATTTTGCAAACAACATAAGCTATAATTTTGACAACATATTTTCAACCAGGGTGGCACAGTGGGTAGCGCTGCTGCCTCGCAGTTAGGAGACCCGGGTTCGCTTCCTGGGTCCTCCCTGCGTGGAGTTTGCATGTTGTCTCCGTGTCTGCGTGGGTTTCCTCAAACAGTCCAAAGACATGCAGGTTAGGTGTATTGGCGATCCTAAATTGTCACCGGTGAGTGTGTGTGTGCCCTGTGGTGGGCTGACGCCCTGCCAGGGGTTTGTTTCCTGCTCCCTGCGATCCATGACATCCACACTACACGCTGTCTCAGGAAAATGAACCGTATCAGGCGGGACCCCAGCTGTCACTTTTCACCCTCCTCCTCATCTGGGAAGCGACTAAAGTCCATTCGGACGCGCACCTCCAGGGTCAGGAACAGTTTCTTACCCAACTGCAATCAGACTCATGAACAATCAGTAACTTTGTGTCACCTCCACTGCTACCTGCACATTCACTTCTGCCACTGTCTCTATTTATTCCTAGGATTCTGGTTTTATTTATTTACTTATTTATATTCATTTATTTATTGTGTTCTGCGGTGGGCTGACGCCCTGCCAGGGGTTTGTTTCCTGCCTTGCGCCCTGTGTTGGCTGGGATTGGCTCCAGCAGACCCCCGTGACCCTGTAGTTAGGATATAGCGGGTTGGATAATGGACGGATATTTTCAACCATCCAAAGAGGCATTTAGACTTAGCCAAATATCCAGAGGTGCTGTCAAAAGTTGTCTTGCACTGAACACGTCTTCGAAAAGGAATAAATAGTAAATATTTTTTGTAAACCAACTACACTTTCTGTTAATGTTAACAATCTCTGTCCACTGACACGTTAGCTATATGGATTGTAATGGCGTTGGTTCTCTCAATCCACCGCTTGCTTTTTCTGTCGTAGGCAGTACCTCCAGCAAACGCGTCTACGAGTGACGTCTGACTCGAGTGTCCTGTAGCTTTTTCAGTTTTACCTGAGGACGTGGAGGGTGCCAATCTAAGTTCCACACATTCATAGCACTCCAAAGCATGTTTGCGGCTAAGGTGGTGCAGCACATCGCTCGTGTTAACAATTTTAGCTCGACAGCATTTGCAGTAAATAGTTGTTTGGTCCACATCCGACCTTTTAAAAGCAAAGTATCTCCAGACAACAGCAAAAGTTCTTCTGTGTCATCATGTTCAACTTTATCGTCTGCTACAGCTTCAGTTCCGGAATGTTCTCTGTCCATTTTTACCACTCAATACCTCCACTAACACATGTACTCCATTGCATGTGTGTTTAGCGGTGTAGCAGTGAAAAAGGTCCCCCCTTAAACAGTTTCCCGCTGCGCCACGTTCTGAACGTTTGTTAGGCTATTTAAACCGGTGTTGCGGTACAAGAAAAATCCATATCATAACAAAAGTAAAAAACGGTTTTCGGTATGAACGGGTATACCGCCCAGCACTTGGTACCGCATACCTGAACAGAGCTGGCAAGGTGGTACTAAGACACATATGTGTGACAGTGGGTTAGAACTTCCACTCTTTGAAACAGAGCAACTCCCACACATCCACAGGGCGACCCTACAAAGACCTAAGGCAGAAGGCGGCATGGCGCTACCTAACTTTCAGTTTTATTACTGGGCAGCAAACATACAAGCCATAAAAACCTGGACAAGGACACAAATAGATGAAGAGACACAGACTTGGTCCGCAATAGAAATACAATCCTGCAGCACTTCTTTATATTCCTTGCTTTGTACCCCAATAAGTACAAGTCTTCGCCAATATACTAACAACCCAATGGTGCGTCACTCACTCAGAATATGGAGCCAATGTAGGAAGCACTTCAAGACAGAGAAGCTTTAATCCGTGGCACCTCTGCATGATGACCACCTTTTTCCATCCCCTCAAATGTATGCAGTTTTTAATGTCTGGAAAACTTTCGGGATTAAATCACTTAGAGATCTGTACATAGACAACGTCTTCGCATCCTACGAACAATTAAGCTCCAAATTGAACTTTTCCAGCAACACATTTCTTTCACTACTTCAAATCAGAAACTTTGTTAAGCAGAACCTGCCCAATTTTCCTCACCTCCCACCTGCCTCTATGCTGTAAATAATATTGATCAGTCTCAAGGACTGCATTTCTGCAATATATAAAACTATTTTACAGTCCCTCCCAGAGGACAGTGGGAAAAGGATCTCTCAGTCAACGTCTCAGAACAGGAGTGGAAGGCAGCAATGCAGAGAATTCACTTCAGCTCCATATGTGCAAGCATACAATTATTCAACTTAAAATTATATATCGAGCACATCTGTCTCATGCAAAATTGTCCAAAATGTTTCCAGGACGAGAGCCAACCTGCGAACGTTGCAATCGAGCTCCAGCCTCACTGGGTCACATGTTTTGGGCCTTCACCAAATTAACATTATTCTGGACCAAAGTCTTTAAATACCTTTCAGACAGCCTGGGCATCACAATCCCTCCTAACCCACTAACAGCTGTGTCTGGTGGGCTCACTGAGGGGCTTAAAGTGGAGAAGGACAAACAAACGGTGATCGCCTTTACCTCACTATTGGCACGTGAACTTATCTTGGTCACCTGGTAGAATCCTAACTCTCCTATTCTAACTCAGTGGGTAACTGATGTTCTATACTACTTGAAATCGGAAAAAATCAAATTCTCACTTAGAGGATCTGTGCAGAACTTTTTTAAAACCTGGCAGGATTTGATCAATAATATTTTAGAATAAGATTTCATTTTGTGGGAAAGTGTTATCCTCTGGCAGCACGGTGGCGCAGTGGTAGCACTGCTGCCTTGCAGTTAGGAGACCCCGGTTTGCTTCCTGGGTCCTCCCTGTGTGAAGTTTGCATGTTCTCCTTGTGTCTGTGTGGGTTTCCTCCCACAATCCAAAGACATGCAGGTTAGGTGGATTGATGATTCTAAATTGTCCTTGGTGTGTGTGTGTGTGTGCCCTGCCCAGGATTTGTTCCTCCGGGTGGTCGAGTTTT
>JANRMT010062835.1:10126110-10153335 GCA_026402145.1 Polypterus bichir lapradei | reverse complement strand
GTGTTGCAATTGTCATTCCAGCCGATGGCACATCACTAACATAAACATTGCTTTTACAAATTCCTGCACCAAATCAAGTATGTATGCCTCCAGCCCAGAGTCTCCACCCTGGAGCTCCAAATAGTTGGAGTTGACTCCAATGGGCACTAATAGTGGCAAGCTGCAGACCTCGAGAGCTCTGCCCAGTTACATTAAGGTTAAGAGAAGGGTTGTGGGAGGGTTGTCTGACTCAAATAATGCCAAGTACTGTAGTTTAAATTAATTCCAACTATTTGGAGCTCCTGGGTGGAGTCTCCGGGATGTAGAGATACCAGACTCTAAGAAATGGCATATGACAGAGACATATATTATTGCATGTGTCATTCCAACAGATGGTGCATCACAAGTAAGTACAGTATATTAATGCATTTTATTACTGCAAATGTTCATGACATGCCATCTGTTGGAATGTAAAATGAAATGCAATTTTTTACTACATGCTTCACAAAATACATTCCAAACGATGGTGCACTGCAAACACTACTGCTGAGGTCTACATTGAGTACTTAGATTTCAACCAACCATTCAACCATTTCAATCTTAGACGGGTAACACAGCTAACACAAAAATAAAATAAATTGCACTGAATTGGGTTTATGATGGCGCCCTCTATTGTTCATAATACATGCTTACCTGGGTTAGGCTGAAGGTATTCTGTTGTTCTGGCCATTATTTCCAATACAGCTCTGCTTGTGATGTCCACTTTCTAAGAAAACAAAGAAAGCAAAATACCATATAGTTTAGGATATGATGGCAACTTTGCTGTTTAATTTAGCTTTGTTGGTTTAAGTGAA
This sequence comes from Polypterus bichir lapradei, assembly GCA_026402145.1. NCBI lineage: Eukaryota > Metazoa > Chordata > Cladistia > Polypteriformes > Polypteridae > Polypterus > Polypterus bichir. Next base: position 10,152,502 of record JANRMT010062835.1, on the reverse strand, counting down.
CACATTTCTAAAAAATCTCATCAAAGCAACTGGAGAGCCGTTGATGAGGAAATAAGGCAACATAGCCTGGCAGCCAGGTGGATGAGGGTAAAATGAAAGCCTTTAAAGTTACGAGTTGAGGATATGCATATGGCCTACAGCATGGTCCTTGGTGAGACATTTTAGTAGCCTGTACACAATATGTAGGAATGTCAGCCTTCATTATTATATAAGCATCTCTAAAAGTAACACTTCACAAAGGTGCAGCATGAGATCCTTCAAACTTCAAAACTCAAACTTAAAGGAAATCTCGGGGGAAATGCTAAGCCCCTCAGAAGAGACTCATAACGCCCTGCCATAGGCACAACATAAAGGAGCAAATCAGATTTAAAACTCAGTCCGCTTGTGCACTTACTGAAGTCCTTTGGTCCAAAAGTCTCCCAAAGTCAAAAATGTTCAGACCCAGACTTTCCAGACTTTAGCAAGTGATGTGACCAACTTAGGGGCCCACAGTGGCAACTGGAAAGCATGGAATGAGCCTGCATACTTGGACTTATTTATTTTAAAAGCTTCGTAAAAAGCCAAATTTCACCCTTGGGACAAATACAATTCTATCTATCTATGTATCTATCTATACCAAATACTTACAGTTTCAACTGTGAAAAACAGAAAGGAGTGTCATCCATCCATCCATCTATCCATCTATCCATCCAGGAACACCAGAACCAATGACCAGCAGTATCATGCGCAAGGCAGTACCCAAGTCTGGACAGGATGCCAGTCCATCTCATGCCCAGACTCACATTTACTAGCAGCAGACCAAAGTAAAAGCAGAATAAATTGAACTGTAGGCATGACACAGCATATGAGGCCACTCCTGCCTCCACAAGATGCTGTCTTTCTCTTTTTTGTTTATTTTGTGATCCTATGTCTGGCTTAATATTTTATATATTATATTATATTATATTATATTATATTATATTATATTATATTATATTATATTATACTAGACATTAAGCCCGTTACAATAACGGGCGCTAGAACAGTATCGCATAAACATTATTAGGAACAGTCTATATTAAATGGCATGGGACCTTGACCTCATTCTGTTTGTTGTCTTAATTTTTTTGTTAAAAATATTTTTGCAAGAAGCCTAAAGTAAAATAATCCTTCTATATAAAAGCGGTCGGGTGTCATTCTGTCCCGTGAGTGCTACGCAGGCGCGGAGTTTCACACACGCCCCGTCCATTTTGCAATGCCCGATGGGATTTGTAGTTTCGTTTTTCCAGGTAAAAGATGATTTTCTACTCCAGACTGTGCGATATCTTCTTCTTCTTTCTTACTATATAAAAGCGGTCGGGATTGTCCTTCCGTCCCGTGAGTGGACAGCATAGCGGTATTCCGCTTATCACAGACTTACTACTTGCAGGTTGCGGTACGAAGCGACATGATGTGAGCAGAGTTCTGGTGCCCCCATTGTTCCCTTGCTTTAGTGCGCAATGCGCTGGAAAAATAGACAAAATTATGTCTCTGGAAATAATTAATGTTGATGGAGTACAAATGCCTCACCGCGTAGTAAATATCAGGGGGGTTCAAAAGGGCGACCTCAATATAGAAAAAAAGTTTAAATTTCATCACAAAAATAACAGAAACTACGAGTATTAAAGTAATACCACTCAAATGCAATATAACCAAATTCATGAGTTTGTATAAAATATCAAATTGATCTACATATTGAATTGCCTTAAGAAGTGGTCAACTTAAAAGTCGGTCGCCTTAAAAGGCGGGTCAGCCTAGTGTTAAAAATAAAATAGAAACGTATATGACAATACAGTTGGTATAATTAATATTGCCTTAGTGTAAAACTTTATAACAATCTGTAATACACAATATCTGAAGAAGATATTTAGGAAAATGTTTTTATTTTTTTACCTCAGGAAATTTTTCAATAAAATTTCATTATAGACAACATTTTTTGTAAACACTCTTGTTCAGGGCGATCTACAACGTTGACAACAACATCTGTAAAACTTCTAACTCTTGATAATGCAACATATAACTGACCGTGGCTGAATACTGGTTGTGGCAAGTAAATGGTAACTTTTTCTAAGGTTTGCCCCTGAGCTTTATTAATTGTTATGGCAAAGGCTAATGTAACTGGAAATCGTCGCCTTCTTATGGTAAAGGGTAAATTAGTAGAGTATGGAGCCAAATCAATACGGGGAATATTCTGACGCTCTTTTTCTTTTTTACAATCGATCTATTTGCTCGTATTTTTCTTTGTCTTTCAGCCTTTCTTTTGTTGATGTTTACTTGCTGAGCTGACCGTTCTTCCAGGAGATGTTGCTTATACAAGTATACGATTTGAGTGTCTGCGTCTTTTGTCCTACTTGACGTGTCCTTTTTTTTTTTGGGTGGTATGTTGTTAGTAGATAGTTAGTAAACATGCACGGGGCAGTATGTGTGGCGTCTCCCCAGCAACGGATTTTATGTGCGCGGCCGCGACTACCCAATCAGCACGCTCCCCAGCAATGATGTCCTTTATTTGCTTATCATGCGCGGCTACGCATTCACTGTGTGCCCAGCTTCCAGTGTGTGTGCGTCCACGGTCCCCCCATAATGTTTCCTTTATTTGCTTATCATGCGCGGCCGCGGCTACGCCATTCACTGTGTGCCCAGCTTCCAGTGTGTGCGCGTCCACGATGCCGGTCGTGCGTGTTGCACCGAGCCTCGCGCATGCGCACTTCACGAAAAGACACATACACACGGACACCTGGACGCACACAGGGGTTTTATTAAAGAGGATTATATTATATTATATTACATTATATTATATTATATTACATAGTACCTTTCTATCTATCTATCTATCTATCTATCTGTTCCCTCGGTCAACATCAATATGTATTGTAGAAAAGAAATGGTCATGGTGTAATGAACAACATGGATGGACTGCTGTTCTAACAAGGATGAACCTCTTTGTCGGTCCTAGACTTGAGGCTGGAGTGCAGAAACCACAATAATAGAAGCTCCCAGAGGTAGATAACCTTTCCAGACTGTATACTATATGTTAATGGGCACTGCTCAGGTACAGCAGGGCATGCTGGGAGTCACAGTCCCAAGGCAAAGCCCTGCTGAGCTCCATGGGTGCTTCCAGGGAGAGCTGTTGGGATGGACCATCCTTACTTGGGAAGCTTGCAGCTGACTTCCTTCATCCAAGGTCAGGATAGCGGAAGTATTATATTTTACTATATTTTATATAGTGCCTTTTATTCTGCTACATTATATAATGCCACACACAAGAGAGAGACTGTATGTAAAAGCCACGAGTTCATATTGCTAGCAATGGGAGTTCACAGATCACCAGCCGCCCAGCAGACATAACTTTACTAGCAGTACTGCAGGCAACAAGAAGGAGCGACAGAGGAAACGAAGGAGAAGGACTCCTAAGTAAAGTAAGAAAAGCACTCTGAAGATCTTTCCACGTGTACCACAGTAAGCCAACCATAAAAAGAACAAAGCATCACCCACGCCAAACGACAAGTACACCTGCTGTAATGGAGTCTCAAAGCACATTCAGTAGATGCCAGTAAGTTACAAAAGCACTTCCTAAAACGCCCATTAGAGGGGGATATGTATTAATAATAGTGGAGCTCATTTGAAAAATCAGTTTTTAAATATTATTTAAGACATGATAACTGCATCAGTTCATTGTTTTTTGACTACCTTATTCTTTATCCTGCACCAAGAATCAGACCGACTAAGTTAAGTCATCATTCATACTGTTCTTTCAAAATTCATCATATCCACTCACTACACCCCAAAAATGTCTTCTTCTCAGCTTTACTAATATTTAAACTAAGAATTTACACTAATGATAAACTACCTCAGGAATCTGTTTCCTGTTTTGTATTATTGTTTTATTAACAATATTAACAATGCATTGTCACAGAAGTACTTCAGAGGGTCACCATCCTGTTTCTGCCCAGGTGTGTAATTCCACCCTGGATCCAGAGGGGGCCTTGCTGCTAGCAGAAGATTTGGGAGAAAGCGCCCAGTAAGGGCAACTGACTCCGCCTCCTCCAGTCCCTGGGCCATTAAAGTACGAGTGCCCAGAAGGGGGCATCACTTCACAACCAGGCGATCAGAGAGATGAGCTGCTCTGTAATCAAGATGGAAACGCCTACATTTTGTCAGCCCATGTTGTTTGGTGGCTACAGTTTTGTTCTGCTTTAATGCCGTTGAGTGTTGTTTTTGTTCTCTTCTTTAAGTAAACAGGGATGTATGGGTTAACATGGGAAAGGCACTATATAAATAAAATATATTATTTTTTTGTCAAGCTTGTTATTCCCTCAGATGACTACAGCATTTCTTTTCCATTTTTCTTTTTTAATAATATTCATGTGAAAAATATGTTTAAGGGGAAACAGAAATGTTTACTGTCTTTTATTATATGGCCATTGTTATTTTTCTATGTATGACCCTGCTGTCTGTATGGTAATAATCATCTTCTTGGGTCCCAGTGTGGTACAGATTTTCTTATTTGGGTCCTCAAATAAAAAAGTTTAAGAACTCCTGGCATAACATTTTTTCCCATCCCAGCAGAGGGCCACTGAAGCTCTGTAAAGGGACGATTTGTACTTCACGCTCATGGCTGCCACGTGTTACCCAGCATTCATTTGACGCGTTCTCTGAAATTAGCGCGACGCGTGTGCGAGTTGCAGTACCAACAAAAAGACTGTCGGGGTGCACTGTGATTAAAGTCGGAATGTGACGTCAGAGTCTCTGGTTACTATCTACATGGGACAGAAAGCCGCTTTGTGGATCCAACAAGATCGATGTGTGTGCTTCGATGTTTAATGAATGGTTCGATGTGGTGAAGCAAAATGCCGACATACAGATGTATCTGTGGTGCTTATATATTCAAGTGTCGCATATTCCCGATCGTATCGACACAATACATTTTTAAAGTCTCACGTACCATCTTCTGTGCCGTCTTTTTTTATTTTGCAGTATCAGAAAATATGGAAGCGTATTTGAGCAACAGAGAAAAAAAATTGTTTTGGCCGAGAGAGACGCCCCAGAACTGTGAGCCTGCTGTTGCCCCGGCAACAGATAAACAGTCTTCCACAGACGCGGCGATCGCACTTCGGGACGCTCTTCGGCGTGTCGTCCTGTTGGAGGAGGTCCCAAGAGAGTTTAGAAACCTCACATTTTCTTGAATGAGTGCTGCATTAATAGGAATGTTTCTTGAACGAGCGACACTGAACCACATAAAAATGGCTTTTTCCACATCCTCAAATGCAGCAGTTCGTTATACGTTTGCAACCTGAGATTTTTCTTCTTTTTTTGCTCAGCCTTTCAAGAAAGTTGACGGTGTTGATGGCGAAATTCCGAATTCATTGGCAATGTCTTTATTCTTTTTGCTGCAATCGAGAGCCGCAAAAATGTATTTTTTTTTTTCAAATATGAACTGTTATCGTTTTTTCATGTCTGCCGTTTCTATAGGAGGGTGCCAATGAGTTAAATTCCAATGGATGTTTTTCAAATGTTGATGAGCAATAAGCAAAAGGTATCACCGAAAACCGCAGCGAAAAAAAAACAGGATGAGGAAAGTTCGAAGAAAGAAAAGATTTGCAATGTTTGTGTTCGGGGATCGTTGTGCACAACTGAGCTGCGACCACAGAACTAACTGCTCTGTGGATGATTCAGTCAACCATTTCAAGGTCACTTCGTTGTAATGAAAGGATCTGCTGAATGTACTTTGTAGTAACGAGATTTCTATAGACTCGTGTCATATGGGGAAACTGTCAGGACCATAAAAATACTTCGTTGTAATGAAAATTTCGTTGTAAAGATATTCGTTGTAACAGAATTTTACCTGTATAATAGAGCCAAATATCTCGCCACTCTTGATAATGTCAGACTCTGCTGTACAATGGTTTTCGCGTGATTATCTTCAAAAGGCCCTCCAGTTATTTGTGGGCACAATTGCGGAGCACATGGCCACCAGCTATCAGTTACCAGTTAAAGTGAGTCATTAAGTGTAAGAGGACACCCAATGTCCTGAAGCCGTAATAAAGAAGACAACAGTCCGGTGTACACGTCGCTGAGTCAATCAATCAATCTGATTACTTCAAGGACTTGAGAGGTGGCTAAAGTCCACCAGCCTGGGCGTGTAGCCATTCGGTGGGCTTCAGGTTAGGTTCCTTGGCATTAGATCAGCTCACAGAGGTGGCAGAGATGGGACAGATTGCACACTGCCACCGACCCCAGGTGAGCAGCGTGAAACATCTCAAGGTGAATGACAGCAAACCGGATGCACCTGAGCACTATGGAGGAATACTTCAGACAAAATTAAATAAATAAAGGCGCAAATAAATAAAATTACTGTGAAATGTGAGCATAAATAAATAAATGTGTCACGAAATGAGAGCATAAATAAATAAATGTGTTACGAAATATGTTTTTTGTTGCTTATTTATTTATTTCATTTTGTCCGTAACATTCCTCCAAACCGTCATGAAATGCGACTTGAAATAAAACTGTCACTTTCACTCGTCAAAGTTGAGAGGGTGGGCTCTAACACGCCCTCTAGTTACTGATTGGTGAATCGATAGCACAAGAATTAATTAGAAAAATGCTTACTACTGCCGATGAAATGGATTCTGACGAAGATATTACGTATTTCAGAGAGAGAGTTGAAGATTTATTTCTTACCCAATTAGTTTGGGTGGCCAATCAACAGAGTGGCTTTTGGGTGATCCTGATGGATCCAAACACCCAGCGACTTAACATGGCGGAGAGGTTTCCATGATCAATGATCCCCTGAGTGATGCCGTCGGGAGTCGTATACTCCTGGTAGTGCCTTCCATGGCGGCAAGGTCAGAGGTGATGTCCTGACTATGACCGACTCAACCCCTATTCCAACAAGGGTCCATCCAAAGTTTCAAATTGGTGCAACTTCCTGCTGTCCCTCATCACCCTGTGCACAGCTTGCCATGTGGATTCCCGACAGGAAGTGAAGCGGTGTAATTGAGTATTGCCCACCCTCACCACAACAACTCCTTTGCACAGACTCTTCCTTCCAAACTTGAACAACAAAGGACCCCATCAACAAAAAGAACAAGAGAGTGCCATTATATCACTATCAAAACCAACCCACCATGCCCAAGTGTGGCATTTCCCCTGCCCATTGTGCCTCTGGGGTCTGCCTTACCCAAGGTGGACTGTTCTCCCACCAGCCTACACACAGGAGGGGGAGTGACAAGGATGGATGAATGGATGGACAGCGTCATTATCGGGTCGACAGACAGCCATGACAAAGGCCCAAACCCAACGCAACCTGTTAAAGCAGATGACTGGTTCATTAATCAGAGGACGTCTATTTAAAATGTGGTGAGCCCTTTTGAGTGCTAAATTTTCAAAACAAATTGATTTTTTTTTTTTTTTTGGCAAGAAGGAAAGTGCTTTATACTGAGAAACTAAAATCAATATGCCGTGTGAAACTGGCATTAAACAAACCCAGAAATGACAGCCGTGTGATTTAAACGAGATTATTTTTAGACCAAGGGTGTATACATAATAAATGATAGGAGCCATTACTGTCGGCACACTGCGGCTCGTTTCTAGCTCAGGATTCCATCTTCTGTAGCCTGTCTGGACTGAGGCCTCCCTGCTCTCTCCATCCATTTATTTTTATAACTTTGCCTTCTTGTAGAGGATTGTAGAGAGATAGAGGTTACAGGGAAAGGCAAAAACTAAGGTTGAGCCAGGGTATCCCATTAGAGGCCAGCTTACAGTTGTGCTTGAAAGTTTGTGAACCTTTTAGAATTTTCTATATTTCTGCATAAATATGACCAAAAACAGTAGATAAAGAGAAACCAGTTAAACAAATGAGACAAAAATATTATACTTGGTCATTTATTTATTAAGGAAAATGATCGAATATCATCACAACGCTGCAGGGAGGCTCAGGGACTTGTATTTTCCATATAGCCCGGAAGTACTTCCCAGTGACGGGGACAGGGGAAATGACATACTTCCGGGCTAAAGAAAAGAAGAAGTTTTCAGCTGACCTGGAAGTGATATGGAATCATGGACTGAAGGACAGAAACACTTTCGGGTCACGAACTATAAAAGGACTAGGGGAATCTCCAGCAGACTGAGCCGAGTTGGGAGGAAGGGTGACTGAGCTGCTGGGAGTGGAGGATTCTAATTATTGTGTTATTGTGATTACTGTTATTGTTATTATTGAAAGTATAGCAGAGGTGGAGGTGCTTTGTGCACAATTTATGAAATTAAAGTCATTTCTGACTTTTATCCGGTGTCTGACGTGTGATCTGAGGGTTCAAGGGGACTACAGCGCCCCCTATCTGTCACAGTGTATAAGTTTTAATATGTCACTGTGCTCTGTGCAAATATATTTTATAAATCTGTCTTTTTCTACTCACATGCACAGTTGACACAGAGCCAGATTTAGCACAGGTCTTCACCATATAAGGACGACTGCGAAATGGGCAGTCAGACTGAGGACCATTGTATACTGTTTCTGTGTGTCAAAGTCAGCATGAAACTGTGTCCTCTCTTTGCCTTGTTTGGAATGGCCTGATTTACCTAAGTGGGGGGCCTGCACATGAAGAAAGAGTTTAAAGCCTTGGAACACTGCACACCTGTAAAGTCGACAGGCAGATGGGAGATAACGTCATCCGATCCCGAAAATCCTTCCACTGCAAGCGATGAAAATGGCAGACTCTACACATCGGGACCCCCATTCCCAAACTGGGTTCTTGCCATTGGCTTCCTTCATCTATTATGCAGTGTACACCATCATTAAACAAAGCTGTGATTTCTTACCGCTATATCACTAAGGGAGGGGTATCACCTTTTTATATCATATCTAGTGTGATGGACAGCCGGGGATCTTGCCCGGATGGGATGCCCTGTTTAGGAGAAGACCGGGGGAATGGGCATACTGCCAGGAATACCTTCCCCGGGACATGAGAGGGCATCCCCCTTGGTTTACATTGGGGCCACGGAATTGGAGATTAGAAGCTCAGCCCGGTGTGGGTCCGTGGCCACCGCCAGGGGGCACTTGGACAGCTCCAGAGTCTGGACATGCAGCACATCCGCCACACCCGGAAGTGCTGCCAGAAGAGGAGCAGGGTTTTGGTGCAGCACTTCTGACACACCCGGAATGTTAATCAAGGGGCACCTGGAGCACTTCCGGGTGCACTATAAAGGAGGCCGTCTCACTCCACTCATGAGCCAGAGTCGGGAGGAGGAAGACAAAGCTTTGGGAAGGAAGCAGTAGAGGAGAGACGGGAAGAGAAGGACTGAGTACTGTTTGGAGCACAGGAGTAAATAAACGTGTGTGTTTTAGACATACGGTGTCTGTCTGTCTGTGCCCGGGGCCTGATCTTCTACACTATATAGATTTGGGTTATGTAACACACCGCAATTACAAAAGAACTCATTCCAAGGGAGCTAACGCCCCCTACTGGAGACAGTGAGCCTCTGAGACCACCAGTCACCATTCAAGTGGTGCAGAGCTACAAGTAGCTGGGGATTCACATGAACAACAAACTGGACTGGTCTGACAGCACAGAGGCGTCGTAGAAGAAGGGCCAAAGCAGACTGGACTTGCTTCGGAGACTCAGGTCTATTGATGTGTGCAGCAAGTGTTGAGGTTTAGATCAAGGAGCGATATGTCTTGTTATTGGTTTTAGAACTATTGGCTATTAAAAGGAGTTGCAACTTGCTTGACATCTTTCTAAGTGGCTTAGACAGGCACTATTATTTTACAGGCCGCTGCTTTTGTTTTTAATGTGGCCTGCTTGCTTGCTTTTCACTTGTTTTGCTTTCTATGAACCGAGGACGCTGTGTTTTTTGAGCGAACTGAGAAAACAAGCTTTTGTTTGGGACATGGCGGCTTTGCAGGGCCTTCTGGCTGACTGAAGACCAAACAAGCTTCTGCAAACACTCAAGGCCCTTAAACTAAGTAAACTTGCATGCTAGCGTATAAACACTTTAAATATATAAGCATTTCATTTTAAATTTTAAGGCTTATGAATGTTCTAGGCTGCACGGTGGCGCAGGGGTTAAGCTGCTGCCTCGCAGTTAGGAGACCCGGGTTCGCTTCCCAGGTATTCCCTGTGTGGAGTTTGCATGTTCTCCCCGTCTCTGCATGGGTTTCCTCCCACAGTCCAAAGACATGCAGGTTAGGTGCATTGGTGGTCCTAAATTGTCCCTAATGAGAGTGTGTGCCCTGCCTGGGGTTTGTTTCCTGCCTTGCACCCAGTGTTTGCTCCAGCAGACCCCCGTGACCCTGTAGTTAGGATATAGTGGGTTGGATAATGGATGGGGGTGGCACGGTGGCACAGTGGGTAGCGCTGCTGCCTTGCAGTTAGGAGACCCAGGTTCGCTTCCCTGCGTGGAGTTTGCATGTCCTCCCTGTGTCTGTGTGGGTTTCCTCCGGGTGCTCTTGTTTCCTCTGTGACAGATAGAGGGCGCTATCGCTTCCTTGAACCCCTGTCCAAGACTCCAGACACCAAGTAAAAGTCCAAAAGTTGACTTTATTTATATGCAACAGTGCACAAAGCACCCTCTCCTCCACTATACTCATACAAAACACAATTCTAAACACAATAAACTCTCCACCACTTCCAGACGCGTTGCCCTCCTACCACCCAGCTCAGCTCCATCTCCTCCAGGAGGCGGTCTCTTGGAGCAATTCTAGCTACAGGCTGATTCCACCACGGTGGGGGTCTTTACTGCTGCTGTCAGGCAATTCAATGCTTCCTCCCGATGTACTCTTTAAGTTCACTTGTATTTGTTTTATTAATTCTGTACAATATTTATTTATTATCAGTCTATCTACTGACTGATTGTCCTGTGAGTCTGCATCTCTGTTTTTTACGTTTCTAACTTTTCCTTGGGATTACCTCATCTTGAGTTTACCTCATCTGATCTACTTGGATAGAAGACCAACTAGAGATGAGGCAGCCTTTTGAATCAATTTGTTTAACCTGCTGGCATCACTTATTGGTGCCGCAAGAGGTGTCGGTAAGGCCAGCAGAGGGCACTTACCCTGTGGTCAGTGTGTGGATCCCAATGACGGCCATATTATGCTGCAAAAATTAGTGGCACTCTTCAAATGAGATGTAAAACCTAAATCCTGATTCTTTGTGATCATTGAAGACCTCTGGGCTTCCTTCAAAAAGAGTAAGGTGTTCCCTGATGTCCTGGATAAATGGCCCACCACAGCCTGGTCATTTTGGCCCCCTAATCATTTCCTGTCATTTACCAGCTAACTGTCTCCCCCCCCCCCCCCCGCACCAGCCCCCTTGACCACCTAAAAGCTAATGTGTGGTGAGTGTACAGGAGCAAAACTGGCTGCCATCGTGTCATCCAGGTGGGTACTAAACATTGGTAGTGGCTCAAGTGGTCCCCCTCCAAGTAAAGCACATTGAGTATTTTAGAAAAGTTATATAAAAATAATAATAATTATTTTTATTATTATTATGACTATTCAGTGAGTCTTTTCTAAAATGTCCTTTCTCACCCACCTTCTCCATTTCTTTGAAGTCATCATCCAGTTTGGTTCCTTCTGCCCCACCGACCTTCTCACTCACTTTCTGCAGAAAAAACAGAAAGACAAAATTGTTATGAACTGAACTCATTTTCATTCATAAGGTGATTTCTTTTTTCCCATACATTTTACTTTATGATGGTTAGGATGAAAAAAAAAACAGACTATACATCTACATTCTGGAAGAAAAGTTGCCATGATGGTGGTGTTGATATTAACAATGGCCTTATATTTCTTATACATGTAAAGAAGCTTAAATTGCTTTCCTCTTAAAGCCACACAGGATTTTATATATTTATACACAAAAGGGCTTGATCGAGGTATGTAATAACCCATAGTGGTGAGAGAGGGCGCTGTTGCTAACATTCTCTTGTCCTTCTCTCTCAACAGCACCAAAAAACCGCCCAGTGAGGGCATTTAGCCCCGCCCCTTTTAGTGCATCTGCTATAAGAAACCTGGCTGACCAGAAGGTGTCTTTTACGACCATTGCTGTATTCTTGTGTGCTGCTTTGTGATTGTGATTGTGCTGTGGGAAATTCTTGGGAGAAGTGTTTCACATGAATAAAAATCCTCTTGCTGAGTGCAGCTAGCCCCTGAACCTGTGTGTGTTGGGCGTTTAGGGAGCTGGCACGTGCTCTGGTGGCCACAATATATGAGATAACATGCTTTAACTCCTATAATCATGAAAATGATATCACATATACATCTCAGTATTTGAATTATTCAGACAGTTGTAATATTACGACTGTAATGGATTCTGTGTCCTGTCGGAGGAAGAGAGACCATTTAAGAAGCACGCAGTGATTCACACACATAGAGCGCATAGAACAGGGGTGCCCACACTGTTTCGGCTTGCGAGCTACTTTTAAAATAACCAGGTCGAAATGATCTACCTACATTAAAAATGATTTTATATATATATATAATATATATATATAGTGGAAATCGTACCCCCAAACACAGACAGACTGACACCAGGATGTCCAAAACACACTCCTTTATTTTTCTTTGAGCACCACAATGCCTTCTCTCACCAACTCTCTTGCTTTCTTCCTCTTTCTCTTCTTTCTCTCTTTCTTTCTCTTCTTCTTTCTCTCTGACCTCCTCCTCCTCCTTACAAGCTTCGTCTCCTTCCTCCCAACTCTGGCTCGCCTACTCGAAGGAGGCGGCCCCTTTTATCATGACCCGGATGAGCCCCAGGTGCTCCCCTTGATGTCACTTCCTGGTGTGGCGGAAGTCTCAGGAAAGCACCTGGAAGCACTCTGGGTCTTCTTGGAATTATCTCCGGCAGCACCTCCTGGTATGGCGGAAGTGCTGCCATCCAGGATTCCCTCACTGTCCGGGCGCCCCCTGGCGGTAGCCACGTCCTCTCACGAGTGTCCCAGGTCACTCCTTGTGGCCCCCAAATAGGCCCGGGCGGCTGCCCTCTCGTGGCTGAGGAGTAACAGTGTCTACGTCGGGGACTATCCTGGTGTCCCGGCCGGGTTGTGGCCCCTGGCATCCTCGACAATATATATATATATATATATATATATATATATATAGCATTCGAAGTCTGAATCACAATCTGATTGTATGGGTGGGTACCTACCAGGTAACGCATGTGGTTGGTCTGCAAGTTGGCAGACATCCGCCATGGGTGCCTTCTCAGTTGAAAGAAGATCATAGAATGTTACATAGTTAACTGTCAAATAATGCAAAGAGTACGCGACACGTGTTTCGCCCTATTTTGGGCTCATCAGGCGTATACACTGCACCCCTCATCACGGATCGAACCTCAGACGTTAGACAAGCGCACTTCGATTGTGACATTGTGAGAAAAAAAAAATCCTCTTCCAATTCCACATTCAGCCCATACCCTCCCCAAACGATTTTTTTTTTAAATCCCTTCTTTAGTCGATATAAATTGGAAAGCTAACTAGATCACAGCCGGAGTTTTGCAGTAGCTCGCGCGTTTGATCGTGCGTGCAGGTATGTTAGAAGAAATGAGATCTCAGACTGGCCGCCGTGTATGTCAATCAAGTGGCAAATGCCATAGGGAGGATATATGATAGACTAACGGTTAAAAAATTTTTTTTTGAATGCAAAGCGGTCTACCTGCACTACCTTTGCGATCTACCGGTCGATCGCGATCGACGCATTGGGCACCCCTGGCATAGAAGAACACACAGAATACAAAGCATTTAATGTCCTAATTTAGTTACAATGGGATTTGAGAAACTAGTAAATTAAACGATTTTAAGATGACGTTTATGATGTTCTACTTTAATGACAAAATAAACTACGTGATTAAAGTGGAAATTTCGAAATTAAAGTTGACATTTCGTGCTTTTTCCCCACTGTGTCCCTATTTTTTTTTCTTTTCTCTGTACCCTAATAAGCTTTCATATGACACTCAGACGGTGGGCTACAACTCGCCTTTTCACGGCGACTTTGATATGTGACAAGTTTTTTATTTCGGGCACTGTGCGACTTTGTGAACTTGACCTTTCGAGTTTCTCCGACACTCTATGTCACTCGATCAACTTCCTTTTGTTGTTTATACCGCTGTTTAAAACAACAAATAGTACGTTTTTCCTTTGCCTCCACTTGGCATTCGCTGAACTTCTTCTATTTTCCCCCGTGCTTTTGCCATTGCCTTTTCACAGAACGCTGAGCTTAAGGGCTATTTATATTGATTTGCATATTCAAAGAGGCGTAATTCTGGGAGGAGTAGGGGTGTGGCATCAGGCACGTGCACGTGAGTTACTTTTCACGCTGACCGGGATTTATGGAGCGGAAGAACGTGGAAGATGGCGTTCGCACAGATTTATGCATCTGGATTTTTTTGTGCGTAAGCACATTTCTGCTTTTGTCCGAACGTCATGTTAGAGTGTGAATTCTATGCACGCCGTTATACATGAGGCCTCAGGACTGCAGTTTGAGATCCCTGGTGTATATGGAATGGCCAACATGGCAAATGAAGCGTGCAGAACATGAAGGGGTCCTGAGTACTCTTTGAGTCCACTGTAAACGTTCTCCTTTTAGAGAAGTATTTTCGTGTTTGGCTGAAGAGCGTGCTAAGACACTGCACTGCTTGCTCCTGAAGCGTTTTGTAAATAAGTCTCTTGGTCCAAGAGGGTGTCCTTAATCCCTCCTTTTAGGGAATCTGAACAATCCCTAATATATGGGGGCTCAACACCAGTGAAGATTCCTCTCCTTGTTTACTTAGTACATTCAAATTGGTAGGTGACCCAAAAAATAGACCCTGAAAAAGTCAGAGAGATGAGAATTGGGTCTTCCCAGAGCCATCTTAACACATGGGCACGCAGGGCATCTGCCCAGGGGTACAGGCATAGGGGCCCTATGCTGTATGGTTTACCAATTGAGTATCATTTACTTGTATATGTTTACATTTTTGTGTTTTTCGAGGCTCATGTTATGTTGTTCAAAGGTTTGTGTTGATTAATCTTTGCTGTACAGCAGGAGTCGCCAAGTCCAGTCCTGCAGGACCACCGTGGCTGCAGGGTTTCATTCTAACCTTTTTTAATGAGTGACCATTTTGTGCTGCTAATTAACCTCTTGTGAATTCATTTTAATTAAATTGCTTTTTTCAGACTTGTTCCCCTGAATTTAATTAATCGTTCCTCTCAGTTGCTTCATTTCTTTCCTCAAATGGCACCCAAACAGAAATGAAATGTGAAATGAGGGAGCCAAGAGAAGATCAACTAAGTCAGGGCCTCAAACTCCAACCAATTTCACTCCAACCAGCTGCTTAATGAGGTGCCGAGTCTTGACGTTAATTAAACCCGTTCTTTAATTCCGTGGCTTGTTGCTGCTCTCATTGTGCATTAGCAGACATCTCTGAAATTGTTGATTTTCTCTTTTCTGTCAAAATGTTTTGAGGACCTGAGCAGATCAGCATTCCTGAGGCCTTCACCTTTCTTTATTTTCAGATATTGTATGATGGACACCAGTTGTTTTGGCTCATTTTGTATCTCGTTCTTGTTTGGCTGCTAATTAAGGACAAAGAAACAATTGAGGGGTCTGAGTCTTCAAGAGCAAATCAATTAAAATGAATTCAAAAGAAGTGAATTAGCAGCAAAAACAGGTCACTCATTAAGAAAAGGGTTAGAATGAAAACCTGCAGCCATGATGGTCCTCCAAGACTGGAGCTGGTGACCCCTGCTGTACAGCCTATTTTTAATGTTTAAACACTGATTTATTCATCCATCCATCCATCCTCCTCCGCTTATACGAGGTCGGGTCACGGGGGCAGCAGCTTGAGCAGAGAGGCCCAGACTTCCCTCTCCCCGGCCACTTCTTCCAGCTCTTCCGGGAGAATCCCGAGGCGTTCCCAGGCCAGCCGGGAGACATAGTCCCTCCAGCATGTCCTGGGTCTTACCCGGGGCCTCCTCCCGGTTGGACGTGCTCGGAACACCTCACCAGGGGGGCATCCAGGAGGCATCCTGATCAGATGCCCGAGCCGCCTCATCTGACTCCTCTCGATGCGGAGGAGCAGTGGCTCTACTCTGAGCCCCTCCCGGATGACTGAGCTCCTCACCCTATCTTTAAGGGAAAGCCCAGACACCCTGCGGAGGAAACTCATTTTAGCCGCTTGTATTCGCGATCTCGTTCTTTCAGTCACTACCCATAGCTCATAACCATAGGTGAGGGTAGGAACGTAGATCGACTGGTAAATTGAGAGCTTTGCCTTACGGCTCAGCTCCTTCTTCACCACGACAGACCGATGCAGAGCCCGCATCACTGTGGACACCGCACAGATCAGCCTGTCGATCTCACGGTCCATTCTTCCCTCACTCGTGAACAAGACCCCGAGATACTTGAACTCCTCCACTTGGGGTAGGATCTCTCCCCCAACCCTGAGAGGGCACTCCACCCTTTTCCGGTTGAGGACCATGGTGTCGGATTTGGAGATGCTGATTCTCATCCCAGCCGCTTCACACTCAGCTGCGAACCGATCCAGAGAGAGCTGAAGATCACGGCCTGATGAAGCAAACAGGACAACATCATCTGCAAAAAGCAGTGACCCAGTCCTGAGTCCACCAAACCGGACCCCTTCAACACCCTGGCTGCACCTAGAAATTCTGTCCATAAAAGTTATGAACAGAATCGGTGACAGCATTTTTAATGTTTAAACACTGATTTAATTGTACCAATACAATAATTATATGTTTAATTTGATCGACCATTTACATTTTTATTTCTGTGAATGGTTGTGTTGGTAGGGGCCCCAGTGCACTGCTTTGCCAGCGGCCTATAATGCTGTTAAGACGACCCTGAAGAACTGGAGAGTGGAGTGCACTAGTCTGTTAGCCATTTCAGACAAACCATTTGATATTTTTTTGGGTTTCCAAACCCCAATGACCCAAAATTTCAGATAACTGACCCTGGGAGTAAGGTGGAAAGCAGCCCTGGATGGGACACCACATGTCAAACATGCCATACATTTAGAATTTCTAGTCAGCCTGACAAACTACATGTCTAAGAATACGGAAGGATAACTAATACAGACATGGAGAGGACATGGGCACTTCACCCAGATGATGAATGGGTACAACCCAGAAGGCTGGAGTTCTGCCCCCGTGCCACCATGCTGTTAGACGTGAGACATTCATTGTATAAATTTATCTTTACCTCTCACCCCTGATCTTTTTCTTCTCGAGAAACATTAACACCCATACCAACAGAACGGATTCCAGCCCGAGTTGTAAACGGCAGCCTGCCAAGAAGGAATTTCATCAGGATCAGGAGAAGCAGTTCATTACCATGGCAACGCGAGGCTTCTTCACACTTCAGTTCTGCGCAGAGAACGAGCTGTGAAACCGAGGCAGCGATAACCGCACGGCGCCACGGACAGAAGATGCCATAGTGCAGCTCGTGCGCGTCTTTGTTTTGAAATTAAAGCTGAAGGAGGGTAAAAAATATTTTTAGAAACGTTTTATACTCCAGGTGTGTGCTTACATGCCTTAAATTGTAAAATCACCAGTGGAGTGTGAGCTACTGGGTAAGATGCTGGAAAAAACTTTCAGTGGGTGTAATCCATGACAGTGCCTCAACAAGAAAGGCTGTAGCCGGGGTCCACTATAAGCTAACCAGAAGGAGGCGTCTTTTACGACCGGAGAAACCCATTTAGCAGAACTCCTGCAAAATGACCCTTACTTCTGCGGCCAAATATATTTTTACTTATATTTCACCTAAGGCTGGCAACATAGCGCCAAGAATTATTTCCTTTGTTGAACCTTTATGTTGATTGAATGGAGCAGCTCTTTTATACTTCTGCGACCTGTCATTCCTGCAACCACTCACCATAGCCATCCATCCATTATCCAACCCGCTATATCCTAACTACCGGGTCACAGGGGTCTACTGGAGCCAATCCCAGCCAACACAGGGTGCAAGGCAGGAAACAAACCCCGAGGAGAGTGCCAGCCCACTGCAGCACTCACCATTCTTTCGGAATGATTCGGTCCTGAAGACCCCGAACCGTTTAAAAAATAAGTGTAGAGGGGTGCAGACAGGAAGGGGTCTCTTTTTATTAAATAGAGAGACTCAAACTGTGGAAAACCCCCAAAGCAAACAGGAGAGCCCAAAAATAAAACGGGGGTCTCCTGACAAAGAAAGAAAAGGCGAAAAGGGGGTTTCCTTCTCCGCAAGAAAAGGGGCGGACCTAACTTTTCCCAATTGTTTTCAGTCCCGCAGGGGGAGAATAACAGGAGGACGGAGGCAGTGCTACGGATGCTGAAGGCTGGGTCACATTTGGTGAAACTGTCCTTGGAGAACGGGGGACCAGATGTCGAATCAGTTTAATATTCCCCCTGGATTCTCCAGGGAACAAGAAACAAGGATCAGCCAAGGCTCAACCGGAAACTCCTCTTGGAGAAAGACTTCCCTTGGGGGGCAGGCCGCTCCGAATTATAATTCTTTGCCGGGAGGGGAGTACTCTGGAATATGGCCGGCCATTCATCCCGGCCAATACCCCCAGGCCGCCAGGTGGAGCCCTCCCTGCAGCATGGAGGTGCCCCGAATGCCAGCAGGGAATTATGGACATTGGAGTTTTCCTTTACAGCCCTGCAGGATACCACAGGGGCCGCTAGAATGTGCTGCAGAGAGAAACAGTGTTTATTTACCCTACGCGCCGGAAGTACGTCCGAGTCACATGGACAAGGGGAAGAAGAAAAGGACTTTTGATCTGACCCAGAAGTGATAGGAGATCACATAGACTGGGGATTGGAACACTTCCGGGTCAGGGTTAATAAAAGGATTGTGGGAGCTCCCAGACGGCGAGCTGAGCTGGGTGGAAGCATGGCAATGCGTCTGGGAGTGGAGGATTGTATTATTGAGTATTTGTAGTGTATATTAATGAGTATTGTGGAGAGAAGGGTGCTTGGTGCACTGTGCAGAATAAATATAGTCTACTTTTGGACTTTTATCTGGTGTCTGCCGTCTTGGACAAGGGTTCATGGGAGCAAAAGCGCCCCCTATCTGTCACAATATATATATATATATATATCCTGCCGACTACGCTAATTGTAATGGAACCAGAGGCATCAGTGAGCCCCAAACCCCCAACATGATCACACCAATGCAGTCCTGGGCTCAAATAATGGATGGTTCAAATGGGAGAACTTTTGGTGTCAGGGCTACTGCCCAATAGAAGCAGTTCTGGGTCATCTGGAAGTCCCATATTTTAGCGGGGGGCACATCTCCTTGCAGCGCCCCCTTGTGACATCCACGGACCCAGCAGGGCTGTGCTGCCGGACTATAACTTCCAGCATTCCCTGCTGGTTCCTGAATGGGCGTCAATATGGAGGGTTGCTGCCATCTAGTGCCTGGGGGGATAAACATCCCCCAGGGACAGTCCTTCCCTGTCCTCTTCTTCTGTCGTGGCCAGGTAAGGTATGAAGTCCATGTCCGTTTGGGACCCTTGTCCATTTATTTGGGTAAGGAACCGTTCACTCTGGCCGGGATGTCCGTCCATCTATTAAGGCTGCCTAGTCCAGGTGTGACCCCCTTCCTTTTCTGTTCCCATGAGGGCCTCCCTTCTGGGTAATGGATCTTCTGGACTCCTGGCCGGGGTGCTCATCCATCCTGTGTGCCTCCTACAATATATACTTCATTTAATATATATTTAGGATTGGAAGTGCACCACAACATAAAGGATTACCAAAGCGTTGTTGTTTAACTCCTGCTTTCTTAATCATTTAAACACTATGACCTGTCCACCCGGAACTATGAGGATGAGTCAGACGTGACAGTGTTCTGGGTTACATACCAGCATGAGTTACCACAATTCTGGAATCCATTTGGACCCAAAAAGAGCAAATTCTCAACTCAGAGCAGAGCAGAGACATTGATAGAGAGAGGCAGTGAGGATGATGGGTGGGACAGCTGGCAATAACAACAGAGTCACCATTTAAACAACACATAAATCTTTCCTTTCTTTCTTTACCCCGTTCTACAAATACATCTGGGCAATACTGTGTACTTCAGCTCATGTAATATAAGTAAACATGACATTTTAATTTCCATCCATCCACTATCCAACCCGCTGAATCCAAACAGGGTCACGCTGGAGCCAATCCCAGCCAACACAGGGCAGGAACCAATCCTGGGCAGGGTGCCAACCCACCGCAGGACACACACAAACACACCCACACACCAAGCACACACTACGGCCAATTTAGAATCACCAATCCACCTAACCTGCATGTCTTTGGACTGTGGGAGGAAACCGGAGCGCCCGGAGAAAACCCACGCAGAGAACATGCAAACTCCACGCAGGGAGGACCCGGGAAGCGAACCCAGGTCTCCTAACTGCGAGGCAGCAGCGCTACCACTGCGCCACCATGCCGCCCACATTTTAATTTAAAAAAATAAAAATAAAAAAGAATATAAAAGAGCCTGAAATCAGACACATACTGTTTCAAACACAACTGCAAAACAAATGACAGGCGCACCATACGAGAAAAGCACAAAGAAGAACGGCCTGTTCTTGTTTTAGATGACAGCACAGAGCAGTGGCCTTTCTAAGAAAAGAAAAGAAAAAGAAAAAGTGTGACGATACGATGGAGAGAAGAAGTCTGCACGGCCAACCTATTGTTCTTTCTTTCAGACACGCAATCACCACCTGGACAGCCTGATATATGTTTAATTTAAACAGAAAGGTTATTCATCATACAATCATTAAATGAAGTAAATAAATTCCATTACACATTAAAAATGCCACATTCCTCAGGATGGTGCATGGTGTGCTTACTTCTCAAATATATAAAGAAAAAATATATTATATTAAAAAATTATAAAATAAAATATGTGACTCTTCTCAGGGCAATTGGGCTTAGAAAATGGCATTATTATATTATATTATATTATATTATATTATATTATATTATATCTAGGCTAACAGAATTTTCATAATCCCAAAACACAACCAGAGGGTGGAAGAGTCTTATTAGTTTTCTTTATTTGTAGTCATTCTGGTGTGTATTTGTCAGGGGTTCATGCTATCTATCTATCTATCTATCTATCTATCTATCTAACTGTTATATAGTGCCTTTCATATCTATCTATCTATCTATCTATCTAACTGTTATATAGTGCCTTTCATATCTATCTATCTATCTATCTATCTATCTATCTATCTGTTATATAGTGCCTTTCATATCTATCTATCTATCTATCTATCTGTTATATAGTGCCTTTCATATCTATCTATCTATCTATGTATCTATTATATAGTGCCTTTCATATCTATCTATCTATCTATCTATCTATTATATAGTACCTTTTATATCTATCTATCTATCTATCTATCTATCTATTATATAGTGCCTTTCATATCTATCTATCTATCTATCTATCTATGTATCTATTATATAGTGCCTTTCATATCTATCTATCTATCTATCTGTCTATCTATTATATAGTGCCTTTTATATCTATCTATCTATCTATCTATTATATAGTGCCTTTCATATCTATCTATCTATCTATCTATCTATCTATCTATCTATCTATCTATCTGTTATACAGTGCCTTTCATATCTATCTATCTATCTATTATATAGTGCCTTTCATATCTATCTATCTATCTATCTATCTAGACCAGTAGAGGACATTGCAGCACTCTAAATCCCAAATAGAACCACACTACACAAGTACCTTACAACAAGGTACTTATATGTTATACTTTCACAAATAGTCTCTCTTTCTCGCTCTCTGTTATTCCTCTATTCCTCCCAGGTAAGTGTTGTCCAGCTCCTCACCCAAATTCAACTCGCCTGGAAGAGATCGAGTGGCTTCCTTTATCTTAGACCTGGGAGTATTTCCAGTGCTAGGGCATAGCACAATGGAAGCACTTCCAGGTCTAGTGGAAGTTCATAAAAGTAGGAATCACAAACCCTTACAGCACCCTCTAGTGGCACTCCCAAAAACCAGCATGGCTGCCCCATAGGACTACAGCTCCCAGAATGCATTTTGGGTGTAAATAAAGACAGCGCCACCTCAGGATGCTGCCACCTAATGTATCGGGGGAGCATGTAGTCCTGACTAGTTGTCTCCCCTGGTTCTTCTATCACTCCAGCCTCACGACCAGGAATTAGTCCTCAGTCTGACCCTGCCAGGACTCCAGTGTACTCAGTTCCAAAACTGGCATCTTCCGCCATCCTCCTAAGTATCCTAATCCTGGGTGGAATGCCCACCCAGGTGCACAGTTCTTTACACTATCTATCTATCTATCTATCTATCTATCTATCTATCTATCTATCTATCTATCTATCATATAGTGCCTGTCTATCTATCTATCTATCTATCTATCTATCTATCTATCTATCTATCTATCTCTTTCTAGAAATAATTAGCATTTCTATATAAAATGGTTATGGTACTTATGGCTTCAAATGTGAGAAATGGAAAAGAGTGCCATCCCACCATTCAACCATCCATCCACTTTTGAAAAAGCATAATCTAAACCAGAGTTACAGGGAGGTCAGAGCTCACCCCAGCAGCATGAAGCCCACAGCAGCACCCAAGTCTGAACGGGCTGCCAGTCCATCTCATCACATTTACTCACACTGGGCCAAAGTAAAAGCTGATTAAATTGAAGTGTAGGCATGACACAGTATACACTGTCCCTCCTTCCTCCACAAGATGTTGATTTTTTCTTTTTTGTTTATTCTGTTATCTTATGGCAGGTATAAATATTCCAATTACTATCATCTTATTCATATTTTTTATATTAAGTCTTCTGGTGCACTTTATTAATCTTCTTACCTCACTGACAACCATTCTGTTTTTAAGAATTTGCAGATTCACGTAGAAATGCCTACAAGTTGTTGTTTCCTACTCCATAAGCCGCATGGCACCAGCCATTTCTTCGGCTGGGGTTGTTATAGAAGACTCTTTGAACACCGCAGAGCCTGCACACGCAGATCTACTCCATCACATCCTGCCCACTGTCACACAGCAGATGGCAAGGTCACGGAAAGAAAAGCCATTTCAAATGCCGCAGGCTGCCAAGGTGCCACCAGGAGGCAAAATCAGGGGCAGCAAACGTCCTGCCCGCACCAGCCAGCTTTATTTCTTGAGGAGTTCTTTTTCATTTTCTGCAGATCCTAAGCTCAGCCTACAGGAATATCAGTCAGAGTTGTAATTGGAACAAACGGAGCCCGAGGAGCTGGCTGGCTCTCAGTTAAAAATGAACAACATGCTCCATATTCCTGCCTTTTTTTTTTCATGGCCCATCTGTCTGGTTATTGTTATTATGGTGATCCATGCTATAAACTGGTTTCTGCATTGCTGCCATGATAGACCTCACCCAATGCAATGAATTCTAAAATAATTACCTGGTTCAGTAAAAAGAATGTACAGTTTATTATTATTATCAGAATAACAATACTGCTTTCTACAAGGTCATAACTATTACGTGTTTGAGTAATTCTGCTCGACCACTCGTACTAAAAGATCGATCTGAATCCTACTCAGGTTTGCTTCCTGTCCACTTCGCATATTTGTTTTGTCATTGAGGGGTATTGAGTGTTGCTTGATGAGGGAAAAATTAATTTAAATGATTTAATATCAGGGCAGTAACATAATAAAATGTCGGAAAAGTCAAGGGGTCCGAGTACTTTCTGAAGGCGTTGTATTATACAGTTGCTACTAGCTGTCCTCCGCGGCACGTACTAGTGAAACAGGACAAATTTTAAAAATCAATTAAAAAAATGTAATTTGTAGTGAGAAAAATGTATATTGACAGCTTTCGTATCCGAGGGATTCTTGATATACAATATTTTTTGGTTTTTCTAGGGTGACCAGATGAGTTCGGCTATAAAGGAGGACACCGACAGTCAAAAAGGAGGACAAAAATTACCAGATATATTTTCCAACTTCCAATCAACCGCTAACCGCTGTCCGTCGCGCCGTCCGCCAGAAATATAATATAAAACAGAATATAGAATATAAAACAGTGTTGCCGCTACTTGATGTTATAATTATTGATAATGTGATAACGTAATGTCATGCAGTGACGCGGATGAATGGAGAATGGCCGAAGGATGCTTATTCTCGGTATATATCATATGCAATTAGTCCAAAACAGTCAACTCTGTTCGTGATTCTCTGAAAGGAGGACATTTTAATGAATTTTTGGAATGCCTGGAGGACGGAGGAAACCATGTTAAAAAAGAGGACATGTCCTCCTTTTGGAGGACGTCTGGTCACCCTAGGTTTTTCTATCAGGGGCTATCAGTTTCTTGGGTACGTAACCCGGGAGAAAGCGACGTAAAGCTGACCATGCGAGAAGCCTGGTGAGCTAAGATCAACCCCGGCCAACTCGAGTGTCTGTCCCTGGGTCTTGTTAAATGACATTGCAAAACAAAGCTTCACCGGGAACTGGAATCTCTTGAGTTGAAAAGGCATGTCCATCGCGATTAGAGGAATGAGAGAGAAAGAGGTTAGGAGCACGAGCTGATACAGCGCATTGCAGCAGCCTCCACACGACAAACCAACTCAGGATCCCAGATTAGGACCCGAGTGCAGCCATGCAGCGGGTGACACCTCAGCACCACACTAGTTCAGATGGAGAGGAACGGTGGAAGGTTTTATTTTTTTTTTTAATGGTGAATGCTAGGGATTAAAACCCTCCTGCCAATGACACATAAGAGCGACTGGCGCGTGACAGAGGAGGGCCCCGCCCACTTCCCCCTCCCCTCGGTCCGCAGCCTCTCTCTAATAAATCGGCGCCACAAGCAAACTCTGATACTTAGCGTGATGAGAGAAGTCGCAAAATCAACCGGAATGTTCAAACAAAATACAGAAAAAAACCCAATCTAAATCCGTTAAGTAGTTCTCCCGTGAAAAGTGGACAGACTTACCGACAGTTGTTGGATTTTATATATACTGCTCAAAAAAATTAAAAGAACCCTTTTAAATGAAGAGTATAGCGTCAAGTCAATGAAACTTCTGAACTATTGATCTGGTCAGTTAAGTAGCAGAGGGGCTTGTTGATCAGTTTTAGCTGCTTTGGTGCACTAGAGGGGGCAACAATGAGACGACCCCCAAAACAGGAATGAATGGTTTAACACAGGGGTGCCCAATGCGTCGATCGCGATCGACCGGTAGATCGGAAATGGAGTGCAGGTAGATTGCGTTGCATTCAAAATATGTTAGTCTATCATATATCCTCCCTATGACATCTGCCACTTGATTGACATACAGGGCGGCCAGTCTGAGATCTCTTTTCTTCTAACACGCTGATCATCCTGCACGCACGATCAAACGCGCAAGCTACTGCAAAACTCCGGCTATTTAAGTGATCTAGTCAGCCTTCCAATTTATATCGACTAAAGAAGGGATTTAAAAAAAATGTTTATGGGCTGGATGTGGAATTGGAAGAGGATTTTTTCTCTCACAATGCCACAATCGAAGTGCGTTTGTCTGATCTGTCAATCTATCATTGCTATTCCAAAGAAGGAAAATGTGGAAAGGCACTTTCGAACTGTTCATAAAAACTACGAAACTGACTTCCTTCCGAAAAGCAATCTGAGAAAGAGAATGGAGAGGGAACTTAATCGCAGTTAATCGGACAGCCGTCATTTTTCACTCGGCTGAATTCAAAAGCAAAGGCAGACACACGGAAGCATCGTTCCGGGTGAGTCACTCGATCATGAAGCATAAGAAGTCCTTCCAAGATGGAGAAATGATAAACGTTGCCTTCCTTGACGCAGACGGCTGGGGAGAAATTCCTGCTGAGATTTCAAGACCCCTGGCCGGAGAAAAAGGAGTTTCTCCTTGTCATTAAACATGCAGAATACAAGCAACTTAATAACGATCAATGGCTGCTAGACTTGCCATTTTTATTCCGATCTGACCAACACGTTGAATGAGCTTAATTTACAGCTTCAAAGAAA
This sequence comes from Polypterus bichir lapradei, assembly GCA_026402145.1. Taxonomy (NCBI): domain Eukaryota; kingdom Metazoa; phylum Chordata; class Cladistia; order Polypteriformes; family Polypteridae; genus Polypterus; species Polypterus bichir. Next base: position 10,126,525 of record JANRMT010062835.1, on the reverse strand, counting down.
AGAGAAAACCACGGTCAATATGATTAGCTCAGTTAATGCTTTCAAATGTGAAATGCAACATCTGTCCTCAAAGCTGCAGCGCCTTGATTTGGGGAACATCCAAAAACTCGCGTCAGAGCTGGAGACGCAATGGAAGGCGTGTGCGCAACTTGACAGCATCCGCTACACAGAGCGGACTGAAAATTGTCTGTCAGACTTTATCTATTGGAAAAAAAGTAACGAGTCGAGTGTTGCCCAATGTAGCGGAGTAAGAGTTGCGTTTCTTCTTCACAAATGTACTCAAGTAAAAGTAAAAAGTATGGTGCAGTAAAACTACTCTTAGAAGTAAATGTAACTCGTTACTACCCACCTCTGATACTCAGTGTATGTATATACAGTGGGATGCAAAAGTTTGGGCAACCTTGTTAATAGTCAT
>JANRMT010062835.1:10064953-10091712 GCA_026402145.1 Polypterus bichir lapradei | reverse complement strand
CTCTCCAATGGGAACACAATCCAAGATCCTCGATATTTAATATGGCTATGAATGCTCTTCAGTCTTCGAGGAGAACACAACACCCGCTCTTCGATTTCACATACAGGCTTTGAGATCTTTGAGGGAGCCATCAACCACGGGTTTGCGATTTCACATATGACTGTGAGCGCTCGACTAATCTCCAAGGGCGATGGATATACACCCTTCTTTGATTTCAAATACGACAACTTAATGTTCTCTGATCTCTTTTCAGTTTCACAAAGAACTGCGAACGCTTTCCGATTTTCGAGGGGCCAACCCCCCCAACTCCAGTTTTCAATTTCACATATGACCGTGAATGTTCTCTAATCTCCAACAGGAATACCCAGCCTCCTAGTATTGGAAATATGACTCTGGACACACTCTGGTCCCTTTGGGGAACAGAAGAAATGCTTCTCAATTATAAAAAAGCTGCAAACACTTTCTGATATTTGAGGGGTCCATTACCCCCGTCCAGATTTTTGATTTCACATATGAATGTTCTTCGACCTCCAAAGGGGATATCCCACCGCTCTTCAACTTCAAATATGTCTGTGAATGTGTATGTCTCAGTTATATGTCATTTGGTATGGGCAGTGTTAACATTTGTGATGCACCATCTGTTGGAGTGACAAATACTATGAATTGTATTACTATAAATATAGGAAACAAAGAGTCATACTAACTGGACAGACACACATGCACTTATTTTTTTTTAATTAAGGTGGATTAATAATTAAATGATTCAACATTTTCAATTAAATAATACGATCTACAACAAAACACATAGATTTGTTTTCTCAGCCCACTTTGCAGCACATGGTCAGCACAAGCTTGAGTCTTTAATGGCATCATTGCACAAACCAGCCGTGGATGATCATGCCAGCCTGTCATTTGGTAATAAACCACCAGATTCAATAAACGAGTACAAGTTATTTAGCTCTTTTAACAGCCATAACTCCCACAAAGCCCCTAATTTTGTTCAATGATTGTCTAGTAATTTCAGCTTAATTAATGCTATTCATATAGTGCTTTCCTCAACCTGAACTATGAGATAGTGTTTTAATCCTTTCAGCCAGGTATTTAACTACAGTGCCACCTGATGGCATTGAATGTAAGATGAGAACCCGTCAAGGATGGGATGCCAGCCTGTCACGTGGTAATAAACCACTGGATTCAATAAAGGACTACGAGTTATATAGCTCCTTTAACAGTTATAACTTCCACAAAACACCTAATTCTATTCAGCAATCACCAAGTATTTTCAAGGATGAATATGGCTTATATCAGGGGTGTCAAACTCCAGTCCTGAAGGGCCGCAGTGGCTGCAGGTTTTCATTCTAACCATCTTCTTAATTAGTGACCAGTTTTTGCTGCTAATTACTTCTTTTAATTAACTTGACTCAGGCCCTTTAGTTTTTTCTTTTTCCTTAATTAGCAGCCAAACAATAATGAGACACAAAACAAGCCGCCACATCACACAATATCTGAAAATAAAGAAAGGTGAAGGTGTCAGTAAGGTTGATCTCTCAACTCACCAAAACACTTTGACGATGTTCTTATGAAAAACAGAAAATCAACAGTTTTGGAAATGTCAGCTGTGGCAGAACGAGAGCAACAACAAGCCGTGGAATTAAATAATGAGTTTAATTAACAGTAAGAATTGGCTTCTCATTAAGAAACTGGTTGGAGTTTGAAGCTCCAGTTTAGCTGGTCATCTGTTGGCCCGTTTCACGTCTCATTTCTGTTTGGCTGCATTTTAATGAGGAAACGAATCAATTCAGAGGACTGAATCCTTCTAACAGGGCTATTAAAATGTGAATTAGCAGTGAAAACAGGTCACTGATTAAGAAAAGGGTTAGAATGAAAACCTGTAGCCGCTGCGGCCCTCCAGGCCCAGAGTTCGACACCTGTGGCTTATATAGTGCCTTTCATAACCTGAACTACCACAAAGAGTTTTAATCTCCTCAGGCAGCTTTTTCAGTGCAGTGCCACCTGATGTCATAAAATGTAAGATAAGAACCCGCCAAGGATGGGATGCCAGCCTGTCACATGGTGAAAAATCACTGGATTCAATAAAGGAGTACAAGTCATATAGCTCCTCTAACAGTTATAACTTCCACAAAGCACCTAATTCTGTTCAATGATTGTCTAGTAATTTCAATTAAGTAATTCTACTCATATAATTTCTTGCTCAACCTGAACTATGACCTTAATCATTTTAGCCAGCTATTTTAATTCAATGCCACCTGATGTCATTAAATGTAAGGTAAGAACCCGCCCAGGATGGGATGCCAGCCTGTCACATGGTAATAAACCACTGGATTCAATAAAGGAGGACAGGTTATATAGCTCCTTTAACAATCAGAAGGTCCACAAAGGACCTAATTCTATTCAGTAATTGTTTAGTGTTTTCCAGGAGTAATATGATTCATACAGTGCCTCCCACTACTTATTCTACTTGACCGGCACGTTCACTGCAGTGCCACCTGATGTCATTGAACGTAAGGTAAGAACCCACCCTGGATGGGATTCCAGCCCATTATTCCAGCCTAGCAATTAAATTCAGTCACGTGAAAAAGTATGTACACCCCATTGAAACTGTTGACTTTTTCCACATGTTGGAAAAGGGAAATATAAGATCTTCATGCAAACAGAGCTTACAGATAAATTGATAAACTTTAATAGGAACACAAGAAAACTTGGCCTTTTCAATTGTTTATTTAACAAAAATATGAAGAGGTGTGGTGGCACAGTGGCACAGTGGGTAGCGCTGCTGCCTCGCAGTTAGGAGACCCAGGTTCGCTTACCAGGTCCTCCCTGCGTGGAGTTTGCATGTTCTCCCCGTGTCTGTGTGGGTTTCCTCCCAGAGTCCAAAGACATGCAGGTTAGGTGGATTAGCAATTCTAAATTGTGCTTGGTGTGTGTGTGCAACCTGTGGTGGGCTGGTGTCCTGCCCGGGGTTTATTGCTTGGTTTGGCTCCAGCAGACCCCCGTGACCCTGTAGTTAGGATATAGCGAGTTGGATAATGAATGGATGAATAGATGTTATTATGTACCGGGGAAAAGGTAAGACTTGGCCTCAGAAGCTGGTGTTGCCCCCTTTAGCAGAGATGACTTCTTGTACAGGTAGGTGTTTTGCTTGAAATGACCACCCATCTCTGACCACTGCTCCATGCATTGCTCCTTTAGTTGCAAGATGTTTGTGGGTTTTCCTGCATTTCCTGCCCATTTCAAATCCCCCCACAATATTTCAGTGAGATTCAAAGCCTGTCTATCTTTCGTTTCTTCTTTTTCAGTCATTCCTTGAGAAGTTTGCATCACATTATTATGGTACTAAAAGTTCCATCTCTGGTTTAAATTCAAATTTTGGATATGTGGATTCATATTCTCCTCAAGGATACTTTGATATGATGCACAATTCACAGCTGACTCAATGATTACAAGATGCTCAGGCCTTGAGACAGCAAAGCAACCCCAAACCAGAACATTTCCACCACTGTGCTTCACAGTTGATATGAGGTTCTTCTTCTGAAATTCTGCCAAACATGTCTACCATTACTGTGGCCAAACAGCTCTATCTCTGATTCATCTGTCCAGAGCAGATTGTTCCTTAAGGCCTGCTCTTTACCTGGATGTTCAATGGCAAAGTGTAGTCTTGCCCTGAAGTTCTTTTTGGACAGCAAAGACTTTGTTCCTGTCACACCTCACATGAAGGTTTGTGCAATCTCGCTCTGACTCTCCCTGCACTTTGACACCAACGGTTGCAGGAGTTACTTGCAGATCCCGTGACAAAATTGTGAGGTTCTTGGAAACTTCTGTTAGTATCAGATTGTCAGCTCTTGGACTGAATGTGTTGGGTTGGCCAATCCTGGACAAATTAGCACTCATTTGAAGTCTTCACCACTTGTAGATGATTTTCCTTATAGTGGAATGATTCATTTCAAATTAAATAGATCTTTCTAAATCCCTTCCCCGACTCATTGGCATCTACAGTATTCTTTCTTGGGGCTTTACAGAGCTCTTTTGATCCTGGCATGATGGCACCATGCCCATCAATAGCAAAAAGAACACCGGACCTTCGATATTTGCAAGTGAAATAAGACAGTCAGGTCCACCTATGTACTCCAAAAGGAGCTTGTCACCTCATCTAGAACACCTGATTCTAATTTTAGGGATTTGAAGTGATGATGACTTACTTTTTCCACATGACATTTCTCTTAATTTAGTCTAAAGATTGTTTCTGTCTTGCACCCTATGAATGCTGGGATAGGCTCCAGCTTCACCACAGCACCTATTCAGGATATAGTGGGTTTGGAAAATGAATGGATGGATTTATAGAAAATGAGAATGGATGCACCACGTCAATTTGATGTGTTGTACTTATTATGGACTTCAATTCCCATTAATCCCGGAAGCTATTGGACAACATCAGGTGGTCAAAGGGGTTGCTGGAAGGAAGAAACAAAACGAAAGGAGCAGCAAAATACCGGAAGCAGGTGAATTGTCTGTTCTTTTTTGTTACAATGCTTCACTTAAAACTGGATTGCAAATACTCTATGCCCATTGGATTACAGTTTCACAGGATTTATGGTCCTGCTTGTATGTGTGGTTTCGTCTGGACCGTAACACACCTTCACTACAAAGCACTACTAGGATCTCGTCCTGAGTTTGTGCAAGGTATGTAATAACCTGCCAGAACGGGAGGGGGCGCTATCGCTAATGGTATCCTCTTCTTTCTCTTCTGCAGCAGCACAAAGCCACCCAGCGAGGGCACTTGACTCCGCCCCTTCCAGTGCATCACCTTTACAGCCCTGCAGCATCTGGAAGAGTGCATCACTTGGCTGATGAACAGCATTGACTGCCTTTAAGCTAATTTTGTTCCTTGCCTTACTATCGATCCCCTTGTTTTTTTGTTTTAGCCACAAGCCTGGGCCCAGATGAGCTTTTTTTTTTTGTTTGTTTGTTTTGGACTGATAATTAACAGGACGACCCCAAATATTGATCAACTTGCCCGTCATTCCTGAAGTTGGCCAAACTTCACTTAAATCGGTATCTGGGTTTGACAAAACCTTATTCAGGGGTCTGGTCACATTCCATTCATCATCATCCTCATCTGCATTTGTTGTACTGGACCGTGTTTGAACTTTTACATCAGATTTCATTAAAACTACTTTTATTAATCTAATACGAAAATTCAGATGCAAACAGCAGCAGAAACTTAAAATATGAGGACACAGCCAATCAATTAATCAAATTAATACACTTATATCGTACAGAAATTACAAAGTGAACTTAAAGATAATTAATAATAGGAGTGGGCAGAAAAGAACCCCAGAAGCACTTCTTAGCACACCGTAGTGAAATGAACCTGTGGCTAAAGGTGCACCAAGAGAGAGGTGATGGATGGGGTTTTATCAGGATGGCATCCAATTTTAGGGGTGGAGTGGTGGCTCTGAGGTTGGGATCTGCACTGGTAATCAGAAGGTTGCCGGTTTAAATCCCATAAATCCCCGAAGTGACTCTACTCTGTTGGGCGGGCCCTTAACCTGCAATTGCTCTGCCCTGAGTATGACGTTAATCTGCATCCAGCCCTACAGGTAGGCCCTGGGGGTCGGTGGCAGAATTGGCACTCCAGCCTCCATAAAGAACCTCCCATTGTTCCATTCCATCTGAACTAGTCTGGTGCTGAGGTGTCACCCATTGCATGGCTGCACTTGTGTCCAAACCTGGGGTCCTGAGTTGATTTGTCATGTAGCGGCAATGTGCTGTATCAGCGCCTGCTCCGTAACCTCCTCCTCCTCCTCCTCATCCAATTTTGCCACTGTCTTGCCATGAGTGTTTATCGTTATTTGCTTTGTGTGCAGTGTTTTGGCGGGTTTCATTAGTATTTGTGTTATTTAAGTAATTATAACCATCAGGGTTATTTGGGTGGACTTTTATGTGTGCATTATTTGTTGATTCATTGGTTTTTGCCCTCTTCATTTGGTTAGTATAATTTTGAGATGCTTTATTACATCTGTGTGTGAATGTGGGTATGTTCCTGAGGTCCGCAAAATAAAGAAATCACCATTTATCAGCGATGTGAATCTGAGTGCCACGCAACCAGTACATTGGCATTTCTTCAAGTATATCACCTTTATCTGTTGGCACTGTTTGCATGAATAACTAACGTTTGCCTGTCAAAACATGTTGAAAAAGTCAACCATTTCAATGGGGTGCACTTACTATTTCACAGAACTATAATACAAGTTCACAGCCAGAACTGCCACAGATAACGCCGTTCTGAAACATACCCAGTCATTTGCTGTCTCCAATTAAACGAAACCTGAACTAGAACTGCCACAAAGCATATTGGCCTTCTCAGATTTTGCAGTGTAGGACCACCAGGCGACCCTGGCTGTAAGGCAGGAATCAGACCTGGATTGGGTTCCAAGTATCTGCTTCTGCTCTTTTCTCCTTCTTTTATGAAACACCTGCCACACTGCACACAATGTATTTAACTCCAATTAATTAGAGTTAAATACAAAATAGCATATCCATCCCCTCCATTTTGTAACCCTCGTATCCAGTTGAGGATTGTGGTAACAGCTGAGGGAATTCCGTGACTTGACATTGGTGAAATGTGACAATGCAATGACACCAGCACAGCCTTCCTTCTTTGATCTTCAGCTCTGGCCTACTTAAGACGCCCGGCATACAGCAGCAATTTTCCATGTAAGCATTACCAGTTGAGCGCCAATGCGTCACTTACGTGGCCGATTCAGGTAATCTGATTTGTAACGCAGTCCGTCTATAAATGCACATCAGTTTGTAAGCTCAGGGCTTTGTGATGTGTGCCAGTCTCTGACTCTGCCTTATGTGCCAGGGGATGGTGAGCAAGAGCATTGGCTGCTTTGGGAGCTGCAACCCCCTGTTGGGAGTGAACAACGATTTGTAGTTGGCATTCCATTTGGGTGCTATGGATGAACGTGACTAAGAGACTCACACCCCCCTTCCCCTTACATGCCCTGGGGGATGCCAGGTAGCCTTTACCAGCCACATTAGGCCGGCATGAAATAAAGGCTACCAGAATAATTAAGGACAACAACACTTTACTGTAAAAGACATTTGTAAATGGGTGACGGGTAGAGCGGGCAACAGGAGATGTGATTTGGCAGGAAGAGGGCCACACATGCATTGACGGTAAGTCTTCAGAACGTATTATTACCTCGCTGATGCCTTTACCCAAGCTGATTTAAAACATTTAATTGATAATTTTTTTTTTCAGAATGGAGCTCAGTACCTCCTTAGTGGTCCCTGTTACTACCTGTGAGGTTATCAGATGCTTCACATGTGAAAAACTCAAAAAACACAGCTCTAGTAATTACACAGTCTCCGCATTTTCATTCCCTTTTACTCCTTAAAGTCGTATTGACAGTTTTGTTTATTTTTATGTATGTCAGGGGTCGGCAGTGTCGGTCCAGGAGGGCCGCAGTGGTTGCAGGTTTTTGTTCCAACCCAGTTTCTTAATAACAAGTCATTTATAGCAGATGAAGCACTTATTGCTCAAGTGACATTTTCATGCTTTGTTTTATTAGTGGTCTCGCTTATTAGGGTTCCCCACCCTTAATTGCTGATTTCAGTTTTAAACCGTTGCATTCACTGTTTTTAAATGGCTCCTTATTACCAATAAGATACAAATGACAACGGAGCCAACAGCTCTCCATCTAACTTGTTTCCATTTACACCTGTGTGTGTTCATCAGGCACCATTTGGTTTAATAAAAACACCCAAGAGAAAAATGTGACAGACTGAAAATGATCTGTTTTAGGCTTCAAATCATTTGGATGATATCCTTGGAAAGGAAAAAAATCTACAATATAAGAGCCTAACATTGCACACTAATAAGACATAAAGTTAAATAAGGTCTCGACAAGGACTGGGTTCTAATTAAGCAATTGGGTTGGAACAAAAACCTGCAGCCACTGTGGCCCAGCAGGACCGACGCTGCCCACCCTTGGTGTGTGTGTGTGTATATATCTATATCTATATCTATACAGTATCTATATATATATATTGTAACAAAGGCGCTATATAGGCGCCTGACTTGACACAAATGGACACGGAGGCACGTATAAAAAGTACAAAGACTTTTATTTTTCTTCAGCCGTGAGACACGTCCTTCCCGTGCCACACAGCCCAAACACAGTCCCCAAAACACAAGCACAAACACAAAACAATTTTCTTCCCTTTCTTTACCACCACTCCTCCTCAAGCTTCGTCTCCTTCCTCCCAACTCTGGCTCCTCGAGTGGTGGTGGCTGGGCCCTATTATAGCCCACCCGGAAGCATTCCAGGTGATTGACCACCTGGTCCTGATTGCACTTCCGGGTGGGGCTGAAGACCTGTCCAGCCGGGCTGTTGGAAGCAGACAGCCCATCTCCCATGGAGCCCTGTGGGTGGTTGGGGAATCATCATCGGCCAGGGAGGCTGCCACCAGGCGTCCCGGTGGAGGTATTGGACTGCCCATGGCGGCTCCCCTGGAACATAAACAGCAGGGGCGTCCCTGCCGGGCATGGGACCCGGCTGTCCCTCACAATATATATACATATACTGTATATATATACCTATATATCTATATATACAGTACAGGCCAAAAGTTTGGACACACCTCCTCATTCAATGTGTTTTCTTTATTTTCATGACCATTTACAGCACTCCATCACTCTCCTTCTTGGTCAAATAGCCCTTACACAGCCTGGAGGTGTGTTTGGGGTCATTGTCCTGTTGAAAAATAAATGATCGTCCAACTAACCTGACTTCTGCACAACACAACTGCTGGTCCCAACCCCATTGATAAAGCAAGAAATTCCACTAAATAACCCTGATAAGGCACACCTGTGAAGTGAAAACCATTTCAGGTGACCACCTGTTGAAGCTCATCGAGAGAATGCCAAGAGTGTGCAAAGCAGTAATCAGAGCAAAGGGTGGCTATTTTGAAGAAACTAGAATATAAAACATGTTTTCAGTTATTTCACCTTTTTTTGTTAAGTACATACAACGATGAGTCTGCCTAAAGGGAGGAGATCAAGCACCTGGCCACTTGGTGCACGGACAATAATCTGCTCCTTAACACCAATAAGACCAAGGAGCTCATTGTGGACTTCAGAAAAGGAAGAAGAGGTTCACATGAACCCATTCACATCAACGGAATGGTTGTTGAGCCTGTCTCATCCTTTAAGTTCCTGGGGACCCACATTTCGGAGAACCTATCCTGGTCCACCAACACCTCTAGCCTGGTCAAGAAGGCTCACCAGCGCCTATTCTTCTTGAGAACACTTAAGAAGAACCAGCTGTCCTCAACTACCCTGGTGAACTTCTATCGCTGCACAATAGAAAGCATCCTAACCAACTGTGTCACAGTTTGGTACGGAAACTGCTCTGTTGCTGAGCGTAAGGCACTGCAGCGGGTGGTGAAAACTGCCCAGCGTATTATAGGGACTCCACTTCCAGCCATTGAGGACATTCAAAAGAAACACTGTGTGCGTCGAGCATGCAGTATTCTTAAGGATTACTCTCACCCCGCTCACAAACTGTTTTCTCTCCTGCCTTCTGGTAGGCGCTTCAGGTGTCCCAGGTCAAGAACCAGCAGACTGAGGAACAGCTTCTTTCCCAGAGCTGTCTCTTTATTGAACTCTGCCCCCAACTGACACCTGCCCACACCTCACACACCCTTATACTCTTCGCATTACCACTACACTATTTAATATGGACTGCGCTACAATGTACATACCTGTTTGAAAATACAAATATCCATGCACAATACATTTGTACACTTCTGATTGAGTACATATTCGTACATGTCTACTTGTAAATTCCTGTCTATAGAAAATAGCAACCTGCACATTATGTACATATCTATCTGTACATGTCTACTTGTAAATTCCAGTCTATAGAAAAAAAGCAACCTGTATATTATGTTTATATCTATTTGGAAATTCCTGAGTACAGTTAATAGCAACTTGTATATACTGTTCATCCATTGTAAATTTATAAATATAGTTACTAGAAATCTGTATATTATGCTCACATAATATCATTCTGTAATAGTTACCCATAGCCTCTCCCTGCACACATCCCTTTTAGGTGTACTTAGAACTTATACCTTTATCCTGCACTTTCTGCTAATTGCACTTCTGGTTAGACCTAAACTGCATTTCGTTGCCTTGTACTTGTACATGTGTAATGACAATAAAGTTGAATCTAACCTAATCTAATCTAATCTAATCTAATAACTCCACATGTGTTCATTCATAGTTTTGATGCCTTCAGTCATGAAAATAAAGAAAACACATTGAATGAGGAGGTGTGTCCAAACTTTTGGCCTGTACTGTATATCTATATATCTATATCTATATATATATATCTATATATCCATATATCTATATATATCTATCTATCTATCTATATATATATACTAGGGGGCTTTGCCCTTACTCGCTTCGCTCGCCCACCCCCCTTACCACCATACCACCCCCCCCGGGGCACGCTACACGCTCGCCACTTCGTGTCTCTGTTGCTCGCATTGTAAAGGGGGGGTTGCTGAACGCACACTAAGGGGATGTGGATGGATCAGCTGCAGGGTTGCTGCTACCGAGCTGCATGTTCTTCTTGTCGCACTGCGTGACGATCATTTAAAAGCCTGTACAGCAGCTGTCCTTTTGTCTCACTTCCTTGTCTCGCGGGACATTAAAGTGTCTCTGAGAAATTGTTTTTAAGTAGGGCGTGATGTGCAAGTAGTCTCGAGGGACTTCAAGGTGTCTCCCCGAGATGATCACGTCTCAACCCAAAATTTTTTTATATGTATATAGGTTAGGAGCACGCACTGGCACAGTGCATTGCTGCACCCACCACACGACAGCCAACTCAGGATCCAGATTAGAACCCGAGTGCAGCCATGCAACAGGTGATACCTCAGCACCACACTAGTTCAGATGGAGTGGAACAGTGGGAGGTTTAATTTTTTTATGGTGGCTGGAGTGCCAATTCTGCCACCAACCCCCAAGTTTTTCCCTGCAGGTTGGAGGGCCTACATGCAGGGACGGATGCAGATTACTGTCATACCCAGGATGGGAAAATTGCAGGTTAAGGGTCCAACAGAGCAGAGACCCCTTTGGCATTTTACGGGACTCGAACCAGCAACCTTCCGATTGCCAGTGCAGATCCCTAGCCTCAGAGCCACCACTCCACCTTACACACATATTTATATAATCTTAAGCCTAAAAGTGCAATGTTTTTATGTCACTTTTTTTTGTCACGCATTAAATCTGGCTTATTTTAAAACTTACATATATACTGTATGATTGGTATCATTCTTTTCAGAATTTATCAGACTTTAATGTGATGTTGTTAGAGTTTCAGGTTCTATTTCCGTTTTTAAATTCTAAACTAAAAAATATCAAGAACTCACAAGACTTTGTGCCAAGAGATTTAACCACGCCCAGGGCCAGAAATAAAAGACAAAGAGTAGATGACAAAGACAGCTGCGGTACAGGCTTTTAAATGTTTGAAGCGCTGCAGCTGATTGAGCAAAGAGGAGGTAAGAAAAACCAACTGTTTGTTGTTTCCCATTGTATCACGGTTTAAGAGGGGGTTTCAGAGGAGCGACCGCGTCTCCTTGTGGTGTGTTCAGCCCCCCTCTTCACAAGGCGAGCAGCAGAGATGAGAAGGGGCTGGCATGTAGCACAGGCCGGGAGGTTGGTGAGCGAAATGAGCAGGGGGCGAACCCCCTAGTGTGTATGTATGTATGCATATATATACAGTATATACACATACACACACACACCTGATTGGGGGCGCCTTTTGTTCCTTAAGGTCGTATGGAGAGTTTTCTGTATGTGAATGTGGGGGATTGTTGGTACGGACCATCCTTTATGGTTAAAGGTTGCAATTTGGTGTTTTTTTTTACTTTTAAATGTATATAGAGGTGGGAAATTGCCCAAGGGGCAGCTAAAGGTGACTTTATTTAGTTGATACTTTTGTGTGACGCAAACATGTGTAATTGCACCGTTAAAATCCAGCCATCCATCCATTATCCAACCCGCTTTATCCTAACTACAGGGTCACGGGGGTCTGCTGGAGCCAATCCTAGCCAACACAGGGCGCAAGGCAGGAACAAACCCCGGGCAGGGCGCCAGCCCACCACAGTATCAAGAACTTAATGAGTTAATCATCAGTGTAGATTTCTCTCTTCGAGTTCAGAGGAATCGTTACCCACTTGTGCCGAAGCAAATTGATTGGCCGTCATTTAGAAAGGCACACGTGTACCTGAGTGTTGAAGGTCCACAATTCAGCAGTCACACCACATGAGCTTCAGGACAGGTCAACCCCCTGAAGCTAAGCCTGTTCAGGCCTGGCCAGTACATGGATGGGAGACCACCTATAGGAAAAGTTTGGGTTGCTACTAGAGGAGAACAGAAGTGGCAGAGAAAAAAATGAAGCCATTGTTCTTTTCACCAGGCCGTCAGTGTCTTGCCTTATTGATTATACATAAGTGATTTCAGTTTTTGATAAATGTGCCAACCTTTCTGAAAACGTGTTGACACTTTGTCATTATGGGTTACTGAGTGGAGATCGATTGGCAAAATTGATCAATTTACAAAGAAGTCTACAATACAAAGTATACAGAAAATGAAGGGGTCTGAAAACTTTCTCTGTCTCTCGCCTTAAAGAAAAAATGTTGCCAACCCGGTGCCCTCCATAAGGGTGCCTGTTCCTTTATCTGTGCCACTTTCATCTCCCCACTGCCTCCAGCCCTTTAGATCTGACTGAAATTGCATCGAACCTTCGGCCTGTGCTGCCCCCTCAGTGAAGCGTCTAATTTAATATTATTGGACTGGCGGATGGATCGATGGACAAATCCACTTTCTCCACTTCAGATGGGACTTTGTAACGAAGCAATTTGTGACAAAGAGTGGCAGATGGACCCGTGGAGAATCGTTTAGGGAGCTTATCGGTGGTGGGCCTGTAATTGGAAAGAGCAAGCATGGTGTGTTACATCCTCCTTCTCTAGTCACATTAGGACTGTGGGTGTGTGCATCTGAGTGGGTCAGCATGTTAGATCTGATGGGCGTTCAGGAGGTGGGCTGCAGCTGTACCCAAGCAATTTTGGATTGATGTATACATTTATATTTATTTTCTTGGCAGACGTGTGTCTCAAGGGGCATAGGCTCTGTCGAACACAAACGCCTGATGAGTCTCTTATGGGGACCAATGAAGATCCACAATGGACAAGAACAGGGAGGTGGAATGATCTGGAAGAAGAGCAGCATCACATCCAGACCATCTTCTGCTCTTCATGGATAAAAACCCCACAAAGCAGGACATGGTTGTCATTGGACCCACAGACATTTAGGAGAACAGATATTCCCTTAGTGCTGTTTTTATGCATAACTGGTATCAAAGAGGCATCTTAACATCCATCCATTATCGGACCCACTATATCCTAACTACAGGGTCACGGGGGTCTGCTGGAGCCAATCCCAACAAACACAGGGCGCAAGGCAGGAAACAAACCCTGGGCAGGGCGCCAGCCCACCGCAGGGCATGCACACACACGGGACAATTTTGAATCGCCAACGCACCTAACCTGCATGTCTTTGGGAGGAAACCCACGCAGACACGGGAAGAACATGCAAACTCTACACAGGGAGGACCCAGGAAGTGAACCTGGGTCTCCTAACTGTGAGACAGCAGCGCTACCCACTGCGCCACCGTGCTGCCCTCTGTGTATTTCAAGAAGAACAATCCTACTTTATACCTAGTAAGCGGGAGTCTCCTGGTTGGAGCCCAAACTCCTTTTGCTATCGTTCTTGTCATCCCAGGTCACTCTTGTTTATGTGGGTTCAAACTGTTTTCTTTGTACAGTTCAATGGATTGGTGTTCCCTCCACAGAGCCGTCTTTGAGAGCCGTAAGTGGAAAAAAAATGTCATTTTCACAAGGATGCCATTCCGCAGACATCAATGTGGCACACTGTCTGTTTAGTGCCGTTGCTGCACAGCTCCTTGTTTTGCAATCAAAAAATGGGCATCTTTGTGTCGAGTTTTGAGTCATTCTCTTTTGTCTTCCACATCCTGATGATGTTTTTATTAATTTAATTAACGGTTCAATTGGAGAGACTGTTTTTGTGTATAGAGATATGCTAGACAATGAAGTGCCACCCTGTCAATGACAGATTCCTGCCATGAACCAGGATGGGTTCCATGTCACCCTGTAATTTGATTAAATGGGTTGGGTGGATGGAGTGTTCAGCATACCAGCCAACAAATCAGCAGGTTTAGTTCGAATGAAGACGCCATTGTTACACGGGCAGGAAACGACCCAGAACTGCATGCCAATCCATGACAGGGCACACTCAGCCAAACACACCTATAGTCATCATTTTTTAAATGTTACCAATTCATAAATTAATTCATTCATTTAGTATCTAAGCTTCTATTTACATGGTCTATCACAGGGCCCACTTAGGCACACGCAGTCATGATTTATTAAATGTCTTTCAATCATTTTATATCTAAGTTTTTATTTACATTGTGCACAAGCCCATCACAGCACACACTCTCACACACACACACACACACAATCACCATTAATGAAATGTCAGTCAGTCAGTCACTGATTTTTTCCATCCAATATTCTATTGACTTTGGGCACAGAGCAGGTGCCAGGACATCACAGAGCACAAACACCACCATGCACAGTTAGCCATTCATTCATTCATTCATTCTCTATTTATCACATGTAATGTAGGAGCCAGCCCACGATAGAATGCTAATCCATCAAAGAATACATTTAGGGACACACACACCCATAGAGTAATCATTTATTAAATGTCATTCATTGTATATCGAAGCTTATATTTACATTGTGCACAAGCCCATCACAGCACCCAATCACAGTTTATGAAATGGCAAACAGTCAGTCACTCACTGATTTTTTTCCATCCAACATTAATTGACATTGGGCACCAAGCAGGTACCAACACAGGACAAAGTGCCAGCATATCACAGAGGACAAACACCAACATGCACAATTAGCCATTCATTCATTCATTCATTCATTCTCTATCTATTACATGCAATGCAGGAGCCAACCCAAGATAGAATGCCAGTCCATCAAGGGACACATTTATCCACACACTTACCGTCGTAATTTGTTAAATGTCATTCATTCATTCAGTTCATAGCTAAGCATATATTTCCATTGTGCAAAAAGCTGTCACAGGGTATAGTCAGGCACACACCCTCAGTCATAATTAATTTATTAAATGTCATTCATTCATTCTGTGACTTTGTATTTACGTACATTTTGTGCAACATAGGGGCACGCTTATCCATAAACCTACAGTCATAATTTATCAAATGTCACTCACTCACTCAGACACTCACTCATTCATTCATTTTATATATAAGGTGATATTTCCATTTTGCAAAACGCTATCACAGGGCACACTCAGCCACACAAGCAAAGTCATAATTTGTCAAATGTCATTCATTCATTCATTCTCTATTTGACTTTCAATTTAGAGGGTGTATAATAGGATGGAGTGGTGGCTCTGAGGCTAAGGATCTGCACTGGCATTCCTGAAGGTTGCCGGTTTGAATCCCTGTCACTGCCAAAGGAGATCCTGCTGGGCCCTTGAGCAAGGCCCTTAACCTTCAATTGCTCCGGGAGTGCTGCACAATGGCTGACCCTGCGCTCTGACCCCAAGGGGTACGCGAAAACTTACAAATTCCTAATATGAGAAATTGCCTAACGCAAAATAAAGAGCCAAAAAAAAAATAGAAACTAACCCGCAATAGGATGCCAGTCCATCAAGGAACACACTTATCCATGCACCCACAGTCATACTTTACTAAATGTCATTCATTCATTCATTTTCTGTCTAAACTTGTACTTATACCCTGCACAAGGCCATTAAGGGATGTATTCACACTCGCCTAGTCTGTTTGTTAAGTGGCATTCACTCATACATTCAGTCACTCAGTCTTTGGTGCCATTACATCACAGAGCGCACTCAGACACACACCTGCAGTTACCATTTATGAAGTGGCATTCATTCTCTGTGTAATTTTCCACACATTCACAGTCATGATTTATTAAATTTAGTTAATTTTATATCTAAGCTTCTATTTGCATTGTGTACAAGGCTATTGCAAGACACAGTTAGCCAGACACCCACAGTCCTAATTTATTAATGTGATTCATTCATTCTCTATCTGACTTTCTATTTACATTGTGTGTAACATAGGAACCAACCCACAATAGGATGCCAGTCCATCAAGGGACACACTTATCTATGCACCCACAGTCATACTTTATTAAATGTCATTCATTCATGCATTCATTATGTGATTTTGTATTTACATTTTGTACAACATAGGGGAATGTTTATCCATATACCAACAGTCCTAATTTATCAGATGTTACTCATTCACTCATATACTCATTCATTCATTTTATATCTAAGGTGCTATTTCCATTGTGCAAAAGGCTATCTATCACAAGGCACACTCAGCAACACAAGCAAAGCCATAATTTGTCATTCATTCATTCATTCATTCATTCATTCATTCTCTATTTGACTTTCTATTTACAGTGTGTATAATAGGATGGAGTGGTGGCTCTGAGGCTAAGGATCTGCACTGGCATCCTGAAGGTTGCCGGTTTGAATCTCTGTCACTGCCAAAGGAGATCCTGCTGGGCCCTTGAGCAAGGCCCTTAACCTTCAATTGCTCCGGGAGTGCTGCACAATGGCTGACCCTGCGTTCTGACCCCAAGGGGTATGCGAAAACTAACAAATTCCTAATATGAGAAATTGCCTAACGCAAAATAAAGAGCCAAAAAAAAAAATAGGAACCATCCCGCAATAGGATGCCAGTCCATCAGGGGGCATGCTTATCCATGCACTCACAGTTGTACATTATTAAATGTCATTCATTCATTTCCTGTCTAAACTTGTACTTATACCCTGCACAAGGCCATTAAAGGATATATTCACACTTGCAAAGTCAGTCATACATTCAGTCACTCAGTCTTTGATTTATTTTTTTTATCCATTATTCTAACGACTTTGGGCACAGGGTGCCATTACAGCACAGAGCGTACTCAGATAGACACCTGCAGTTACCGTTTATGAAGTGGCATTCATTCTCTGCGTAATTTTCCACACATTCACAGTCGTGATTTATTACATTTCATTCATTTTATATCTAAGCTTCTATTTGCATTGTGTACAAGGCTATTGCAGGACACAGTTAGCCAGACACCCACAGTCCTGATTTATTCGTGTGATTCATTCATTTTCTATCTGACTTTCTATTTACATTGTGTGCACTGTAGGAAGCAGCCCACGATAGGGTGCTAGTCCATCAAGGGACACACACAGTCATAATTAATTGAATGTTATTCATTTGCTTATTTTCTATCCAGCCTTCTATTTACATTCGGCACAGAGCCAGCATTGGACACGGAGTCTTAATATATTACAAGTCATTCGTTCATTTATTTTCTGCCTAATCGGATCCAGTATTTATCTTGTGCCAGTTGTCTGATCAGGACTGATTGGAAAATGAATGCTCCTAATTACACCCTTGAGGAAAAGCCATGGCCCTCAGTGAGGAAGCTGAAGATGGACAGGTGGTTCACCTTCCAGCTCGATGAAGATACTAAACAGACCAAAAACAAAACAAGGCAAGGGCTTAAGGGCAGGTTGGTGAATGTCCCTGAGTGGCCGAGTCAGAGCCCTGCTTGAAATCTGTGCGTGGACTTGAAGGGAGCCCTCCATGGCCATGAAATGTGACTGAACTCATAACAATTCTGTAAGAATTTAATTGGGCTCCACCAATCTAGGGGTGCAAAGCTGGTAGAGACGCATCCAAACAGACTGATGGCCGCCATTAAAGCAGAAGGTGGCTCTGTGAAGTATTCAATCCTGGGACGCGTCACTTTTCCAATCCTGTCATTCTAGTTTTTCATTTTCTTATTGATTTTCAGACCTTAAATGAATGCTGTAAGGCAAAATGTGCAAACAAAGCTGGGAAAATAGATTTTTAAAGGGTTTTGACGTCAGTCTGTAAGACAAAAGAAGCGGGTACTTTAAAGGACAGGAGGATTTTCTGTTGTTTATTTCCAAGGTGGCTTAGTGGACTTCATTTTCTTTTTTTAATGTATGATCCTTGACCATGAGGAGTACTTCCATTATTTCCTCATTTGCACAATTCCGGTCCATAAATCGTGGCTCTACTGATTTCCCATCACTTTGTTCCCGCTTGGCGATTGGTCTCTTCTGACACATTGACAGTGTGACTGACAAAGTCCCCTATGATGATGCTGACTCAGACCACCATAGCAACCACGGCTGCAGAATTCGATTTTCATTATCAAGGCAAATCCCTTGCTGTTCCTAAGCAAAGCAAATCCGTCACCACCATAAACCAGGGCTCAGGACTGAATTAATACATAAACACACATTTTAAAGTTGTCACTACATTGAGTGTCATCCTGTGATTCAGATACTTAATATAAGGGACATCTAAATGGATTCCTACAGCCCTGAAATGGATACAAAGGTGGGATGCCTGGATGGGTTCAAATTCCCTTCCTTTCACTGTAGGGCTGCTGTCACCCTGCATTGGACTCAAGTCAAGTCAAGTTGGGTAGCACCCACTACATGACGAAACAACTCAGGATCCCGGTTGGCAACCCCCCCCAGGCAGACACATAGTCCAGTCCCATTCTCCGGAAATGACCAGCTATCTACCACAGCCTGGTGTTACATGGGTGACCCCTTGGTCTGGTCCAGCCACTCGGGTCTCCAAAAATGAGGATCTTACGAGCCGGATCACCCTCGGGGAAATGCACCACATGGCCGTAGTGCCGTAACTGACTCTCCCTCACAATGCAGGTCATTTGCCTCATTCGGGACTCCATGAGCAACACAAAGTCAAACCAACGGTACCCAAGGATTCTCTGAAGAGACACAGAACTGAAGGAGTCCAGTCTTCATCTCAAATCAATGGATAGCGTCCATGTCTCACAAATAGGGAGCTCCAGGACTCAAAAGACTTGGACCTTCGTCCTTTTGCAGAGATATCAGGAGCATCACACACCCCTTTAAAGTGACCTCATGATCCCCCCATGCTCTCCCAATCCATCTACATGACTTCATAGGAAGAGTCACCAGAGACATGAATGTCACTGCCGAGGTAAGTAAACCTCTCGACGAAGTAGACACTCTCTCTGCAGACAGACACACTTCTGATGGCTGAGCCCAAGAAGCCATTAAAGGCCTGGATGTTGGTTTTTATCAGGACACTTGCAAGCCCAGACACTCAGAGTCCTCACTCAGTCTCTCGAGAGCCCCGATCAGAGCCTCTATCTACAATGAGGATCACCCTCGGGTAATCGTGCCACATGGCCGTAGTGCCGTAACTGACGCTCCCTCACAATGCAGGTCATCTGCCTCATTCGGGACTCCATGAGCAACACAAAGTCAAACCAACGGTACCCAAGCACTCTCTGAAGAGACACAGAACTGCAGGAGTCCAGTCTTCATCTCAGGTCACTGGGTAGTGTCCATGTCTCGCAACCAGGAAGCACCAGGACTCTAAAGACTTGGACCTTCGTCCTTTTGTAGAGATATCAGGAGTGCCACATACCCCTTTCCAGTGACCTCATGACCCCCCGTGCTTTCCCAATCCGTCTACTGACATCATAAGAAGAGTCACCAGAGACATGAATGACGCTGCCAAGGTAAGTAAACCTAAGTAAACTAAGAGGTCATTAAAGGCCTGGATGTTGGTTTTTATCAGGACACTTGCAAGCCCAGACACTCAGTCTCTCGAGAGCCACGATCAGAGCCTCCATCTACAATGAGGATCACCCTCGGGTAATCACTCCACCTGGCCGTAGTGTTGTAACTGACGCTCCCTCACAATGCAGGTCATGTGCCTCATTTGGGACTCCGTGAACAACACAAAGTCAAACCAGCGACACCCAAGGATTCTCTGAAGAGACACACATGAAGGAGTCCAGTCTTCATCTCAGGTCACTGGGTAGTGTCCATGTCTCACAACCATATAGCAACCAACCAAATTCTCCAAAGAGACAGAGAAAATGAAACCCACTGGAACAAGTACGGTCTACAACTTGAGTTTGCCTTGTCTGTATGGTCCCAAAGAGCAACCGTGCACAATTTGGTCCAGATTGGTCAAAGGGTGGGTGATTATATGGGGAGCATTGAGACAGACAGACATGACATTCTACTTTATTCATGTGTAATTATTGCTAAGAACTCACATAGTCCAAGGACTATACTGCAAACGCTGTTCTCAGTCCAGCTTTGAGTCTGCTGTTGTACATTTCAGTGCTGAAAACTAATTGAAATTCTCTACTGATAAGATTAATGGAATTAGGTCTTGACTTATATTTTCCACTTACCCTGCCTTTGAGAAAGTGAAATGTTCATCTCGTTTTGATATTTTTGCTCCTGTGACTCAGACGGATTTGACCGAAGTGCTTATGCATATGAAACAAGTAAGCTCACCATGAGAAGTCATCCCTGGTCACCTTATTAGGCGCCTGAGGGACACGACTGCTGCTGTGGTTCTCTGGATAATTAAAAGTAGCTTAGCTAGTGGAGTTGTACCCATGCATTGCAAACATGTTGTGGTTGAACCACTACTTAAAAAAATTGCATCTGGATCCCTCAGTCTTAAGTAATTAAAAGGCCTATTTCGAAAGTGCCCTCCCCAGCCAAGGTCTAAGACAGCGGTGTCCAACTCCGGTCCTGGTGGGCCGCTGTGGCTGCAGGTTTTCCTTCTAACCCTTTTCCTAATCAGCGAGTAGTTTTCACTGCTAATTAACTCCTTAACGCCTTGCAGTTAGGAGACCCGGGTTCGCTTCCCAGGTCCTCCCTGCGTGGAGTTTGAATGTTCTCGCCGTGTCTGCGTGGGTTTACTCCCACAATCCAAAGACATGCAGGTTAGGTGCATTGGCAAATCTAAATTGTGCTTGGTGTGTGTGTGTGAGCCCTTTGGTGGGCTGGCACCCTGCCCAGGGTTTATTTCCTGCCTTGCATCCTGTGTTGGCTGGGATTGGCTCCAGCAGACCCCGTGACCCTGTAGTTAGGATATAGCGGGTTGGATAATGGATGGATAGATGGATGGATGATCAGCATAGCACAAACAGTAGAAAATGACACTCCACTTGCCTATTCTATCTATTCCCAGTTTTTTGACGTTTTTGTGAAAAGAAGTAACTTTGACCCCTCGTATCCCTTTAAGGGGGTGGAACCCCTCGGCTCGGTTGACGTGGCCAGCACAACATTTTGCAGGAGACGCATATTGATTTACTCTTTATCATAAGGGTGTCATTTCCTGAACAAAATATGGTCCAAAACCGGCGAAAAAATGAGGGCTTGTTTCAGGTCTAGAGACCCAAACACAGGGGGGAACCCCAAAAAGCTTGATGTCTTGAATAACTAAACATTAAGATGAGTTGAAAGGTGTGAGCAGCCATAACACCTGCACCTCAGAAGAGGTCATCCATCTGAAGCTAAGCATGTTCAGGGCCGGCCAGTACTTGGATGGGAGATCATCTACAAAAACCTTGGATTGCTGCTGAAGGAGGCGTTGGGGCTTACCCTGTGGCCTGATTGTGGATCCCAATGCCCTAGTGCAGTGATGGGGACACTGTGCTGTACAAATGGTGCCATCCAAGGTCCTGACTCTCCATGGTTATTAAAGATCCCTGCAGATCCTTCAAAAAGCGTAGGATGTACCACGATGTCTTGACTAAATTGACCGTCATGGCCTCATCCATTCTGGCCCCCAAATCATTCCCTGTCTCTAACTCACCAGCTATCTCTCACCACTTCACAACGTAATAGCTAATAAGTGGTGGGCATACTGGCACAATAATGGCTGCCGTTGTATCATCCAGGTGGGAGCTACACATCGGTAGTGGCTGAAGTGGTTCCCATCTGTCCAGGTTTCGGCCTTATCCGGGTGACTCCAGGTAAACATCCTCACTGACTCTAGGAAATGCGATGTTTTATTTCATCTCTTTCAATTACAGACCAGAGGCCGAGTCCCACAGCGGCCTCTAACATCACTTCCGGCTTTGACTCAGAAGTCCTCCCTTCTTCTGCCCCATGGTCTATTTAAAGAATGAAGGCACCAGAAGTGGGCAAAGAAGAACCCAAAGTGGACAGAGAACAACTATTGACCAAGCCTGATGGAATGGCACAGAAGGGTTCTTCATGTCCATGATACTATTCTGACTTTTTATTTTGAGTTTTTGTTTCATACTAAACGGGACACCAGCATGGTCCCCAACATATTACCATCTCCTTGGTATTTATTCTCACAGGGTATATGCGGGTAAAGGAAATGAATGGTGTGGCAGATGGCACATATATGTTGGTATCTCTGTTGGGGTGGGACAAGGACAGGATATTGCCAGAAGACTGATAAAGAATACCAATTTGCAGGAGGGCATGTTGGCTTCCTGACAGGATGGACTGAAGACCCTTTCCTGGTTAGGAATCCAGTAGGATGAAAGAACGGGGTTAAACTGGAAGGGCTACTTACTCCCTGCTAGGACCCATGCAAGGCATTCTGGGAACTGAAGTCCTGTAGGGCAGCCATGTCCGGTTCCATGGGTGCCACCAGGGGCTACTGCAGGGATTTGTGATTCCTTCTTTGTGGAACTTCTGTTTGACCCGGAAGTGCCTCCGACCGGGTATGCCCTGGCACCGGAAGTACTCCCAGGTCTATGATGAAAGGAGCCACTACAACTCATTCAGGTGACTCGGGTGTGGAAGACAGACAAATGTCACTTGGGAGTTGTGGAAGAGAAGAATAGAGTGAGAAGAAGAACTGTCTTGTGTTTATGCCATTGTTCAAAGGTATTTGTTATAAAGAACCCTTTTATTATACCGGGACTTGTGTCTGTGAGGTTGTGTCTGGGGGTTTGGGTGGTGCGGAAATGCCCCCTACTGGTCACAATGATTATTTATTCCCTAGAAACTGTCCTTCTTTCAAAAGCCTCAATCTATCAGCCATTGTTGGTCGGGAGCCAAGTGTTTATTTACAGCGAGTGGGCAGCGATCAATTCTCGTTTCCCTGGGTCTGTACCAGTTAACTGATTGCCCAGCAGGCTGAATACAAATAGACTGTCTGGTGGGATTCCAGGCCTCTCACGCGTTGGACAGCAGGCTTGTTTACCGTACTGCCACAGCATATAAATTAATACCCGATTAAAAAAAAAGATGAAAGGATGTGGATTTAGAATTCCTAGGCTGGCAATGCTGAAGCGGATTTTGTGTTTCTTCCAATTTATCAGACAGATTGGTTGATGGGTGGCGCAGTGTGTAGCGCTGCTGCCTCGCAGTTAGGAGACCTGTGGTTCACTTCCCGTGTCCTCCCTGCGTGGAGTTTGCATGTTCTCCCCGTGTCTGTGTGGGTTTACTCCCACAGTCACAATACATGCAGGTTAGGTGCATTGGCGATCCTAAATTGTCCCTAGTGTGTGCTTGGTGTGTGTGTGTGAACGCCCTGTGGTGCCCTGCCTGGGGTTTGTTTCCTGCCTTGCACCCTGTGTTGGCTGGGATTGGATCCAGCAGACCCCCATGACCCTGTAGTTAGGACATAGCGTGTTGGATGGATGGATTGGTTGATGTGTGGAGGTGATTACTTGCTGATAAAACATTAATTGGTTGCTGCTTTGCATTAAACATCAGTTTATGTTGCAGTAAACTTTTACTGGTAACGTATTGAAGATTTCACCTTTATCCAAAGTGACTTACAAATCACAAAAATCAGTCACCTCTGTCATTTATATTTATTGGGCTGAATGGCCTGTTCTCCACTAAATGTTTGAGATGTTCTAATGATAACCTTTCAGACGAACCTGGATGAGATTTTGGGACAACTTTGCTATTAGCTAAACAAACAGGCTGGATGGACTGAATGGTTTCCTCTCGTTGGTCAAATTTCCTATGTTTCTTATGAAGGACTCATTAAAGATGCCATTTGCTCCTTCATCTCTAGCAACATTGACCCACTGCACTGCCTAATAGATCAACTGAAGAAGCCTTCTCTCTCGTTCCACATACCAGCCATGTTCAACAGCAAAAATGGGAACCATGTGAGTTTGATATTTAGAGACCAACTAGGAAACACTCAGACCTTCGGACGTTTCTTTCTCCTTTTTCAATTTTTCAACTGGTTACCGGTTCAATCAAGGATTAAATTCAAGATTCTGCTTCTCACCTTCAAAGCCCTACACAACCTTTGCCCCTCTCTACCTCACTCAGCTCCTTACACTCCTTGTCACTCTCTCAGATCCTCGTGGGGTCATCGGTATCCTTCAATAAGGGCACGGAAATAAAGGCGAGCTTCAAAAGGGCGACCTCAATTGGGCGCAGCGAATAAAGGCAAACGCAACAAAATTATTACAGAAAATGTATTATTATTGTTGCTCTTCACATATTCCAGAGCCATCCATTTTCCAGCCGGCTGAATCCGAACACAGGGTCACGGGGGTCTGCTGGAGCCAATCCCGGCCAACACAGGAATCCAATCCTGGGCAGGGTGCCAACCCATTGCAGGACACACACAAACACCAAGCACACACTAGGGCCAATTTAGAATCGCCAATCCACGTAACCTGCATGTCTTTGGACTGTGGGAGGAAATTTTTTTTGATTTTTATTTTTGATGTCCTTATTTGTCAGTTAGTTAGTCATTGTCCAATCTGCTATAACCTAACACAGGGTCATGGGGGTCTTCTGGAGCCAACAGGGTGCAAGGCAGGAACAAATCCAGGGTAGGGTGCCAGCCCACCGCAGGGCACACACACACACACACACACACACATCCACACACCAAGCACAATTTAGGATCACCAATGTACCTAACCTGCATGTATTGTGACTGTGGGAGTAAACCCACACAGACACGGGGAGAACATGCAAACTCCATGCAGGGAGGACCCGGGAAGCAAACCCGGGTCTCCTAACTGCGAGGCAGCAGCGCTACCACTGCGCCACCGTGCCGCCCTATTCCGGAGCCATTTGAACTAAATTATCTACGAACGCCTTTATTCGCCGCGTCCAATCGAGGTCGCCCTTTTGAAGCTCGCCTTTATTTACGCGGGCCTTTATTCGCCGCGCCCAATCGAGGTCGCCCTTTTGAAGCTCGCCTTTTTGTGCGCGCCCTTATTGAATAGAGCCTGGTCATGTCCTTACTGTCCCACACACCAGACTCTCCACCCTGGCCCTTTATGGCCCCTTAACTCCGGAACTCTCTTCCTCAGTCTCTCTCCGAGTTTGCTCCTCTTTCTGCACTTTTAAATCTCAACTGAAAACTTTCCTCTTCTACGAACTTTTATCGTCTGTGTATTTTTTTTTTACTCTGTATGTAAAGCGACCTTGGGTTTGTGAAAGGCGCTCAATAAATTTAACTTATTATTATTATTATAAGTACTCTGCTTTCTATTATACATCACCATTGTTCTTTCTATAACGTCACTCTGTCCATCAGTGTCACTATCCTAGAGTTGACAATCTGCGCAGGAGATGCAATGTGCTTCACAGAGTTGTCTGTGACAAGAGAAGGACCCAAAGCCTACACTGAAAAAAATATAACATTGATGTTGTTCAGTCAACGTAAATTTTCTCTTTCAAGCAACTTAAGATTAGTCATTTAGTGTTGCAGCTTGAAATATTTGGTTTCAGATCTGAATCAAAGTAAAAAAAATTGTTTGTACCAAATTAAGTTATGGTGGAGGGAATAAAAGTAAAAATCCTATTTCATTTAACTTAATATTTTAGGTTGTTCATGTGCTGTGTTTGGGGGCCGTTTGTATATTCTTTCCGTCGAACTCTCCAGTTTGACGGCTTTCCAACTGCCAAAAAAGAAGAACAACTTAAAAAATAGATTTACTTCAGTAAAAAAAAACAAGTGAATTGCACCAAATAACTCTAAATGATTTGCCTCAACTTAAAAATTGTGGGATCAATAAGCTAAAAAGAATTTCATTGGTTCAGATTGAAAACATTAAGTGTGAATCATTCACATTTTTTTTTTTCAGTGTAATGGGTGTGTTGACTTTCTTTTGCGCTCGGCGTGGCCGCGCCTCTCACCAAGGTTGCTGCAATGTTCTTCATAGCCACTGGATGTCACTGCGGATCCTTTCTTGATAGACGTGTCACATGCTCTTTTCTCATTAGCAGCGGCACATGCAGTCACCGCTGCTGTTTTCCTGTTATCCGGTTACCACTCATCCATGGATGCATGCCATGAGAAGGACCTGAAGAACAATTCTATGGATCGACATAGCCTGCACGACGAATTCACAGATCATGTTGCACATATCACGTCATAAGGACCAAGGTCATGCTTCAAGGCCCAGAGATATGCAAGTACAGTGGTACCTCGGTATACGTCCTTAATCCGTTCCAGATCCTTGGACTTATACCAAACAGGATGGATACCAAACAAATTTTTCCCATAAGAAATAAAGGGAAAATGATTAATCCGTTCCCATGAAAAAAAATCCTATTGTTATTGGCATATTATACATTGATGGGGTTGTATAAAATAATTTAAACACTGCTTAATACTAAAATACATAAATACAAAAGCCATTAGATGAAATAAATGAAAATTTAACCTCACTTTACTTTTTAATAA
>JANRMT010062835.1:10053955-10064853 GCA_026402145.1 Polypterus bichir lapradei | reverse complement strand
CATAAATACAAAAGCCATTAGAGGAAATAAATGAAAATTTAACCTCACTTTACTTTCTAATAACGTCTTTGTTTTTCACAATCGTAGATACCGTCATTCTCGGCATACGGTATGCAGCAGCCAAGTCCCGGATACGCATACCACCTTCATACTTTTCAACAATCTCATTTTTCACCTCCATGGTGATCCTAACCATTTTCTTCGTTCTTTTCATTAACTTTCTTAGAACTCACGGTTAATGAATTTACTAAGCATTTACATGAAAAAATACAAAATCACGTGAAAATTCACAGAGAGTTATAGCACGGGTTGTTCACTGAATGGTAGCAACTGGCACACTGATGCTCGTGGGCAGCCGTGGCTCTGTCTCGAGAAGGGTAAACAAGGGTAGAGCGTGCGGTGTCGTGACTCATTTTGACTCATACAAGTTCTAGCACGCGAGTCGTATTCCAAACAAGCAAAATTTTTCGCGTCCAAACAGGGCGTATACCAAGTTGGACTTATTCCAAAGCGGACGTATACCGAGGTACCACTGTATTTGCGTGGGTGATAATCATAACTTAGCTTTGGCCTGTGCGTCTGTCTGTCTGTTTGTTCATCCTGTCCAGGGATTTTTCCTGCCTTATGCCATGTGCTTGCTAGGATAAGCTTCAACTTCGCTCTGACCCTGTTCAGGATAGAGCATGTTTGGAAGATGGATGGATGGATGAATGGGACCAGTCTAGTTTCAGATTTTTACCCTGCTTATCCTGGGCAGGGTCGCAGTACCAATGGAGCCCATCCCAGCAATCATCTAGTGATGGGTGAGTCACAGATGATTAATTCTTTTTGAATGACTTTTTTCAGTGAGTTTTGCAAATCGATCGATATGTGACGCCTTTGCAGTTGGAGAGTTTTGAAGCGCGTGTGCAGGTTCTGCCCCGTCTGATCCTTGATTCCTGTTTCCATCACTAATCAATACCATCAAACGAGAACTCTGACACTGCTGATTCTCTCATTTATCATACAAGTAAAATACAGGAACAACAAATTTATATTATGATGTATTGTGTATTTTGAAACAATTTGTTATTGGATGCTTTGTAAGGAGAATATACTGTATTGACATAATATCACAATAATACGTTTATGTCACTTTGTTTGCATTCAACCAATTAGTCGCATAAAATTAAACCTTATAAAACTATTACTCTAATTTCTAAACATTATTTGCTTTCAATATTTTGCAGATTTTTTACAGATCATTAAGTGCACCAGGCATGTGTCATTCACTGATTCTTTTGACTTTGAACTGAATTATTACCTGCGAACAAATCTCACGATTCTTATTCATGTGATTCTCAAACCAAATCATTACCCGAGAATTAGGCAAACAAATTTTGTTCATTTGATACAAACTGAATCATTACGCATGAATGAGTCTCATGATTTTCATTCATCTGATTCATAATCAGAATAATTACTTGGCAAACAAGTCTCACGGATTTCTCGTTCATTTGATTCTCAAACCTCATTACTGAGAAACGAGGAACACAATTCTCATTCAATTCTCTAACTGAATCATTACCTGTGAACGAATCTGACGATTCTCACTCATTTGATTCTGAAACTGAATCGATATCTGCAAAACAGTCACATGATTCTCATTCATGTGATTCTCAAACGGAGTCCTTACCCGAGAATTTGGCACACAAATCTCGTTCATTTGATTCTCAAACTGAATCATTATACTCAAATCAGTCTAACGATTCTCATTCATGCGTTTCTCAAACCGAATCATTAATGAGAGATTAGCCACATACAGTGCATCCGGAAAGTATTCACAGTGCATCACTTTTTCTACATTTTGTTATGTTACAGCCTTATTCCAAAATGGATTAAATTCATTTTTTTCCTCAGAATTCTACACACAACACCCCATAATGACAACATGAAAAAAGTTTACTTGAGGTTTTTGCAAATTTATTAAAAATAAAAAAAACTGAGAAAGCACATGTACATAAGTATTCACAGCCTTTGCCATGAAGCTCCAAATTGAGCTCAGGTGCCTCCTGTTTCCCCCGAGCCTCCTTGAGATGTTTCTGCAGCTTCATTGGAGTCCACCTGTGGTAACTTCAGTTGATCGGACATGATTTGGAAAGGCACACACCTGTCTATAGAAGGTCCCACAGTTGACAGTTCATGTCAGAGCACAAACCAAGCATGAAGTCAAAGGAATTGTCTGTAGACCTCCGAGACAGGATTGTCTCGAGGCACAAATCTGGGGAAGGTTACAGAAAAATTTCTGCTGCTTTGAAGGTCCCAATGAGCACAGTGGCCTCCATCATCCGTAAGTGGAAGAAGTTCGAAACCACCAGGATTCTTCCTAGAGCTGGCCGGCCATCTAAACTGAGCAATCGGGAGAGAAGGGCCTTACTCAGGGAGGTGACCAAGAACCCGATGGCCACTCTGTCAGAGCTCCAGAGGTCCTCTGAGGAGAGAGGAGAATCTTCCAGAAGGACAACCATCTCAGCAGCAATTCATAAATCAGGCCTGTATGGTAGAGTGGCCAGACGGAATCCACTCCTTAGTAAAAGGCACATGGCAGCCCACCTGGAGTTTGTCAAAAGGCACCTGAAGGACTCTCAGACCATGAGAAACAAAATTCTCTGGTCAAAGATTGAACTCTTTGGTGTGAATGCCAGGCGTCACGTTTGGAGGAAACCAGGCACCGCTCATCACCAGGCCAATACCATCCCTACAGTGAAGCATGGTGGTGACAGCATCATGCTGTGGGGATGTTTTTCAGCGGCAGGAACTGGGAGACTAGTCAGGATAAAGGGAAAGATGACTGCAGCAATGTACAGAGACATCCTGGATGAAAACCTGCTTCAGAGCGCTCTTGACCTCAGACTGGGGCGACGGTTCATCTTTCAGCAGGACAACGACCCTACGCACACAGCCAAGATATCAAAGGAGTGGCTTCAGGACAACTCTGTGAATGTCCTTGAGTGGCCCAGACTTGAATCCGATTAAACATCTCTGGAGAGATCTTAAAATGGCTGTGCACCGACGCTTCCCATCCAACCTGATGGAGCTTGAGAGGTGCTGCAAAGAGGAATGAGCGAAACTGGCCAAGGATAGGTGTGCCAAGCTTGTGGCATCAGATTCAAAAAGACTTGAGGCTGGAATTGCTGCCAAAGGTGCATTGACAAAGTATTGAGCAAAGGCTGTGAATACTTATGTACATGTGATTTCTCAGTTTTTTTATTTTTAATAAATTTGCAAAAACCTCAAGTAAACTTTTTTCACGTTGTCATTATGGGGCGTTGTGTGTAGAATTCTGAGGGAAAAAATGAATTTAATCCATTTTGGAATAAGGCTGTAACATAACAAAATGTGGAAAAAGTGATGATCTGTGAATACTTTCCGGATGCACTGTAGAACTTGTTCATTGGATTTGCAAACTGAATCATTACCTGTGAACGAATTTCATGACTCTTGTTCGTTTGATTCTCACACTGAATGATTATCTGCAAAACATTCACACGATTCTCATTCATGTGTTTCTCAAACTGAATCATTAATGCGAAATTAGCCACACAGAACTTGTTCATTGGATTCGCAAACTGAATCATCACCTGTGAACAAATCTCATAACTCTTGTTTATTTGAGTCTCGAACTGAATCATTACCTGCAAACTAGTCTCCATATTCTCAATCATTTGATTCGCATACTAAGTCATTACGCGAGAATGAGTCTCATGATTTTCATTCATCTGATTCAGAAACAGAATAATTACTTGGCAAACGAGTTTCACGAATTTCTCGTAATTACCGAGAAATGAGGAACACAATTCTCATTCGATTCTCTAACTTAATCATTACCTGTGAATGAATTTCACGATTCTCACTCATTTGATTCTCAAACTGAATTATTATCTGCAAACCAGTCACACGATTCTCATTCATTTGATTCTCAAACTGAATCCTTACCCAAGAATTAGACACACAAATCTTGTTCATTTGATTCACAAACTGAATCATTACCTGTGAACAAATTTCATGACTCTTGTTCATTTGATTCTCAAACTAACTCATTAGTGAAAGATCAACCACACAATTCTCGTTCATTCGATTCGCAAAAAAAGTATCCTCTGCAAACTAGTCTCAAGATTCACGTTCATCTGATTTGTAAACCATGTCATTGCGCATGAATGAGTCTCATGATTCTCGTTTAAAACTGAACTTAAACTTAAAACTGAACAATTACTCTGCAAACAAGTCTCACAAACCTCTCATTTATTTGACTCTTAAACTGAATCAAAACCTGTGATAAGAATGGAAAAGACCAGAAAAACACAACATTAAAATAGCAGGAAGGAGTGCGACAATCTATTTTGAAATTGAAAAGCCTATTTGAATTTCCCCTTGGGATTAATAATCTATCTATCTATCTATCTATCTATCTATCTATTTCTCAATTCTGGGACCTGGACAGGCCAGTAGTATTTGGGGTCAGGCTGTCTAGGGTGAGCAATGTTTTTGCCAGGTTAGGAAAGACGTCACACAATTTTGTCTGTTTTGTGTGCTGCTCCGTCATAACATAAATATAAAATGAGATCTACATCTTTGCATGGATTACCCAGAAATCAAACCTGGTCCATCAGATGGTCCCTGACCTGCATCTCCTCTCCTGCACTGGCACTTCCAGTGCTGTATTCCTTGGTTGTCCTTTTC
Organism: Polypterus bichir lapradei; assembly: GCA_026402145.1. Classification (NCBI taxonomy): domain Eukaryota; kingdom Metazoa; phylum Chordata; class Cladistia; order Polypteriformes; family Polypteridae; genus Polypterus; species Polypterus bichir. The sequence continues at coordinate 10,060,134 of JANRMT010062835.1, read as the reverse complement.
CAAATGGCTTTTTTGTCTTTTATTCTCTGTATCACTGGAGTCTTTCAGAACATAAAAGAAGCAGAGGATTAAAAGAGAATTCTCTGTTTGATGATGATGTGAGTAACGGTAAAAATGCCAAGTGTTTTAGCCTCAAGGGGGATGTGGCTGTGTCACATAAATCAGGTCACCACTGACATGTTGTTTTCCTCCAAACTCTATAGCGCCTCCCCCACAGAGCACTGAGTTATTGTCTAACAGCTCTCTCGGCTGCATAGGGGAAACACGGCCCAGGCACCCTCTGTCTTTGTAAAAGTGATGAACTACAAAAGGACATGGTAGCAGACTCCTAGACTAGAGCCTTTAACTTCACAAAGAGCCAGCCAACCATTTTATGTGCATTGGTATGTCAACGTACTGGCAAGGATTTGAGAGGCAATAGGGAGACAGATGTCTAGACAGAAAAAAGATCAAAAGTAAGGGCACTGAAGACAAAACAAGACACAAAAATGCTGTCAAAATGACCAAAAATCAAAACCAGTAGGAAAGTTTTGCTAAAAACAGATCAAAAGCAAGAGCTTTGAAAAATAGGATTGTTATCCCCAGCTTGGATAAGGAAATGCATTATTCAAAGGTCACAACCTCAGAAGACACACCTCTAACAACAGACGGCTGCCCTAATGATGGGCAGTGACAGTCACAAAAATCAAATTGACAGAGGAGCCACGTTAAAATTGAAAATAAAGCTTTAAACAAACCAGGATGGGTAGCATGGTGGCGCATTGGGTAGTGCTGCTGCCTCGCAGTTAAGAGATCTAGGTTCGCTTCCCGGGTCCTCCCTGCATGGAGTTTTTATGTTCTCCCCATGTCTGTGTGGGTTTACTCCCACAGTCACAATACATGCAGGTTAGGTACATTGGTGATCCTAAATTGTGCTTGGTGTGTGGATGTGTGTGTGTGTGTGTGTGTGTGTGCCCTGCGGTGGGCTGGCACCATACCCAGGATTTGTTCCTGCCTTGCACCCTGTGTTGGCTGGGATTGGCTCCAGAAGACCCCCATGACCCTGTGTTAGGTTATAGCAGATTGGACAATGACTAACTAACTGACAAATAAGGACATCAAAAATAAAAATCAGCATTGTAATCTGTGACCCCAAAATATCCTGCATCAAGTGTCAGATGGTCCAGAAAAGACAGAAAACGTAAGAATAGAATTCAGTTCACCACAGCAGCTGATTTTTGCAGTCAACGTCACACAGAGGGAGAATGTGTTCTAGCAGCTATGGATGTAAGGCAGGCACTCACATGAACGGGAGCCAAACCCACTCATCTAAAATAACAACATACAGCCATATGAAGAAAGTTTGGGAACCCCTCTCAGCCTGCATAATAATTGACTCTCCTTTCAACAATAAAAGATAACAGTGGTATGTCTTTCATTTCCTAGGAACATCAGAGTACTGGAGTGTTTTCCGAACAAAGATTTTTAGTGACACAGTATTAAATTGTATGAAATTAAATCAAATGTGAAAAACTGGCTGTGCACAAATGTGGGTCCCCTTGTAATTTTGCTGATTTGAATGCCTGTCACTGCTCGATGCTGATTACTTGCAACACTAAATTGGTTGGATTAGCTCATTAAGCCTTGAACTTCATAGACAGGAGTGTCCAATCATGAGAAAAGGTATTTAAGGTGGTCAATTGCAAGTTGTGCTTCCTTCCCTTTGACTCTCCTCTGAAGAGTGACAGACAGCATGGGATCCTCAAAGCAACTCTCCAAAGATCTGAAAACAAAGATTGTTCAGTCTCATGGTTTAGGGGAAGGCTACAAAAAGCCATCTCAGAGGTTTAAACTGTCAGTTTCAACTGTAAGGAATGGAATCAGGAAATGGAAGGCCACAGGCACAGTTGCTGTTAAACTCAGCAGGTCTGGCAGGCCAAGAAAAATACAAGAGTGGCATATGCAGAGGCAGGATTGTGAGAATGGTTACAGACAACCCACAGATCACCTCCAAAGACCTGCAAGAACATCTCACTGCAGATGGTGTATCTGTACGTTGTTCTACAATTCAGCGCAATTTGCACAAAGAACATCTGTATGGCAGGGTGATGAGCAAGAAGCCCTTTCTGCACTCACGTCACAAACAGAGCCGCTTATTGTATGAAATGCTCATTTAGACAAGCCAGATTCATTTTGGAACAAAGTGCTTTGGACTGATGAGACAAAAATGGAGTCATTTGGTCATAACAAAAAGCGCTTTGCATGGCGGAAGAAGAACACCGCATTCCAAGAAAAACACCTGCTACCTACTGTCAAATTTGGTGGAGGTTCCATCATGCTGTGGGGCTGTGTGGCTAGTTCAGGAACTGGGGCCCTTGTTAAAGTCGAGGGTCAGATGAATTCAACCCAATATCAACAAATTCTTCAGGATAATGTTCAAGCATCAGTCACAAAGTTGAAGTTACGCAGGGGTTGGATATTCCAACAAGACAACGACCCAAAACACAGGTGGAAATCTACAAAGGCATTCATGCAGAGGGAGAAGTACAATGTTCTGGAATGGCCGTCACAGTCCCCTGACTTGAATATCATTGACAATGTATGGAATGATTTGAAGCAGGCTGTCCATCAAATTGAACTGAACTGGAGAGATTTTGTATGGAATAATGAGGTTAAAAATACCTTCACCCAGAATCCAGACACTCATCAAAGGCTATAGGAGGCGTCTAGAGGCTGTTACGTCGAAATCTATCTTTGGGCAGTTCGGTTTTGGCATCCGTCCTTCTGACATCTATTGGCAAACTGAGTAATGACGGCTGGGTATTAACAACGGTCATTGTTTAAATTTTAGCCGATCTCAGATCTAAAATGACCACGCCAACATAATTATTACTCCAACTCTGATTAGAGTTGTAAAATACAGCTTGTTTTGAAAATTTGTTTGCCAGAAAAAATAAAACGATGTGCGCCGAAGAGCTGAGTTCACGTCTCGCAGCCCCGTTTAAACAGGAAGCTCTTCATTACATCGGCCGAAAAGGTCTATTTTAAGCACAAATCAATGCCATGGTAACAAAATCATTTCAAGGAATTAAAATAAGAAATAATTCATTGCAGAGAATGTATGGATTTCACAATTGTAGGATTTGTAGCCCGATTTGATCGGGCTCCCAGTCGCCGTTTCTGAAATAAATGAAGTGTTACGTATCGTACTGGCATGATGAATGACAGAATCCTAGAAACATGCGTTTAAATGAATCGATTCTTTTCATTCATTTGATTCCTTTATAATTTATTGTATTTGGGAAGTCTGGGGTCTCCAATAGTTGCATCACAAATATTTAAGTTAATAATTTAAACATTAGTTTATAAATTTGCATAAAATCCAAAAGTCCTGTTCCAGATTCTCATTCTGGGGTTTTGGGTGTTGATTGACGGAAGGAAAAATGGATTTAAATGATTTTAACAGAAGGCAGCATAAGAACAAAACGTGTGACTTTCTGAAAACGCCCCACACTCGGCCAATTTAACGTCACCAATTAGCCTAGCATGCGTGTCTTTGGGGATGTGGGAGGAAAATCAGAGTAACTACACAGACATTAAGTTAAGGGGTATGAATCTGACAGAAACAAATACTAACCAAATGAAGAAAGGTAATGGGAACAAGATAAGAAAAACTAGAAATATGAGAAAAGCAACCCGGCTAAGCAAAGCTGGAAATTCCGGCTCACCTTGAGTGTCCAGAATACAACAACAAGCTACTTGGCAGTGAGCCTGCTGAAAGGAGGATGACACACCTGAACTTCCTCCTGCACCACACACCGTACTGACAGGAAACGGGGCTGTCAGTGAAGATTTTAGGATTCTGTCACAGAAGAGCTTCACTAAATGTGGTATACCGCACGGGTGTCAAACTCCAGTCCTGGTGGGCCACAGTGGCTGCAGGTTTTCATTCTAACCATCTCCTTCATCAGTGACCAGTTTTTGCTGCTAATTAACTTCTTATGCCTTCATTTTAATTAACTTGACTCAGGGCCCTTAGTTGATTCTTTTTCCTTAATTAGCAGCCAAACAATAATGAGACACAAAACACATGACCAGCTCCCCTGTGCCCATCACACAATATCTGAAATTAAAGGGAGGCGATGGTATCGGTAAAGTTGATCTCTCAGGTTCACCAAAACATTTCGCTGGTGTTCTTAGAAAAAAAATGAAAAATCAACAGTTTTGGAAACGTCTGCTGTGGTAGAATGAGAGCAACAAGCCAGGGAACTAAATATTGGGTTTAATTGACAGCAAGAATCAGCTTCTCATTAAGAGATTGGTTGGAGTTTGAAATCCCAGTTTAGCAGCTCATCTATCAGCTCGTTTCACATCTCATTTCTGTCTGGCTGTCATTTAATGAAGAAAGGAATCAAATCAGAGGACCAAATCCTTAAAAATAAGGCTACTAAAATTCAGTTCTATTAAAAGAAGTTAATTAGCAGTGAAAACTGGTCACTGATTAGGAAAAGGGTTAGAATGAAAACCTGCAGCCACTGCGGCCCACAGTTTGACACCCCTGGTATACTGGACCAGGGGCTGACAGAGTGCATTCACACCTTTACTCCTTCCTCTGCAGATCCTCAGAACATCCATCAATTATCCAACCCACTATATCCTAACTACAGGGTCACGGGGGTCTGCTGGAGCCAATCCCAGCCCACACAGCAGGAAACAAACCCTGGGTATGGCAACAGCCCACTGCACACACAAACCAATCACAATTTAGGATCACCAAGGCACCTAACCTGGATATCTTTGGACTGTTGGACGAAACCGGAGCACCCAAGGAAAACACATGCAGACACGGGAAGAACATGCAAACTCCATGCAGGGAGGACCCGGGAAGCGAACCCAGGTCTCCTAACTGCGAGGCAGCAGCACTACCCACTGCGCCACAGTGCCGCCCTCCTCAGAACAGTAGCCTGCCTAACAGTAATCCCAATCCTCAAACAGACTCCACTGCCAGTTCCAGTTCAAGCCCTACTTCTGACCTCACTTCCTGCCCTTAGACACACCTCTTCCTCCTCTCCGGCTCTAAAGCCAGCCACTTTTCTTTGTTAGTCCCGTCTTGGACTCCGTCGTCTTAGTCATCCATACTAATCGATTTTTTTTTTGCATTTTGTTGTGAACATACAAGGTGGAACCCCAAACTCTTTTTTGTCTCTCTTGTTCTTTTCTCACAACTGAAAATCGGGAGAAAAGACATAGCCCGATAAAACAAGGTGGAATTCCAGAAGCACGATCATCCAAGACACTGACACTGACCAAAAATTAAAGTCAAGAAGAAAACAAGCAGAGATTCTCACGCCAAGAAGTGTCAAAAAGAAAGTTGTATGCAATTGCTAAGGGTTTTTATCCAATTATAGGACAGGAAATGCTTTACATAGTCGTGCAGATTATCGTGCTGAAGCAATGTTGGAAATAATTAGAAAAATGAAACTTCATAACTAGTTTGAACATGACGCTATATTCTTCTTTCGGCTGCTCCCATTTGGGGTCGCCACAGCGGATCATCCATTACCACATCCTCCTGTTCTCTTCATCTTGCTCCGTTACACCCACTACTTTCATGTCCTCTCTCACCAAATTCATAAACCTTCTCTTAGGCCTCCCTCTTTTCCTCTCGCCTGGAAGCTCTATCCTTAGAACCCTTCTCCCTTCATATATATACATATACATATATATATACTGTATATATACTGTACATACACCGGACACAGACAGGCAGACAAGTTGTAATCACCCCACACACATTTATTATACATACTATTTACAAGTTAAGTGCTCACAAACCCCAAGTCCCCAAAGTCCTGGCCAACACCACACAATGCCTTCTCTTCTTCAGGCCCCTTTTATATGCACCCAGATGTGCTCCAGGTGCTTCCCAGTGTGGCGGAAGTGCCGACTCCGTACCCGGAAGCACTCCGGGTGTCCCTGCATGTCTTCCCCCCAGAACTTCTGGGTGTGGCGGAAGTGCTGAGGTCCAGGGCTCCCAAGGCATTGGGGCGCCCCCTGGCAGTGACCACGGGACCCTACAGGGTCAAGCTTCAAAGCTCTATACCCGTGGTCCCCATAGCAACCAGGGTGGTCGCCCCCATGTGGTCTGAGGTGGGCGTACGCCCTCTTCCGGTCCTCCAAGGCGTCCCGGCCGGGTCGTC
>JANRMT010062835.1:10006873-10027162 GCA_026402145.1 Polypterus bichir lapradei | reverse complement strand
ATAGATAGATAGATAGATGTAAAAGGCACTATATAATAGATAGATAGATAGATAGATAGAAATGGCACTATATAATAGATAGATAGATAAATAGATTGATGCCAAACGTGTGGAGGTAGATGTTCTCTTTCCCGTGGAGGACACAGAGACATTACTCAGCATTTAAATTCCAAAACACGTAAAGACGCTGTAAAGAGTAAGTGTGCCAGGTAGACCAGGACTTGAAACAGACAGAGTTTATGCCAGCGATGGGCTGTTGGCATGTCATTCCGTAGCTTAAATAAAATATGATCTGAGTGGCTGTGTAGGGCTATCAAATCCAACGGAGTTATCATACGTCATATTTGACATAGCGGTGTGGCCCAGCAAGTGCATAAGGTGCTCTTTAAAATACATAAGTAATAAAGTACCGTACTGTAGAAGTGGATTTCAAGGCTGGATTTATTCTGTTTGATTTTTTTAGAATTGTTGTTGTGTGTATGATCAGTGCAAACGTGTTTGTGTAAAATCGTAATGCCGTAGGGGCCGCCCCGTATTCTTTCCAAAGTCCTAAATTGAAAATCTAAATACAAGACCAAAATTTAAAACCTAAAATTGAAAATTATTAGATGTCAAAAGACATAAAAAAGAGCAAAATTCAAAAAAGGGGAGCAAAGACACAGCAAACTAAATCCACCGAATGCCACTTGGTAGGAAGAGCCTCAAACAGAGATATTTATAGCCATCGTGTGTTGTAACTTGCCTTAATTACAGGCGCCAGAGGACTCCGCGTCTGCACCACTGACTTACTACAACACCTACCTGCATACCTGACTAACACACGGTTCCCAAAAATCTAGCAGCTACCGAGTTGGCAAGATAGGATACAGCAGGAGTCAAACACACATAACAAAAGAAATTCCACAGTACCGATAAAAGTTGTTTTTTAAAAAAGTTTAGTGAAAATTTAAAAAGAACAAATCACAAAAATTCAGTAAAAACTTCGCACACATGCAGAGTAAAAGACAAAAAGGGAAAAAAAGGTTTCTTCTCAGTTTCATTACAGTCTTAGCTATCTCATGTTTAATTTCAGTTACTTTCTATTTTTAAAACTTGTATTACTTTTCTGTGATGGACTTACATTGGCTCCATTTCACGTACTGAACTCTCTATATGTTCAATATGTCCAGTACGCTCCAAATACATCCAGTATATTCAATACGTTCAATAGGTTCAGTATGCTATGTACGTTAAATACATTTGGTATACTCCGTACATTCAGTATATTCAATACGTTCAGTACATTCTTTATGTTCAATATGTTTAGTGCATGCCCTGTGGTGGGCTGGTGCCCTGCCCGACGTTTGTTTCTTGCCTTGCACGCTGTGTTGGCTGGGATTGGGTCCAGCAGACCCCCGTGACCCTGTAGTTAGGGTATAGCGGGTTGGATGATGGATGGATGGATGGATGGATGGATGGATGGATGGATGGATGGATAAAATGAAGTTCACGACGTTCTGCTTTAATGAATCAATAAATTACAAGATTAAAGTCAACATTTCAACCTTTTTTTCACTGTGCTCCTATTTTTTTAATTTTCTCTGTACCCTAATACTCTTCCGTATGACACTCAGACAGTGGGCTACGGTGACTTTGATATCTGACCACTTCTTTTTTTATTTTGGCCACTGTGTGACTTTCTGAACTTGACTTTTCCAGTTTGTGTATCACTTGATCAACTTCCTTTTGTTGTTTATACCACTGCTTAAGCCAACACATGGTACATTTTTCCTTGCCTCCACTTCGCATTCGCTGAAATTCTGTTTTTTTCATGTGCCTTTAACCAAACACTGAACGGGAAAGGTGTTATTTATATTGATTTGCATATTAAAATATGCAACATTCTGGGAGGAGTCGGGGTGGGGCGGCAGGCCCGTACACGTTTGTCACTTTTCACACTGTGTTGAATTTATGGAGCTGAAGTGTGCAGAAGTTGGCTTACACACGGTTTTGTGCATCTGAATTTTTTTGTGCATACGCACTTTTCCACTTTTGTCCATACGCCACGTTTTTGTGTGAGTTCTACGCATGCCATGATGCATGAGGCCTCTGGTCTGGAATGGCCCTCAAAGTACTGAGTAAAGACTCTGAATACGTGTCAATGGGGGGCTCCCATTTTTCATTGTTAACAAAAAAATTGCAAAAATTTGTAAAGTTCTGTGTTTACTTTCTCATTCTGGGATTGTTAGCTGATGGGGTGGGGGGAGAGAATGGAAATTATTTTAGCCCAAGGCTGCAAAACCTAACAGAAAAAGTGAAAGCAGTGAAGAGCTCTGAAGACTCTCTGAAAGCTCAGTAGAAGAGCAGAGATGTGTCACGACATTCCTGGTAAAACCCACAAATAGGAACTGGTCCAGCCGGGCCTGAGGCTCCCCGCGCGTCAGTCTCTACACGCCTGCATTAATAAGAAAAAGCAATTAAGTCTAGCAGAGCCTGTAGCAAGAAGGTTATGTTGTGCCAGTATCATCTGTGAAATGTACCTCAAAGCCATAAGAGAGACAGAGAGACTGGCAGAGAGAAGGACAAATGACAACTGGAGAGCAGGCAAGAGAGAGGGACAGAAAACATGTAAGGGGCACACAAGCAGGCTACTTTAAAAGTGTTCATGTCTGCTAGACCAGTGAGTGATTCTCAAACTGTGCTCCGCGGCGCCCCTTTTGCAACCGTAACAAAGGTCAGGTCAGGTCAGGTTAGGGAGCATGCACTGGTACAGAGCGTTGCCGCACCCACCACACGACAAAACAGCTCGGGATCCCAGTTGGAAATCCCCGAAGCAAACACGCGGTCCAGTCTCACCCTCCAGAAATGACCCTCTATTTGCCGCAGTCAGGTGTTATGTGGGCATCCCCTTGGCCTGGTCCAGCTGCTCAGGTCCTCAGCAATGAGGATCACCCTCGGGTAATTATACCACATGGCCGTAGTGCAATAACTGACACTCCCTCATAATGCAGAACATGTGCCTCATTCGGGACTCCATGAGCAACACAAAGTCAGACCAGCGGCACCCAAGGATCCTCTGAAGAGACACAAAGAAGTCCAGTCTTCATCTCAGGTCACTGGATAGCATCCATGTCTCATAAACAGGGAGCACCAGGACTTTTGTAGAGACCCCCTCATGCTCTCCCAATCCATCTACTGACTTCAAATCCAAAAATAATTCAAAATATCTAGAAATAATAATAACACCATTATAATAACAATATACAACACTTTTTCTTTTTGATGCCCACCAATGATGAGACAGAATAGAATCGTTTTGAGAACAGACCTGAATGAACTCGTCCAGACATCAGGCAACAAGTGTATATGTGTATGAATCACGTGAATATAATGGGCTTGTTCCATTCGTGATGCATGAACTTGCCAGGGCCAATCGAAATGCGTAAAAGAAGTCACATGGTCGAAATCTGTGTTTTCTGATTGTGTTAATCGCTGCGTCTGTGTTCTTATTTACTGAGGATTAAACCCCCTCCATATGGTGTTGTGATCAAAATGTTTTTTAAAAGTTGTTGTTCATATCCTCCTAAAAACGGACAAGATAAGCACACTAGGACTGAAAATGAAGAGGATGCACCACAAACGAGTGGCGGGTGTGTGAAGAAGTGGAGATATCGTAAATATGACAACAGTTATACAGTATGGATTTTGGCTTTACATCAAGAAATGTTAATGGTGAAGAGAGACTGCTGGGTGTAGTGTGTTTGAAGATTTTGGCTCCAGAGTGCATGCTTTTGAAACGCCATTTAGAAACCAATCATTCAAACAAGATCTGATCCTAAGCATTTGTGATAATTCACATTTAACCGCACCAAGCCACCAACTACGCAATGAAGTGACAGCTGGCTGACAAGTTAAAGAGGAAAAAATACAAAATGCACAAATTCAAGCAACCACTCAAGGTCAAATTGAAACAGTAAACTCTTAGTTGAAGTTGCACCGAAAGTTTCTCCATTTTTCAGATTAATGAGTCTGCAAATTCACCAAAGGTTTTCAAAGGGAAATTTTGAAACGTTGTAACTTCCTACAGTGCAATCTGTGCGGGAAATCTGAAGGAAAATGGAACAGTCACGGCAAATTTCTTTGAAGAACAAGTGTGCCACATCTCAACACAGTTGGTTCATGCAGACAGACAGATGGACAAACAGAGAGAAATTAGGGTTAGGGTTAGACACGGGCTACCGCAATAGGTGCTTCAGGCAATATATGTGAACAAACCTAAAAACGGTCATTTTTGGCCTGAGAATTCTATCTATCTATCTATCTATCTATCTATCTATCTATCTATCTATCTATCTATCTATCTATCTATCTATCTATCTATCTATCATATAGTGCCATTCTTATCTATCATATAGTGCCATTCTTATCTATCTATCTATCTATCATATAGTGTCATTCTTATCTATCTATCTATCTATCTATCTATCTATCTATCTATCTATCTATCTATCTATCTATCTATCTATCTATCTATCTATCTATCTATCTATTATATAGTGCATGTCTATCTATCTATCTATCATATAGTGCCATTCTTATCTATCTGTCTATCTATCTAGAAATAATATCATACAGTATATAAACTGGTAAATTTTGTGTGCATGTCTGGTCCTTCTCAGAAATCTGATTGGTCAAGCTTTGGTGTGATTGGTCAGTTTCGCTTTGGTGACACAATCGAAGGAGGAAGTGCAAGTGTGAGACACAAAGAGCATTCAAGGTGTAGGAGGCACGCTGAGAGTCACCTTCAAAGACAGGAGGTATAAAAGTGGATGGGAGGTGAGCAGGGCGTCTTGGAGTGACAGTCTCAAGAGAGGGCTGATCAGTCAAGAGAGGCTCCGACGGACAAGGATTCTGAAGAAAGACATAGAAGGAATACCGAGGATACACGCAGAGCACGAGATATCAAATATTTTTTTATTTATTCTGTTATCAGTCTTTGACAAGTAACTTGACTAGTAACATATATTTCTGGTACACTTTCTTTAATTTGATTCTTCCTTCCATCCTTCCGTTTTCTGAACTGGTTCAACTCAATTCAGTGTTGTGAGAAGCTTCTGTATATGTAACAGTGCCAAACCTGCCAATCTATGCCCGCACTGTGCCAGCTCTGCCCTTACCCGGCCTCGGTTAAAGAGGCTTCACCTCAGAGCATCACATTTCAAAGGGTTCAGTCAAATTTTCAGATTTGAGATATTTTGAATTCATAAATGACGCCCTCTTGTATGTCTCATACAAGCCTCATTAACTGATTAAGATTTGCTCGGGTTCCTCTTGCGTTCGCACCCTGTGAGCACAAAACCACCCAAATGTTTAGACAGCTTGATGTTTTGTTTCAAAAAAGGAAAAAAAGAAAAAAGGGTTATACGCTGACTCATTTCTCAGGTTTTGTCAGTGCTAATCATGCTGCATTCTGCAAATTACATTTCATTTTCTGCCAATTACAAGTTCAGCACAGTATTTCACTTCTAGGACATGGAAGTGAAATGAATTTGGAGTATTGTTTTCTTTTTAATGAATGTCTTCAGCTGAACAATTCAAGGCATATTTCTAATGTTCAAATGGAGCCGCTCTTCTCCCACCCGGGCACAGGCTTGTTCTGCTTTTTTTCGGAGTTCAGTTGTTAAGCAGCCTTAATGCCAAGTAGGGCTTCCCATAGCCTGGGGCTTCACTTTGAGAAAAAAAATGTGAATTTCGTGTTGTTTGAAGAGCCTTTGGGGTTATGAAGGAGGGCAGGGAAGTGTCAGATGATAAAATACAAGGCCTTCACAAAGTATTCAGACTCCTCTACTGTAAAAGCCCATCTTGGAATGTTTAATGGTAATGTTAGTTGTGCTATGCTTAACTTCAATAATAGAATAGCAGTTGCTTACGGTTACAATATGGTGTCATCTTTTACCCCCTGTAAGTTAACATGAAATAGATTTTCCTTTGCTATATCTGTAAAAATGAATGTTAATTAACTCTTTAAGGTCAGGTCAGGTCAGGTCGGGGAGCCTGCACTGGTACAGCATGTTGCCGCACCCACCACATGACCAAACAGCTCGGGATCCCATGTAGACACGAGGCCCAGTCCCACCCGACGGAAATGACCCTCTGTCTGCTGCGGCCAGGTGTTACGTGGTCATCCCCTTTCCCTGGTCCAGCCACTCGGGTCCTCAACAATGAGGATCATCCTCGGGTAATCACGCAACATTGGCCGTAGTGCAGTATGTGATGCTCCCTCACTATTCGGGACTCCGTGAACAACGGCACAAAGTCCGACCAGCGGCTTCTCTAATGAGACACAGCACCAAAGGAGTCCAGTCTACGTCTCAGGTCACTGGATAGCGTCCATGTCTCGCAACCATATAGCAAGACAGGAAGCACCAGGACTCTAAAGATTTGGACCTTCGTTGCTATGCAGAGATATCAGGAGCATCACACACCCCTCTCCAGTGACCTCATGACCCCCCCATGTTCTCCCAATCCATCTACTTACTTCATAGGAAGAGTCACCAGAGACATGAAAGTCACTGCCGAGGTAAGTAAACCTCTCAATGACGAGGTCGACACACTCTCCGCAAACAGACACACTGCTGATGGCCGAGCCCAACAGGTCATTAACTTGGAATATTTTTTCCGAAAAACTCATTTTTCTGACACAAAGCAATGGTTTCACACATAATTCAATATAAAATGTCATCTGCCACATGCTGTAGGTGCTGTCGGCTCCTGCTCGGCGTAGCAGCGGCTGTGCGCAGGCAGCTTGACCATCAACCGGAATACGCGATGGGTCGGCTGCCTGGCTGTCTTCGCACAGCACTCACAGTTGCAGTGTGACACGATCTGGTTTGTACCTCTCGTCATCGTAAGTGCCGGTCCTCCGAGGCCAGGGTTGTCCAACTCCAGTCCTGGTGGGCCGTAGTGGCTGCAGGTTTTCATTCTAAGCATCATCTTAATCAGTGAGCCGTTTTTGCTGTTTTGACTCGTTTCACGTCTCAGGTCTGTTTGGCTGCCATTTAATGAAGAAACAAATCAATTCAAAGGAATGAATCCTTAAAAACAGAGCTATTAAAATGAAGGGAAAAGGAGTTAATTAGCAGTGAAAACGGGTCACTGATGAGGAAAAGGGATAGAATGAAAACCTGCAGCCACTGCGGCCCTCCAGGACCCGAGTTGGACACCCCGTCATTTCACAAGTATTGAGGCCATTGTGCTCCTGGGAAAATGGAAAGCTTTAGAAATGGCTTTATGCCCTTGCCCCAATCTCTGCCTCACCACCAGGAGGTCTACACAGAGTTCCTTGGACTTCATAGCTTGTTTTAGGTCACACTGACATGCAGTGTGAATTGTGTGACCTTTGTGGCCACCAGGGGGCGCACCAGCTCCCCAGCCCCTGACGCCATCAGATGTGGGCACAAGTTTAGCACACGCTTTTTTATTTTTTCCTGTGGGAAACACTTTCTCCCGTTTCCCACCTGCACAACCCTGCTCCAAGCACAAATAATTGCATCATTTTCATTTTTTTCCCTTCTTCTTCTTTCTTTCTCTCTCTCGTGTCTCCACTCCTCCCAACTCTGGCTCCCAGAGTAGTGGCAGCTTTAATGGAGCCCCTGGAAGTGCTCCAGGTGTCCTGGCAGCACTTCCTGGGTATGGCAGCATTCCTGCCATGAAGGGCTCTGCCATTTCCACAGCTTCCCCTTGTGGCATCCATGGAACCCAAAAGGGCTTCAGCGAACACCCATGAAGCCCTGCAAGAAATGGTGGCACCGATGCAACCCAGGGGGGCTGCCACCTAGTGTCCGAAGGAAGATAATGTCTTGAGCCCGTGCTCCCCCACCCTGGTCCTCTCATCATATAGGCATCCAGGCCGGGTAAGGGCCCTGGTCGTCTGCCACACCTTCTGTACACATGTAGACATGTGCCTTTCTAAATGATGTCCAGTCAATTCAGTGTGCCACAGGTGGACTCCAATCAAGTTCTAGAAAGATCTCCAGGAGAATGTAAGCAAACCAGAGGCACTTGAGCACAATCTGAGGTGCTGCAGTAAAGGGTCTGAATCCTTCGAGGATTGCTTGATTTTGAGGAAACAGCGCAAACCTTTCTGTAAACATGTCTTCACTTTGTCATTCTGGGTTATTAAGTGTCGATCGATGGGCAAAAATGGCACCTTTAACCATTTAAGTGCACAAAGTGGCGGGCTCTGAGCATCTTCTGAACCCACCATTCAGACTAATGAAGGAAATACTGCCAGCGAGCTTAATGATGTTCAGTCAGTCAGCCATTTTCTAACCCTCTTAGTCTTGAATGGGTCGTAGGGGTTGGTGGAGTCTGTCACGGCCAGCAGAGGGCACAAGGTAGGAACAAACCCTGGACAGGGAGCCAGTCCATTTAATGAAATGTAGTCATCTGTAATGACAGAGATACAGTGAAATATAACAGAGCCAAATATCACGTCACTCTTGATAATGTCAGACTCTGCCGCACAATGGTTTTCACGTAATTATCTTCAAAAGGCCCTCCAGTTATTGGTGGGCACAACTGCAGAGTGCATGGCCACCAGCTATCAGTTACCAGTTAAGGTGAGCCATTAAGTGTAAGAGGACACCCAATGTTCTGAAGTCGTAACAAAGAAGACAACAGCCCAGTGTACACGTCGCTGAGTCAATCAATCAATCCGATTACTTGAAGAACCTGAGAGGCAACTAAAGTCCACCAGCCTGGGCGTGTAGCCATTCGGTGGGCTTCAGGTTAGGTTCATTGGCATTAGATCAGCTCACAGAGGTGGCAAAGATGGGACAGAAGGCATAGAGAGACACGGCAGGAGGGCGTGGAGCCGCAGAGAATCCTGGCTGCGTTACGGAGGGTCCGGCTGGGATGGAATCTAATAAGGACCACCAACTGGTAAAGTGAGCAGAGTGCTTATTAAATTCCTGCTCTCTCACCCCAGGTCATTACAATATATTTAACCTTTTCAACTCAGCCTCATTGTTTCACATGAGAGAAGTGACACCCCAGGAAGAAACCCAGGAGGATGCCACTGTAAAAAGCTAAAATGCGTATTGATAAGCCACAGTGCTTCTGGGAGGATGTCCTTTGGACAGATGAGGCCAAACTGGAGCTTTATGGCAAAGTCACATCAATTCTAAGTCCACAGACAACAAAAGGAAGCTTTCAAGGAAAAGGACACCATAGCTACTGTGAAACATGGAGGGGGCTCAGTAAGGTTTGGGGGGCTGCTTAACTGTGTCTGGCACTGCTCGAGTCTGTGCAGAGAACAATGAAATCTCAAAACTATAATGTCATTCTGGAATTAAACGTCCTGCCCAGTGTCAGAAAGCTCCGTCTCATTCGGCAGTCATGGACCCTCCAACAGGATAAGGAGCCAAAACACACAACTGAAAGCCCCCAAGAATGGCTGAGAACAAAATATTAGACTGTTCTGAAGTGGCCTTGCAAGACCCCTAATTTGAATCCCATCAAACATATATGGAAAGAACTGAAACCTGCAGGCTGGAGGAGACTCCCTTCACACCTGACACAGCTGGAGCAGTTTGCTCAGGACGAATGGGCCGGACAACCTGTGGACAGGAGCAGAGGGTCTCATGGAGGGATTCAGGAATCACTTGGGTGAAAAGTATGAGTGTAAGGGTCCCATCATTTTTATCTGTGCCATTTTAATTTGTGTTCTTATTTGAAATATTTAGTTGAATCAAAACTCTAAAACAAAGTCTGATCTATCTATCTATCTAACTATCTATCTATCTATCATATAGTGCCTTTCTATCTATCTATCTATCTATCTATCTATCTATCTATCTATCTATCTATCTATCTATCTATCTATCATATAGTGCCTTTCATATCTATCTATCTATCATATAGTGCCTTTCCTATCTATCTATCTATCTATTGTATCTATCTATCTATCTAGCCATCTGTTATATAGTGCCTTTCTATCTATCTATCTATTATATAGTGCCTTTCTATCTATCGATCTATCTATCGATCTATCTATCTATCTATCATATAGTGCCTTTCCTATCTATCTATCTATCTATTTATCTGTCTATCTACTGTATCTATTTATCTATCTAGCCATCTATTATATAGTGCCTTTCTATCTATCTATCTATCTATTATATAGTGCCTTTCCTATTCATATCTATCTATCTATCTATCTATCTATCTATCTTATAGTGCCTATCTATCTATCTATTATATAGTGCCTTTCATATCTATCTATCTATCTATCTATCATATAGTGTCTTTCCTATCTATCTATATATCTATCGATCTATCTATCGATCTATCTATCTATCCATCTATTATATAGTGCCTTTCTATCTATCTATCTATCTATCTATCGATCTTATAGTGCCTATCTATCTATCTATCTATCTATCTATCATATATTGCCTTTCTATCTATCTATCATATAGTGTCTTTCCTATCCATCTATCTATCTATCTATTTATTATATAGTGCCTTTCTATCTATCTATCTATCTATCTATCTATCTTATAGTGCCTATCTATCTATCTATCTATCTATCTATCTATCTATCTTATAGTGCCTATCTATCTATCTATCTATCTATCTATCTATCTATCTATCTATCTATCTATCTTATAGTGCCTATCTATCTATCTATCTATTATATAGTGCCTTTCTATCTATCTATCTATCTATTATATAGTGCCTTTCTATCTATGTATCTATCATATAGTGCCTTTCATATCTATCTATCTGCCTATCTATCTATCTATTATATAGTGCCTTTCTATCTATCTATCTATCTTATAGTGCCTATCTATCTATCTATCTATCTATCTATCTATTATATCGTGCCTTTTTATCTATCTGTCTATCTATCTATTATATAGTGCCTTTCTATCTATAGATCTATCTATTTTATAGTGCCTTTCTATCCATCTAGCTATCTATCTATCCATCTATTTATTTTATAATGCCTTTCTATCTATCTATCTATCTATCTATCTATCCATCTATCTATCTGTCTATCTATCTATCATATAGTGCCTTTCTATCTATCTGTCTATCTAGTTTTTATATTATTTGTCACCTTATTTAAGTGAAATCAATAACATTCCTGTTAACGTATCTTCTTCTTAGATTTCATGTCAGCAAAGTTCTTACTCATTTCTGACAAATCCAATTCTACTACTGTGTCCTTTTCAACAGACAGAATTGCCAGTGAATTCAGCCTTGCCCCTGTCATTGAAGATGGCAGACCTGCTTTAATTAGCTTTAGTTCACTAAACCCCTCTCACTACTTGCCACAGTTACAGGAATGGTTAGCTGGATTCTCAATGCAGTCTGTAGGTTTGCTCGCATCTCCTGCACTTTACTTGAATTTATAAACTTCAAAATACCTGAAGCATTCTCAGACGCGTTTTCAGACAAAAATCCCCACCAATGTCTCATTTTGGTAGACCTTATACATTCCTAGAAGAGTGTTGCTCCTCTTGTTACGTTTTTCATTCCTCACTGCCACTGAGGGTATTTTTTGGCTATAACACTAATGTCCCTTCTGCACACTCCGGACTTACCCGTCTCTTCTCCTTGCACTTTTTGTGGATCTCTCTTATTGTTATTCCACTACCTCTGCACTCATGTGGAGGTCCTATCCTATAAAAAGTATGCCTTTCATGTATTTCCTGCGAGACCTCCAGAGCACCGCAGGGTCACACTAAAGGCTAAGATTAGGGTGGTGGGAAAGTGAGCTGAATCACATAATGCAGTAGAGGGTCTACTGAGACAGCTCCACCTACTTGGAGCTCCAAGATGGAGGGTCCAGGCTGCAGAAGGACACCAGACTCAATTAAATAGCTATCTGGCGTGCATCCCCAAAATCTGAGCCAGTGCTGTAGACGTCAGCTAACATCACTGCTGAACCTGCTGGTCTACAACTGCTGGCCATGACCAGTAGGATGAGCTGATGGAATAATCAACAATGAAAATGAAGAAGAACAACAGCAACAACATAAGGGAAATACAGCACCATTAAAGGAACATGCCACACAAAAATAGTTTCTACTTTCTCGTATATGAAGTGTGAGGAAAGTATTGCAATCGTCCAAAAATTCCATTTCGAGATTTTGATGAATCTCGATATTTTAGACCACCCGAAAATTCCATTTTTGGAATTATGTCTCAGTGTGTGTGTGTGTGTGTGTGTGTAAACACAATAACATGAGTACACTTTCAGTTAGGTCAACCAAATTTTTCATACAAATATTAGGTACAAAACTTTTGAGCTATTTCCACTAACCGGAAGAGGTACTTGACCTTTTATTCATACAGCTGCAGAGTCTGATTTATTCAACTTTACTTTTATAAGAAGTGTTCAAGATATTATTCATTTGATTTGATTTGTTGTTGATGGTTCTTTAGTGTACATCTCTCTATTACTGTTTAATAAAAAAATCTTGGGAAGAGAGACGAGACGTGATTTTCTCGGAGAGACACTTTCACGTCCCATGAGACGAGTCTTTGTCCCAAGAGATTTAACCAGGCCTGGGGTCGGAAATAAAAGACAAAGAGTAGCCGACAAAGTAGAACGTCAGAAAGAATTCAAAAACGATGGTGCGGTACACATGCAGAGCAGGTTAGAGAAAATGAAAGTACTAAAAGTCTCAAAAAAATTAAAGTAAAGAACGCATTGGTGCAAACAAACGGAAATTATTACTCAGTGAAATAATGGAACAGCAAAAAGAGATCGAATATATTGTTCAGATTTAAACTTTAAGTTGGGTAGATTGTCTAATTCGTGTTGCCTCCAAATGAAGAGGCCTATCTGTGAGAATTTAAAGATTTGTTGTTTGGTGAAAGTGAAATCCACATACGTGAGTGACAGAGATGCCAGATTAACCCTTCTCGTTCACCCAAATTTTCCCCTCCAGATTAACCCTTCTCGTTCACCCAAATTTTGCATACCAGATTAACCCTTCTTGTTCACCCAAATTTTGGCGAGAGAATCGAGCAGGGGGCAAAGGCTCCTCCATCCATCGATTATCCAACCCGTTATATCCTAACTACAGGGTCACGGGGGTCTGCTGGAGCCAATCCCAGCCAACACAGGGCACAAGGCAGGAAACAAACTCTGGGCAGGGCACCAGCCCACCACAGGGCACACACACACACACACCCCAATTTAGGATCACCAATGCACCTAACCTGCATGTCTTTGGACTGTGGGAGGAAACCCACGCAGACACGGGGAGAACATGCAAACTCCACAGAGGGAGGACCCGGGAAGCGAACACCTAATTGCGAGGCAGCAGCACTACCCACTGCGCCACCGTGCTGCCCGCAAAGGCCCCTAATAATATAAAAATATAATCCTTGTCTTGCAGTTTACTTCTCAAATACCCATCCCCATATCTGAGTATAGGAGAAAGTCGAGGGGAGACCACACCCGATTTTTAAAGTTTAGGGAAGACGTGTAATAATATCATTTTTTTAATTGTGTTCTCAAAATAAAGGAATAATTTTCTTGAGGAAGTGCAATGTTTTTTTTTTAAGATAGCAGAATCATTTCCTTGAGACCTTGAAGAAACGAAACGTAACCTTTGCTAACTAACACATAACAACAACTGACAACAATGAGGGCAACTGATGGTAACTCGTGTGATTTGTCCACAAATGTAAGTTGTGGCGGACGGCCAGGATCCTTACCTGGCTGGGATGCCTTCATAATAGAAGGAGGTGGGGAGTTAGAGAATATGCAGGGGGCATTGCCTCCTCCAGAGCACTAGATGGCAGCCCCCTGGGTTGGGTCGGATTCCCACAAGGCTCCATGGGAAGTTTGGAGATTGGCAAAGCCATGTTGGGTACCGTTGGTGCTGCCAGAGGGAGGTGAAGGGACTGCGGTGCCCCACTTTGTCAGGTTTCTGCCTCACCCAGAAGTGCTTCCAGACCACATTAACGGGCTACCAGAAGTACTCCCGGGTACAGCATAAAAGGAGCCGGCTGCCACTGCTCCAGGAGCCAGAGCTGGGAGGAAGAAGGCGGACGAAGCTTGCTGGAGGAGGAGGAGGAGGAGGAGTGGAGGTAGAAGGACAGAGAAGGAGAGAAAAGGAAAGAAAGTGCAAGAAGAAACGAAAGGGCTGAGTGCTTTATTGATGCTGGTAACTGTGCTAAAGTGAGACTTGAGATGATGCTTTCAGAGTCAAAAGATAAAGTGATTAGAGCTGCCGCACCAGCTCTGGAAAGTGGATGGAAATGGAAAGTTAAGAATGCAGTCCAGCAGGCAAAATCTGCACTCTACCACAGCGACATCGTCGGGCAAGTCCAACATGGAAGAAGTGGGTTGGGAATTGGCAAAGGGCGACCCTACTGGAGTAAGGCAACCCCAGCAGACTGGAGGAAAATAGTCGTGGCTGAAGTCTGTCGGCATGAAGAGGAGAGAAGGTGGGCCAAGGTTGTGGCACAGGCTAAACAGGGCCAATGGACCAGGTGGGAGAATTTGGAAAAGCGAAAGTGGATGATGGAAGCAGGTAGGATAAGTTTCCTCATTCGAGCTACCTATGATGTCCTCCCTACTCCTCAAAACCTCAACCAATGGCTAGGCGAAGATCCATCATGCCCCCTCTGCTCAACACCAGGTACACTGCGGCACATCCTCACAGGATGCAAAGTAAGCCTCTCTCAAGGACGATATACCTGGAGACACGACCAAGTGCTTAAATGTCTTGCAGCTACTCTGGAAAGCAAGAGAACTGCCATCAGTGGCCTGCCACCCAGAGAGACCAACTTAAATGTGCCTTTGTTGTTTGTTCGGGCAGCATAAGTATTCCCTGAAGACCAGATTGGGTGAGATGGAAATGCTGGTGCACGTGGGCCAACGACTCACAGTCCCTCCAGAAATAGCAGTCACCAACCTGAGGCCTGACCTGGTCTTGTGGTCTGGCACACAGCGCAAGGTATACTTTGTCGAGCTCACAGTTTCCTGGGAAGATGCAGTGCAGGAAGCTTTTGAAAGGCAGGACAGCAAGGATGGAATGTAAGGTTGGATGCAGGGGCTTTGTTGCAACATCCACTGTAAGGCTGATGAGGGACTTTGGCATTAGTAGGCATGCCCTATGCTATGCCATTAGGGAAATATCTAGGGTAGCAGAATGGAGCAGCTAGTGGCTATGGATTAAAAGAAAAGACCTTATCTGGTCTCCCAAATAAGAAGGCTGGACCAATGCAGAGGGGGTTGGTTCTGGGACGGCAGATACCACTGCTGAGGCTACTGGAGACGTCGTGGGCCTAGTCAGCGAAACGCTGATGAAAGTAGGAGCCCACTTGACAACCCCAGCCTCCTCGAAACATTCCTTCTTTTAGGGTATGCTGTCAGGTGTAATCTTGGCTCAGGGAAGAGGACACCCCCTGCCTTGCATAGTCCCCAGACACTATGGATGTTAAACATCTCATCCTGTGTATTTGAAATCTGTGAAATGAGGGAAGCGTTTCCCACAACTTGCTGAACTTGCATCCACGTCTGTCTGTGTCGGGTTTGGGCAGCCTGGTGTGCCCCCTGGTGGCCGCAAACTCTAATTGACTCAATACTCGTGTCGGATGATTTCTTGTGCTTGGTCTCAAACTCAAAAATTTCAGTACCGAGATCCAATCTGATTAATTTTGGGCAAACCCACCCCTTCTCCCCCACCTATTGTGAGTTTATTATGGCTGTCCGTGTGCCATCTATCTAGACGCTCCTGCATGTTCTTCATATACTTCATACACAAGACCTTCAGTCATCACGAGGAATCTGACATAGCTAAAACGTTACGCTGGATGTTTTCTCAAGATCTCCAGAAAATGATGGCGTTATTTTGAGAAAACAAATGTTATTTTTCTTCGAGATCTTCAGAACATTATTCCTTGATCTCCATGAAACAATAAAAAAAGATGAATAACACTGAACTTCCTTGAACAAATTATTCTAAAACCTCTAGCAAACAAAACATAAGTCATTACTACTGCATGTCCTTCCTCAGCTTCCGTATTTTTGTAGTGATAACCGACAAAAAAAATGTAATCTCATGTTTTTATGGATTTTTAAAAAGTTTACGATATAACAAGTGTTGATAGTAACCAACGCTGTACGGCAAACAATATGAAACCGTCGGTGGAGAAAAAATAGAACATCTCATGTTACTCCTAATCCCATGTCAGCTATCCAATTGTATGCTCACAATGTGCAAAACACACGTCATTATATTGCAATAATATTACATTAATATTTAGGAAAAAGCCACCACTCATCATTGAGTCAAACACACGTATTGTTTTACTAAACAATAAATCAATGATGCTGACAAAGTAGTGCCTGCTGTTATTTCTTCTAAACTTGATTGCTGCAGTGCACTGCTGACCATTGAGGTGCTGAGTAAACTTCAGCGGGTACAAAATGTCACTGCCAGAGTTCTTACCGGAACAAAGAAAATGGGAGATCAACAGTAAGTCCTGTCTTAGCTGCCATACATTGGCTACCAGTCAAACTTCAAATCCACTTTAACAAAAGGAATAAGCGTGTGTCTGGTTGTCATTCCAAAAGATGGCACATCCCACATGGTTTTGGAAAAAAACCTACTTTGCATTTCTCATTCTAACAGATGGCACATTACAGGCATTATCACTGCTTTTGCAAATTCCATGCCAAACTGCATATAACCAACCAAGACATATGCATTGCATGTGTCATTCCAACAGATGGCGCATCACAAATATTAACACTGCTTTTACGAATCCCATACCAAATGGCATATAACCGAGACATATGCATTACATTTGTCACTTCCAACAGAGGGTGCCTCGCAAACCTTTCTAGCAATAAAATGAATTGCATTTGTTATTCCAACAGATGGTGCATCCCATACTTTACCAAATGGCATATAACAGAACATATAACACTGGTTTTATAAATTCCACACCCAATGAGAAGCTCCCAACTGCAGAGACATATGTCACCACAGGTCTACGGCAACAGTTCTAGACCAGCAGTTTTAGGACAGAAGTGACGTCACTTACCATCTGTAGTACATACTAACTACACAAAACCCTAACCTTAACAATGCTAACGCCGAACCTCGTTACCCCTAATCTTAACCATCTGTACCACTCACTAACCACACTAACCCCTAACCTTAACTTCCCCCCTAAATCTGCTTCTCAACACCTGCAGTCATGTCTGCTCCTCCAGTTCTCCAACTTCATTATATTCTGTGACTTCCCCCCAAGAAACTGCAGTCAGAAACCACAGTGACACATGGCTCTGCAGCTCTGCACTTGGATAATATTATACCAAATGGCATATGACAAAGAGATATGCATTGCATTTGTTATTCCAACAGATGGCGCATCACAAACATTGACACTGCTTTTATGAATCCCATACCAAATGGCATGTAACCGACACATATGCTTTACATTTGTCACTTCCAACAGAGGGTGCCCCACAAACATTTGTAGCAATAAAATGAATTGCATTTGTTATTCCAACAGGTGGTGCATCCCAAACTTTACCAAATGGCATTTAACACTGGTATTATAAATCCCACACCCAATGAAAAGCATCCAACTGCAGAGCCATATTTCACCACAGGTCTACGCCAAAAGTTCTAGACCAGCAGGTTCTGAACAGAAGTGACATTACCTGACATCTGTAGTACACACTAAGCACACAAACCCCTAACCTTAACAATGCTAACACCGAACCTCAAGCTACCTAATCTTAACTGTCTATACCACTCACTGACCACACAAACCCCTAACCTTAACTTCCCCCCTAAATCTGCTGGTCTACAAATACTGCTGTACACCTGCAGTGATGTCTGCTCCACCAGCTCTCCAGCTTCATTATATTCTGTGACTTTTCCCAAGAAACTGCAGTCAAAAACTGCAGTGGCATATGGCTCTGCAGCTCTGCACTTGAATAATATTATACTAAATGGCATATGACAAAGACATATGCATCGCATTTGACATTTCAACAGATGGTGCATCAGAAACATTAAAACTGCTTTAACAAATCCCATAACAAATATTATAAAATAGAGACATACTCTTTGCATTTGTCATTCCAACACATGGTACCTCAGAAACATTAACACTGCTTTTATGAATTCCATACTAAATGGTAACCGATATACACATTGCATGGTGCACTGCAAATGTTAACACTGAGTTCAACATTGAATACTTCAACTTCAACCCATCATAGACAGGTAGCACTGCTAGTCTACCTTAATCAAAGGATAAGTATCTGTGTGTAGTTCCACTTGCTATTTTACTTTCATTCCAACAGATGGAGCATCACAAACATAAACACTTTTTATGAATCCCATACCAAACGGCTTATAACAGAGACATGCATGATGCATTTGTCATTCTGACAGATCATACATCACAAACATTTTTAGCAATAAAATGCTTTGTATTTGTCATTCCAACAGATGGTGCATCACAAACATTTTTAGCAATAAAATGCATTGCATCTGTCATTCCAATATATACTGCTTCACAAACAATAACACTGATTTTACAAATCTTATACCAAGTGATATAAAACAGACATAGTTTTGCATTTGTCATTCCAACACATGGTACATCTGATACATTAACGCTGCTTTTACAAATCCCATACTAAATGGTATATAACAGACATATACATTGCATGCTACACTGCAAATGTTAACACTTAGTTCTACATTGAATACTTCTACCCATCATAGACAGGTAGCACTGCTAGTCTACCTTAATCAAATGATAAGTATCTGTGTGTCCATCCAGCTGCCATTTTACCTTCATTCGAACAGATAGAGCATCATAAACATTAACACTGCTTTTGTGAATCCCATACCAGATGGCATAAAACCGAGACATATGCATTGTATTTGTCATTCTGTCAGTTCTGACAGATCGTACATAACAAACATTTTAGTAATAAAATGCATTGCTTTTTTCATTCCAACAGATGTTGCATCCTAAACGTTTTTAGGAATAAAATGCATTGCATTTGTCATTCCAACAGATGGCGCATCACAAATATTTTAGTGATAAAATGCAGTGCATTTATCATTCCAATAGATGTTGCATCACAAACAATAACATTGCTTTTTCAAATCTCATACCAAACAGCATATAACAGAGACATATGGATTACATAGTGCACTGCACATATGGACACAGAGGAATATGTTGATTACTTCGATTTCAGCCTGTCTTGCCTTGCCTGGTGAACCCCACTCTTTCTCAGACCCACCCACTGTATTGCGTATCTCCTTTTGCTAGGGATCAACGGAATTCTGACTTCCATTGGTCCCAGTGTGGCTCCGCCTCCTTCCTGTAATCCTATGTAAAAATAAAGAGGTTTGTAAAGGATGGGCTCATTGCTGTAGGTGGTGTCCTGTGTGTAATGTGGCTGCTGCTTGACCTGATGGCACCGGGTCTGCTTGACCACGATGTGATTAACGGTTTGTTTCCATCCGGTCTCAGTTTCTAACTTAGTATTGCCCAGGAACAAGCGATTGCGAGCGGAGGTGGAAATGTGCATAAAACCGCGTCCATAAGACCTCTGGAAAGTCTTTATTGTCGTGGCAAAATTAACATTTCTTACGTCCAAGGGAGCGATTTTCAGTGAAAGAAATAGTTTAAATGGAATCATAGAGCACATCCAGGTATTTGTAAGCGAGTATTAGTGATAAACCAACAAAAATCACAGAGCAAATTAATGCACGGTTCGGTTTAGAGGGGCCCCAAAACGGCAGGGATCACCATACGTGTGTCCTTATCGGCGGTCGCCGGGCATTTGTGTGCCAGGTAGACGGGCAATCGCTTGACCAGGTGAAGCGGTTAAAACAAAACAAACATTCTTCTGTCTCTCCACTCCCTGGGAAAAGTAGCAAAGAAAAAAATAAACATGGGGCTCAAATCCATACCCGACATATCGACAAGCTTCAGTCGAAGACATATCTTCACCGAGACTACAACACGTAATAACGGCAATATTAGCGCAAGAGCAAACCAATAGTTGGAGAATTCGATTCAAATGGTGCAATACGAAATTAAAAAAATAATTTAGATAAACAGATGCGAAAGGCAAAGTATCGATGAGATTCCAAGATTTATGTAAATAAAGTTTTAAGGGATAACGGCCATAGAGTTAATATAACTTTACATAGATAGATAGATAGATAGATAGATAGATAGATAGATAGATAGATAGATATGAAAGGCACTATATACTAGATAGATAGA
>JANRMT010062835.1:9980526-10002690 GCA_026402145.1 Polypterus bichir lapradei | reverse complement strand
TGTAGGTAAATCATTTCGACCTGGTCATTTTAAAAGTAGCTCGCAAGTCGAAAAAGTGTGGGCTCCCCTGCTCTAAGCACTTTACATAGACATTGGGGGGGGGGTCACTTCAACCACCACCACTGTGCAGCATCCACCAGCCATTGCACAAGTACACTCACAACACATTAGCTACCAGTTGCTGAAGGGGTGAAGAGTCCCAGACCAGAGTATCACTGCTATCTTTTGTCCTGTGGGATAAAATGTCCCCGATAACCTGTCTTTCCCAGTCTGCCCATTATATGATTGCCCCTACTGGGATAGGAAACTAAAGCCATCCACTTATGTAGTCCATCCATTATGTTCTCCTGGCCAGGTAAGGCATCACACTCCAATGCAGCTGGGATGTCAATCCATCCATTCAAGCATTTACAGGGTGAGCCAAAATGAAGCACCACATCTCTCAAGGTCATTACGCAAGGTAGAGGCAGACGACT
Organism: Polypterus bichir lapradei; assembly: GCA_026402145.1. NCBI lineage: Eukaryota > Metazoa > Chordata > Cladistia > Polypteriformes > Polypteridae > Polypterus > Polypterus bichir. The sequence goes on along the minus strand of JANRMT010062835.1, from coordinate 10,002,214 downwards.
GGGTGGGCTGGTGGTCCTTTGCTAGGCGATCCCTTGTAGTTTTCAGTTTTTTGCGCACCGTGCTTTCGCTGTCAAAGAGTTCTTCAAAAACAATGAATCCACCATTGCTACGCAGCACACCTTGTGAACGCACTTCAGCATTCCTCCTAACGGTGACGTCCCAAATCGGAAAAACAATTCGTCAGTGGGTGGCTAAATTTAGACAGACGGGTACAACACTGAACAGAAAATCTCCAGGCAGTCCTGGGACTGTACGAATGCCTGAAAACATCCAAGCTGTAAGGGCATCAATTCTTCAGTCTCCTAGACGTCCAGCGCACTTCTGCATTAGGCATTTCCAACACGTCTTTGATTTTGCATGAGGACCTTCATTTCCATCCAAACAAAATGATGGCAGTGCAGGAACTCAATGAGAGAGACTGAGAGAGCCGTAGAGAGTTGCGCGCCAACATTCTGCAAACCGCTCATCGGTGACGAGGCACATTTCCATTGAATAATTGTGTAAATATGCAAAACTTTCGCTATTGGCCGGAAACTGACCCTCGTGAACTTCATCAGAGACCCCCACACAGTGAGCGGGTTACAGTTTGGTGCGCCATTGCAGAATCTGCAATTTTTGTGGGAGATGTTTCCAAGGGAGCTGATCTCCCTGTGCGGTGATGTCGGGTGGCTTTCACGTTTGCCTGATCTTGCTCCATGCGATTTCTTCTTGTGGGGCCATCTCAAGTCAAAGATATACACACACTGACCTCAAAATCGTGAAGCCCACAAGGACGCTAATTGCCATGAAATTGTATTCCCCTTGAAATGGTCGAGCAAGTCATGTAAGCATTCAGAAATCATCTCGAAGAGTGTATAGCTAATGATGGCCACCACCTCCTTCTTCTTCTTCTTTCAGCTGCTCCCGTTAGGGGTTGCCACAGTAGATCATCTTCTTCCATATCTTCCTGTCCTGTTCATCTTGCTCTATCACACCCATCACCTGCATGTCCTCTCTCACCACATCCATAAACCTTCTCTTAGGCCTTCCTCTTCTCCTCTTCCCTGTCAGCTTTATCCTTAGCACCCTTCTCTCAATATACCCAGCATCTCTCCTCCAAACGAATGCCATCTTGCTTCTCTGACTTTGTCTCCTAACTGTCCAACCTGATCTGACCCTCTAATGTCCTCATTTCTAATCCTGTCCATCCTTGTCACACTCAATGCAAATCTTAGCATCTTTAGCTCTGCCACCTCCAGCTCTGTCTCCTGTTCTCTGGTCAGTGCCACCCTAACCCATATAACATAGCTGGTCTTACTACCATCCTGTAGACCTTGGCATTCACTCTTGCTGATACCCATCTGTCACAAATTACTCTCCACCCATTCCACCCTGCCTGCACTCTCTTCTTCACTTCTCTTCCACAATCCCCATTACTCTGTACTGTTGATCCCAAGTATTTAAACTCATCCACCTTCGCCAACTCTACTCCCTCATCCTCGCAATTCCACTGACCTCCTTCTCATTCACACACATGTGTTCTGTTTTGTTCCTACTGACCTTCATTCCTCTCCTCTCCTCTCATATCTCCACCTCTCCAGGGTCTCCTCAATCTGCTCCCTACTCTCACTACAGATCACAATGTCATCAGCAAACATCACAGTCCACGGGGACTCCTGTCTAATCTCATCTGTCAACCTGTACATCACCATTGCAAATAAAATAGGGCTCAGAGCCGATCCCTGATGTAATTCCACCTCCGTCATTCCTACCGCAGACCTCACCACAGTCACACGTCCCTTGTACATATCCTCTACCACTCTTACATACTTCCCTGCCATTCCCGACTTCCTCATACAATACCACAGCTCCTTTCGATGTCCCCGTCATATGCCTTCTCCAGGTCCACAAAGATGCAATGCAACTCCTTCTGGCCTTCTCTCTACTTCTCCATCAACACCCTCAGTGCTAACATCACATTTGTGGTGCTCTTTCTTGGTATGAAACCATCCTGCTGCTCACTAATCATCACCTCACTTCTTAACTGAGCTTCCACTACTCTTTCCCATAGCTTCATGCTATGGCTCATCAGTTTATCCCCCTGTAGTTACTACTGCTCTGCACATCCTCTTTATTCTTAAAAACTGGCATCATCTTATGCAAATATCGTAACTTTGCTGTTACTGGAGCCGCCCAGCGCTTTACCGTTTTACATTTTGCAGTGTTTACCTTCGCTATTTAACAGTTTTAAGATGTTAAATTAACGGCGATTTTTTCAGTGTAACTGTAATGTATCAGTAAACGGTATGTAGCATATTATGAAGGTAGAAAAATATAGATTTTACAGAAGGTGGCTGTAAAAAATAATGAAATGTATTGTTTAAGATATACAGTACAGGTAATTTTCAGTAGAACATAAGGTAACTTTCCTCTCTCACCATTTACAGTTCCATTACATTATCACACAGGCACAACCCCATAGACCACCCCACCCAATTCCGATTCTGCCTTCTATCTCGTCCCTTTCATCGTGTTTTTTTTTTTTTTTTTTACCCCGTTTTGTATACATTGCTCATCCCCCTTTATACCTCCATGGGTGCAACCCGTGGAAAATGAATGAGGGGATTGGAACCAAACAAACACACTTTCAAGTGCAATCAGCCCCAGTCACCCTAGCAAACATCCTGGAGCCACACCAACATGCACTCCCACCATTTAAAAAAACAAAAAAAAACAAAGCACCAGCCAATTTCCATGGACCGTGACATGCTTCACCACTGGGACGGGGTATGATCCACTTTACAGTGTTATGCCCAAAAAAATCTCTCAGGGCAGTATTCTGCTGCCATCTAGTGGATGAAATAACATTATGCTGCAAAAATGAATGAATATCTCTATGCATTTTGCCACTCTAAGGTTACTCATAAATATTCATGAGTGGGGCGGAGCCTTTAACTCAAAAAACACAATGGTGTGTAAATGAAAAGCTGGTAAAGTCAGTTGTAGAACAAACTGAAACTGAACCGTCAGTTGGTGAATCAAGCGACAGCGATGACAATGTGAGTTGGTCATCAGATGCTGACACGGATGGATAGTGTAGCAAAGCGTAATATGTCATTTATAATTTCACTTTTGTTTTAGTTATGAACATCCCCAAAATTAGTTGATCCCTGTAGATAGTTAATAGCATACTGACAATATAATCTGTTGTAGTACAGCCGTTAATTGGCGTTACACCTCACAACCTGCATGCACCATGAAACTTGGCTCTGGTGCCAGAAGAGCAGTGGACGCTGTTCTCCCTAAGCTTTCCCTGATTTTTTTTTTCATTTATATTGTATTACTAATTTGTAATACAAATTAGTAATACAATATAAATGAAATAAATTTACCATATACAGTGGCACCTCGGTATACGTCCTTAATCCGTTCCAGATCCTTTGACTTATACCAAACAGGACGTACACCAAACAAATTTTTCCCCTAAGAAATAAAGGGAAAATGATTAATCCACTCCCATGAAAAAAAATCCTATTGTTATTGGCATATTATACATTAATGGGGTTGCATAAAATAATTTAAACACTGCTTAATACTAAAATACATAAATACAAAAGCAATTAGAGGAAATAAATTAAAATTTAACCTCACCTTACTTTTTAATAACGTCTTTGTTTTTCACAATCGTAGATACCGTCATTCTTGGCATACGGTATGCAGCAGCCTGTACAGGCTTTTAAATGTGCGAGGCGCCGTACGAGATGAAGATCACACGGCACGGCAGCAGCAGCAGCAGGAAGCCAGCAGCTGCTCGAGCAAAGAGGAGGTAAAAAAAAACTGTAGGGGGTTTTGGAGGAGCGACTGCGTCTTCTTGGGGTGCGTTCAACCACCTCCCCCTTCACAACACGAGCGTAAGAGACACGAAGGCTGGGGGGGGGTGGTGAGCAAAGTGAGCAGGGGGTAAGTCCCCTAGTATCTTTATATTGTTGAAAACACTTCAACATTTTTGACTCATTTTCCTGGGGGTAAACGTAACACTAAGGAGGTTAAAGCAACAGGGCACACCCACCCACACACACACACAGCACCCCCTGCTGGCTGTTCATCCACACTGACACTTGCTGAGCTCTCTACTTCCTGGTCGTCAGTCCCCTTTTGAAGATTCACTCCTGCTGGTTTTGTCTCCTTTGGTGTTTCTGCCCATTGCCATTTCTTCCCTGGCAGCTTCCTTGCCAGCTGGGCAGTGTATCACAATACAATTAAATATATCTTTACCCCTATGAATCCTTGATTATTATTATTTATTACATTGGTCTATATTTTTTAATGATTTTTTTTTTTGTCCCCATCCCTACAGGGAACCCTAAATGCCTCAAATTCTTGGCGCTGCTGCCAGATTATTCCAGGCTCAGATTCAGTGACTGAATTGCTTTGTTTTTGTCCCAGACCTCTGTGCCTGCTGCTTCTGTCTGCCATCTGTCATCATGTGCCATCTGCTAATGAAAACACCTCAGAGGAGGCAAAGGCTTAAGATGGAGGCGTTTTTTTTATGTGTGTGTGTGTGCTTTTTTCCTCTTGCCTGGTTCTTCTCATCAAGAGGAAGGCATTTAAGGGTCACATGTGTGAATGACAGCTTCACAATTTACAGGTTGAGAGATGCAAAAAAAATGGGAGTATCACATTGTAATTATAAATGAAGAGCTGTGGCATGCATTTTTGAGTTTCCTGAATATTATACTGTATATAAACTTAGAATAATCCTGACACAGTGTCCTCACTCAGGCTCTCACGTTTATTATAATGTGCAATATCACACACGTGTGCATAGGGGACATTTTATTAGCTATAATGAGTTTAACACTTCCATCCCGGACCAAGAGAGGGCGCTCTTACTGGCTGAATATTCCTTTTTACCCGCAGTTTCAAGCCTCATTCCAGTGTGGATCAATGACGCAGTTCAGTTTTCTCCCAGTAGCTCTTCCCCTTCTGGCCTGACACCATATAAAGTGCCACAAAGCTGGAAGTCTTTATTCATTTTGGAACCGGCCCTGAAGGAAGTCAGAGAGCTCTCAACGACTGGAAGGAAACTATAATTGGTTTGCAGTTTCATCTGCCTGTTTGTTTTGGCTCTTTTTTCACAGGGTTTCCAACTTGGAGCCGCAACACTCTTAGGTTGTAATGTTATTCTTTCAGAACCCTTTACAGTGGCGTAGTCGGCAAGATGGAGCAACAACAACTTAAAATCAACATTAATGAAGTCATAAGGGAGGTGAAAGAACAAATCCAGCACCTGTAACTTCAGGTAGTCAGTCAGCACACAAAGTTTACAGAGGCAGAGACACGACGGTACACCCGAGCCGGGCCATGGGTCCAGATTAGGTACTTATTGCATCTTAATAATAATAATAATAATAATATTGATATATTTTATTTATATGGCACTGTTCCTGTCTTCCTTTTCTCTGACATTTTTACTCCAGATGGATGCATCTGAACCCGGGTTGGGCACTGTGCTTCAAAACAATGGATAAAAAGGAAGATTCAGTCAGCAACAGCACCCTCTCTCGGTCTGGGGTGGAAGTGTCAGAGTCACCGGACCCTTTAAGGTGTCCCCTATCCACACGTCTTTGATGCTGCCCAATCTTTTGCTTTTCTGTACAAGATTGTGCCAACCTACACAAACAGGGTATGGATTTGAGAAAGAGCATCTGCATTGTCGGTGACCATTGGCTTGCATTACAAATCCAGCCATTGCACTATTAGGACAACTAGGAAAAGGTGGAAACTGGCAATGGCACCCCACACGTACACAGGGCAACCGTTACAGCATCATTTATTGCAAAACTGTCCAAAACATGTTTTTTCCATTTTAAAAACTAGGGGGCTTGCTTCGCTCGCCAACCCACTGTGCTTGCGTTACGCGCTTGACTCTTTGTAGTACTGCCACTTGCGTATGGGGATGCGAATTTACTAACTATTTTACATTACAGCGAGTAATTAACCATATTAAAAAAGAGTAAAATGTACTCGTAATGATTTGAAAGTAAATTATGTTTCATGTTGCGTTAGAGGTATTCATTGATAATACGTTTTCATTCTGTTGGGCTTTGAAATTAACACGCAAATACATTTTAAACTTACACTTTTACTGTAAAACTTCAGCAAAAACAATTTTTAAAATTAAATTTTCATCAATATCGCATTGAATTTTGATTCCGTGTTTGGACTTTCATCGTGATTGAATATCGTTTATTTCTCTCTATTAAATAATACGACTTTTTCGAATGATTGTCCCTGTGATTTGTTAATTGTCTTTGCAAAAGCTATTCTAACAGGAAACTGTAAATGTTTTAATATGAATGGCATCTCACGATCTCCTTTGGTGTCTAATGTTATCCCCTGAAGATGTACTATATTACCTTTCTTGGATTCATTCTTCTTTCTACAGTAATTCGTGTGGTGGAAGACCAGACGGTGTTAACAGTTGTAGATATTCTTCGTGATATTGTAAGTTGATGTTTTCATCTTCCGCACCATCACCACCAACTGTTTCCACATAGTCTATTGATATGCATTTAATAAATTTGTTGTGTAACCGATCGTCAATTTTCGTGTTAATTCGTTCCACTTCATCGTTTCTCTGTGCTAGGATTGCCCGTGTACTCATTTTTTCTGTTGATATCCCTTCGTGATGAAATTCTTCAATAAGATTTGGAAATAATTTGTTCTTCTTTAATTGGGAACTTAAAGTGAGGAAAACGTTAAAATTTTCAAGAGCTGAGAGAGCAGGAACTGTGTCTGACAAAAGCATTCACACGAATGAGAGGTGAGAGGACCGTGGGCGTGGCTGAAAATAGTTGACAGGAGGGCGGGACTTGAAAAAATCTCAAGGCCAAAGTCTCTTCTCGCGGGACTTGAAAAAATCTTCCAAAAAGTCTCATCCCGTCGCAGGATTTTTTTATTATAATACAGGGTGGGCTATTTATATGGATACACCTTAATAAAATGGGAATGGTTGGTGATATTAACTTCCTGTTTGTGGCACATTAGTATATGTGAGGGGGGAAACTTTTCAAGATGGGTGGTGACCATGGTGGCCATTTTGAAGTCAGCCATTTTGGATCCAACTTTTGTTTTTTCAATAGGAAGAGGGTCATGTGACACATCAAACTTATTGGGAATTTCACAAGAAAAACAATGGTGTGCTTGGTTTTAACGTAACTTTATTGTTTCATGAGTTATTTACAAGTTTCTGATCACTTAAATGTGTTCAATGTGCTGCCCATTGTGTTGGATTGTCAATGCAACCCTCATCTCCCACTCTTCACACACTGATAGCAACACCGCAGGAGAAATGCTACCACAGGCTTCCAGTATCCGTAGTTTCAGGTGCTGCACATCTCGTATCTTCACAGCATAGACAATTGCCTTCAGATGACCCAAAGATAAAAGTCTAAGGGGGTCAGATCGGGAGACCTTAGGGGCCATTCAACTGGCCCACGATGACCAATCCACTTTCCAGGAAACTGTTCATCTAGGAATGCTCGGACCTGACACCCATAATGTGGTGGTGCACCATCTTGCTGGAAAAACTCGGATACTGGAAGCCTGTGCTAGCATCTTGAATCTTGAAAAGTTTTCCCCCTCACATATACTAATGTGCCACAAACAGGAAGTTAATATCACCAACCATTCCCATTTTATTAAGGTGTATCCATATAAATGGCCCACCCTGTAGACAGATATTGGAAAATTATGTCTTTGTGACATAAGGCCGGGGTCCTTTTGAGGAGAGGACTGGGGTAAAAGACATGTCAGCCACAGTACCTCCCTTGGGACACGAGAGGGCAGCGTCCCTGAGTTGCATTGGGGACACATGTTTGGAACTCAGAAGCTCAACCGTGCCCAGGCCCATGGCCACAGACAGGGCAGCTCTGGAGCATTGGCATGCAGCACTTCCACCACACCCAGAAGTCCTGCCAGAAGAGGAGCTGGATTCCCATGCAGCACTTCCTGCCGGAAGTTGATCGGGGAGCATCTGGAGCACTTCCGGGTGAAGTTTAAAAGAGGCCGCCTCACTCCACTCAGGGAGCCAGAGTCGGGAGGCAGATGACAGAGCTTGTGGGAGAGGAGTTGAGGCGGCAGAAGAAAAGAAAGAGAAAAGGGAAAGGATAAGGACTGAGTTTATTGGGGTTGATACACTGTGTGTATTGTGCAGAAGAAGAAACAAAATAAACGTGTGTGTTTTTGGGACTTCTGAGTCTGCATGCTGCATGTCTGTCTGATCTTCCACACTGTTTACTAAACATTTATAAAATTAATTAATTCATTTATTTCTAGTAGGATTAACTACTGCAATTTGGTGTTCACTGGGTGTTCAAATCATTCTTTATACGGCTTTCAGTTAATTCAGAATACTCCGGCAAGAATCATTACAAAAAATAGAAAATACCAAGACATAACCCCGGTGCTCAAGTCCTTACACTGGCTCCCGGTTACGTTTTGTGGAGATTTCAAAAATCCTCCTTTTAACCCTTGTAGACGATTGTCGCGAATTTGCATCAAACCGCTTGCAGGCTGATTGCAGCCGTGGTGGCACATGTATCCCGCTAATGCCGGTTGCTGCATATTCGATACGTTCCAAGGATTGTATTGAAAGTGCTTCTCATCCCATCTAGTGGTCGTAGTGGAAACTACAACTGCCTGATGGAAGCGAAGTGTTGGTGTTTCCGTGCGAGTGGATTTTGGCTGCTTTCTTCGAGAAATTCTCCACATTTGAGGTAAATTGCGCTAAGATAAAAATACATATAAGCTTATTGTTTTCTTCTATTGCTGATATTTCAGAATAAACTACATGTGACGAAAATTCCGGAAGTTATACGCCGTTTTCGCTATGTCGCTTTTTCGCTACATTCGGCAATAACGGCTGCATATGAATAATAATGTATTTAGGTGCAATATCGTAGAAATTCGAATTCCTATGCATAGATTTCAAATGCTTTGCATTTTTATCCTAGTTAATTTCTAGAATTAATGTAAAAATAGCATACTGAGATATAAATGCGATTTCTGCCCTTTATTTTGAGGCAGAACTAAATGAACACATCAACTTTCTACAGGAAGCGAGCTGGTGGACTTCAAATCAGGGTTCCACCAGTTGAAAGTGATGACAGCTGTCTCAGTGATAGTGAGGATAGCGATGAAGACTACATACCTACACCTTTATCACAAGGTGATGTTTCTGAAGATGAAAACAGCAGTAATGAGAGTACTGACAATGAATAAGCTTTTCAAAATCAGGCCAATTATTGGTTCACTTCTCCCAAACTTTCATGGTCTCCCACAAGATCAAATGTTGTCTATTGATGAGCAAATGGTGCCATTCAAAGGTAGATCTAGCCTAAAGCAATATATCCCCAAGAAGCCATACAAATGGGGATACAAAATCTTTGTGCTTTGTGATACTAAAGGCCTGGTGCATTCATTTGACATATTTGCAGAGAAAATAGATCCTGTACCTGGAGAACCTAACATTGCTGCAAGTAGAAACATTGTGCTAAAGCTTGCATAAGTTATTCGTGGTGCTCTCAATCACTTACTGTATTTTGACAACTGGTTTTCTTCCTTGGATTTGTTTGTTGCCCTTGCAAACAAGGCAATACTAGCCCTTGGGACTGTGCAGCAAAGTTGCCTGCAAGGGTGCAATTTCAGTGTAGACACTGATATGAAGAAGAAGGGAAGAGGGACATTTGAAGAGAAAAAGGTTGTTGTAATCAATGTAGAAATAAGAGCAGTAAAATGGTGTGATAATAGAGGGGTTATCGTTGCCAGCACTTTTGCCAGTGCCCAGCCTATTTCTAATATAGAAACATGGGACAGAAAGTCGAAAAAGAAAGTGTCTATAGAATGCCCAAACATCATCAGCCTGTACAACAAGTTCATGGGCGGCTTTGATGCTCTTGACGCACTAATTGCATATTATCGCATCCACATAAGGTGAAAAAAGTACTATCATAGGTTCTTTTTCATTTTGTTGATAACAAGAACAACAACTGCTTTTGAGAATTCCATGAGTACTAGGGTGTTACATCTCGCCTGAAGAAGGGGCCTGAATTGTCTCGAAAGCTTGCATATTGTAATCTTTTTAGTTAGCCAATAAAAGGTTTCATTTTGCTTGGCTCTTCTCGAGAATTCCATGAATAAGGCTGTTTCTCCTCATGTGACTTGTTATTAATTTCATGACATTCTACTGATTTTTGGAAAATTTTTGTAATTTGGATTGTTGACTGGAGGAACTGATCAATCACAGCATCAATAAAATAATCTACATACCTGAGAGTGGAAAATTTGTTTAATTACTATTATACCCAGTTATGCCTAATGTCGCTAATTTGCATCATACCTAAATTTACATTTAATATATGTGTTATATTCAAATTAACAATGTCCACTTAAATTATCATCTATTTGACAGCAAAAACACAAATAATTTTTTTTTTATATAATTGTAAATAAATTCAGGCAACAAGGGGTAAAGCCTTAAATGGCCGAGGTCCTGCTTACTTATCTGAAATTATCATTATGAACAAACCACAGCAAACATTAAGATCTCAAGATACCACTGTCTATGATTCCAAGGATTAATGAAATAACCGATTGAGGTTGAGTTTTTAGATACAGGACGCCAAAGCTGTGGAATGGTCTGCCTCCTGATATAAGAGACTCTACTGCCAAGTAATGGAAAAGTCATTTGTGATAGAGGAGCACTGGAATCATCAGGTAGAAGGGTCCTTTCATCTGATTGGCTGGCCCAGCACTGACTTAGCTGTGGAATGGCCAATAGGGTGGAGGGGCTGGCTGAGGTCTCCAGGACTCTGACCGTGTCAGGCTTATTTGATTCCTTTTCTACTATCTGGCTGTGGTACTACAATTAGGTGACGGACAGATTTTGTTGTTTTAAATTTATGTTAATTTGTTTTTACTCTGTTTGTGATGTACTTGCAAATCTGTATCCTCAAATGTGATAGTTCTTTATTTAGTGAGTGGTATCATCTATTCTCACATTTTGCCTTGAGAGTGGACGCTGTGCTCTGCGCCTGCACTTGGTGAGGAGGGCTGGGCAACAGCAAAGTCTCTGGTACTGTTGGGTTGTGTTTCTGAGGTGGCCATCTAACTCTGTGAAGACTGCTGTTCTGTTCTGTTCTGTGTGTTGTATTTATCCTCTTCTTTGATATCCATTGTAGGTCATTTCAGTCAGTCATTTTCCAACTCACTACATCCTAACACAGGGTCACGGGGGTCTACTGAAGCCAATCCCAGCCAGCACATGGAGCAAGGCAGGAACAGATCCCGGGCAGGGTTCCAGCCCACCACAGGGCACACACACACACACACACATACACCTTAGTAGTAAAAGAACAGTCAAGGAGGAGGTCAAGTGCATCAGAATTAGTAAAAGGGAATTAAAAGATACAGACAGTGAAATAGCAGATGCCCTAAACTTACATTTTTCTGAAGTGTTCACAAGTGAGGATGTGGATAACCTCAGAGCAGTAACAGAGACTACTAAGGAGGTACTGAGGGATTTGGAAATTGTAGAGAGAGAAGAGCTGCTCAGATTAAATAAGATGAAATCAAACAAATCACCAGGACCAGATAATATTTACCCTCGAGTTCTTAAGCAGGTTAGTGAGTACAGATATAAACCCTTAACACATATTTTTGGGAAGTTACTGCGCACTGGAGAGACTCCAAAGGACTGGAAAATGGCAAATATCATCCCATTATATAAAAAGGGTGACAGGGCTGATCCAAGGAACTAGAGGCCAGTAAGCTTAACATGCATCTCAGGAAAATTAATGGAAGGAATTATTAAGGATAAGATTGAGCAACACTTGACAAGGACAGGAGTTATTAGGAACAGTCAGCGTGGGGTCAGAAGAGGGAGGTCGTGTTTTACTAACAGGCTGGAATTCTACGAGGAGGCAACAAAAGGATACGACCAGAGTGGAGCAGATGAGATTACTGATCAGGACTTTCAGAAAGTGTTTGATAAGGCGCCACATGAGAGGGTGGGCATGAAACTAAAAGAAGTGGCAGTTCAGGGTGTGGAGTGTAGATGGGTGCAGAATTGGCTGAGACACAGGAAGCAGAGGGTGATGGTGTGAGGAACCTCATCAGGACTGGCCGATGTTAAGAGTGGTGGCCAGCAGGGGTCAGTGTTGGGGCTGCTGCTAGTTTTAATAGGTATAAATGGTTTAGATAGAAATATAAGGAAAAAGCAGGTTAAGTTTACAGATGATACCAAGATATGTGGATTAGCAGATAATCTGGAATTTATTAAATCATTATAGAAGGATTTGGATAGCAGACAGGCTTGGGCAAATTTGTGGCAGATGAAATTTAATATCAGTAAATGTAAAGAATTACACATAGGAAGTAGTACTGGGGTGTTGTACCGTGATAGCCATTATGAATGTTGAGAAAAGACAAGCAAAATGACCCCTTTTATTGGCTAGCTAAAAGGATTACAATATGCAAGCTTTCGAGGGCAACTCAGGCCCCTTCTTCAGGCAAGATGTAATACACACAGGATACTTCAGTTTCTGTATTTCATCTTTGCCTGAAGAAGGGGCCTGAGTTGCCTCGAAAGCTTGCATATTGTAATCTTTTTAGTTAGCCAATAAAAGCGGTCATTTTGCTTGTGAGGTTTGAATACACAATGGGCGGTCAGAAAGTCGAGAGTCCACCGTATGAGAAGGATTTAGGAGTTGTAGTGGACTCTAAGCTGTCAACTTCCCGACTGTGTTCAGAAGCCATTAAGGAGGCTCACAGAATGTCAGGTTATATAGTGCCTTGATGTCAGCAGTACAAGTCACAGGAGGTTCTGCTCAGTTTTATAACACACTGGTGAGGCCTCATCTGGAGTCCTGTGTGCAGTTTGGGTCTCCAGGCTACATAAAAGACATAGCTGCACAAGAGAAGGTCCAGAGAAGAGCGACTAGGCTGATTGAGGATCTACCGGGGATGAATTATGAGAAAAGATTAAAAGAGCTGAGCCTTTAAAGGAGATTAAGAGGTGACCTGAATGAAGTGTTTAAAATTATGAAGGGAATTAGTCCAGTGGATCGAGACTGTTTATTTTAAAATGAGTTCATCAAGAACACGGGGACACAGTTAGAAATTTGTTAAGAGTAAATTTTGTACAAACATTAGGAAGTTTTTCTTACACAAAGAATGATAGACACTTGGAATAAGCGACCAGGCAGTGTGGTGGACAGTAAGACTTTAGGGACTTTCAAAACTGTATAAGTGGACAGGACTGGTGAGCTTTGTTGGGCTGAGTGGCCTGTTCTCGTCTAGAATGTTCTAATTTCTGATGTCCCCTGAGTTACGCACAGCCACCAGAGACGGCTAACAGGCGCCGACAGCAGCCACGCCACTGTGTAACAATAGATTTATGTTGATTTATGTGTGAAACCACTGCTTTGTGTACTTTTAAAAAAAACTAAGTTGTGGAAAAAAATATTCAGCCCACAAAGAGTTAACAGTTGCCCTCTGCCCAGCCATCTAACACGTGCTAAATTAGAAAGGCAAGACATATTATTCATTTTATTGTTTAACTTTATCCTGAAGTTCTTTTCACCCTAATTATTTTAAAGTGCAGCACTTTGATTAAAATGGATTGTTTTAAAATGTGTTTTATAAATAAACTAAACTAAACTAGATAAGGACCACTGTTGCAGAGAATTATGTAACGTAAGAAAAGGAATACAGTAATCCCTCGCTATATCGCGCTTCGACTTTCGCGGCTTCACTCCATCGCGGATTTTAAATGTAAGCATATCTAAATATATATCACGGATTTTTCGCTGTTTCGCGGCTTTCTGTGGACAATTGGTATTTTAATTTATGGTACATACTTCCTCAGTTTGTTTGCCCAGTTGATTTCATACAAGGGACGCTATTGGCGGATGGCTTAGAAGCTACCCAATCAGAGCACGTATTACATATTAACTAAAACTCCTCAATGATATAAGATATGCTTCCTGCGCGGTGCTTGATTGTTTACTTCTCTCTATCTCTCTCACTCTCTCTGCCTGACAGAGGGGCTGTTTGCACAGAGGCTGTTTGCCTAGAAGATACGGACGCTCCTCTACAAAATGCCGCTTTATCGCGGTACTTCTGCATACTTAAAAGCACGTATTGATTTTTTGATTGTTTGCTTTTCTTAGCAAGCGCTCTCTATGACATTCTCTGCTCCTGACGGCGCTCCTTTGAAGAGGAAGATATGTTTGCATTCTCTTAATTGTGAGAAAGAACTGTCATTTCTGTCTTGTCATGGAGCACAGTTTAAACTTTTGACTAAAGGGTGTTATTTCATGTCTAGAGGGCTCTAATAATGTTAACAGTGTGGGAGAGTTTTTATAAGGGCTTAAAATATATAAAAATAACCATACAAACATATGGTTTCTACTTCGCGGATTTTCACCTATCGCGGGGGGGTCTGGAACGCAACCCCCGCGATCGAGGAGGGATTACTGTAAACAACGTGAAAGTTTTGGGGCTCCACCCCGTATACTTGCACTGAAGGTTCGACTGATGAGGTCTTTACAGACAGGAGTCCAAAACAGAGCTGACAAAACAAACAAAATGGCTGCCCTATATAATCAGTGGGATAGTGGCATGCTGGAACGAGAGATGACATCATCAGGAGGTGGGACCAGAACAGGAAGTGATGTCGAAGTTGTCTTCAAAGCACAGGAAGTGATTATTAGGCTGAGGATTCATCAGGTTGTTCTGCAGGGATAAGAGGAGAAAGAGTTAGAGGGCAGTGCCCACCTCCGGTCCGGCGTGAACATGCACTTATTCAAGCCCATAAACTGTCTCCCAATCGCACATGTGTGACAGTGATTTCGGGACTACAAACATTCGGGACTACAAACATCCATGATGAAGACATCCAAAATCTATTTATTAATTCCTTCTTAATTTATATAAATGTGAAGGCACGGTCTAAAATAAGTAATAAACATATAAAATCACAATTTCTCTCTGTTGAATGTGTCAGTAACCAGGTTTCCATCCAAGGAGTTTTTGCGAAAAAATATTTAGCGCTTCAAATTTAAGCTGATGGAAATGCTAATTATCGATAAAATGTTGTACATGTCGACATAATATTTTTCCGTTTAACTTTAGCGCATAAATTCCATATCGATACTTCAGATGTCGCAAAAACTACATTGGAAACACTTTTTGTCGGAAAAAAAGGGCTTTTACGCAAATAAATGTGTCACATGATACATTTTCATCACGTGCAATCAAAACGAGAATAGCGGAGCGGTTCGCATGGTCTGATGAAGAGACTCGTTATTTCTCGTGATGAGCCAATGCAGTAGCGGATAGGCTGGGTCTCCTGCTACTAAAAGGGGTACCTGAACTCCCTCCACATCAACTGTAGCCTGGGGGTGTCTCTCAGGATGTCTAAATAATACAAAAACCGCAAAAGTAATTTACTGTGCCAGTCAAAATATTTAATAAACCGTGTGTTTCATTATCTAAACATGTTTTTCTTATTATTAAATGGCAGATGTTTTGGCATATATGAGAAATTCTCTCGTTAATATTAACTTTAGTTTTTTTTTGATTAAACGTCGTTATTTTGTATTAATTCAAATTTCAGTTTTAATTAAAAACCTTAAGGGAAGCAGGTAACAGTACTAATTCAGTTGTTATCGCACTGAGAAGGGATGTTGAAAGGTGGGCTCACCTGTACAGATCCAATGCTGCAAACACAGCTGCATCATGGGCACTTCCAGGAGTGCCAACGCAAATGTCTCGTATCATGCACCTGTCATCAACAAGGGCCTGGAGAACAATAGATGGCCACCCTTTGCGATTAATGTAATCGCGGTAGCCTTCCGTCGGGGGAAGAATAGGCACATGCGTGCCATCCAGCACGCCGTAAATCTGTGGCACAAGATGCACCAAGGAATTGCGGTATGCAATTTCATTGGCCTCCGCTACAGTCGGAAGTCTGATATAACGCAGCATTAATTTTTCTTTAATAGCGGTGCACACAGCATATAAACATCGACGGACGGTAGTTTTACTAACCCCGAAAGTTACTCCAACTACTCTATACTCAGCGCAGGTTGCCAGCTTGTAAAGGGCGATGGCAATCTGCTTTTGGGTTGGAACAGGTGGTCTGTGGCAACCTGTGATGGGCGCAACATCCGGACTGATGAATCCACACAACATCTCAAAAGTCGGCCGTGTCATTCTAAAATGTTGCAGCCAGAGATTTTCTGTGAAGTGTCTCTCCACCACCTCCTCCCAGAAGGTCTTATTCCGTCGTCTCTCGCATACCCGTGGGTTTCGTCACACTGGGGTACTTTCTTCGAGCTCTAGGGCTATCAGACAAGCAACTGCTTCATTCTGCTGTCATCTTCGGATATTATGTACAATTCCAATTATTTGTGTAACTGAAATAACAGTAAGCTGGCAAATTTCAAAAAACTGTCTAAATAATCTCTCCATTTCTTTGTTTCTTTGTTTAGTGGAGGAGGTGTAACGTGAAAAACAAAAGGTAGATAATTTGCGACATACACAAAATTATGTATGGAAACGGCTCAAGGGCAGATTTTTTTCGCGATACAACAAAACTTATGCGACAGTTCGTTTTGGGGGGGATGACGTCATCACGCACACCATTTTATCGATAAAAAGCCAATTGGATGGAAACAGGCTGGAGACAGCAAGTTTCGCACATTTTTTTTACGTATATTCTGTTTGTCAATAAAAAATGGATGGAAACTTGGCTAATGTCAATGAGTTTTTAACAGAGTGCTTTATTTCATCCACTAGGTGGTGCACTACACTCAGGATAAAATCAATATTGGGGAATTTGCTAGAAAGTAAAACAATAAAGTATTTAATCTACTTAAACATTAGTAGGAACAGTCTATATTAAATGGCAAGGGACCTTGTATGTGGCTGTAATATGCGTCACTGTATTGTGTGCCTTTAATTTTCTCTCTCAGTAATACTGGTTTGTATTTCCGTAAAATGCCTGTAATTTTGTCTGACAGTAATACAGTGGAACCTCGGTTCACGACCATGATTCATTCCAAAACTCTGGTTGTAACCCGATTTGGTCGTGAACCGCAGTAATTTCCCCCATAGGATTGTATGTAAATACAATTAATCCATTCCAGACCGTATGAACTGTATGTAAATATATTTTTTTTACGTTTTTAAGCACATATATAGTTAATTATACCACTGAATGCACAGCGTAATAGTAAACTAAATGTAAAAACATTGAATAACACTAAGAAAACCCTGAACAACAGAGAAAACTAAGACTGGAAGAGTTCGCGCTACTGTATAGCCTTACAACCCGCTCGCTAAAAACACCTTTTTTAATGAGTTTTAAGCACAGGGAAAAAAATGAACAGTTGAAAAATTAATAAACAACCAAGAAAAGTAACACTGCAACAATGCACGTGCACACTTGTGTGTGTGTGTGTGTGTGCGTCCCGCGTGCGACTGTGTGTGTGCGTGTGTGCGTCCCGCGCTGGAGCCCGGCCGGGACGCCCAGGAGGACCAGAAGAGGGCTTGTGCCTTCTCCAGACCACGAGGGGGCGTCCGCCCTGGTTATGTGGGGGGCCTTGGGTACAGGGCTTGGAAGCCCAGCCCTGTAGGGACCCGTGGCCACCGCCAGGCGGCGCCCCGGTGCCTGAGGAACCCTGGAGCCCAGCACTTCCGCCACACCAGGAAGTGCTGGGGGGAAGAAGACAGGAGACACCCGGAGCAATAAAAGCACAGTGCAAGTTAAACAATGCAAGGTGGAGAGTGTGAGGCTTGGGAAATTCACATACTCCAGCAGCAGCATACTGATAAAGAACTAAATTAAAGAGTGATAACAATGCAGGTATAACAGACAATAACTTTGTATAATGTTAGCATTTACTCCCCCCAGGTGGAATTGAAGAGTCGCATAGTGTGGGGTCTCCTCAGTCTGTCAGTGGAGCAGGACGGTGACAGCAGTCTGTCTGAAGCTGCTCCTCTGTCTGGAGATAATCCTGATCAGTGGATGCAGTGGATTCTCCATGATTGACAGGAGTCTGCTCAGCGCCCGTCGCTCTGCCACAGATGTCAAACTGTCCAGCTCCTTGTCTACAATAGAGCCTGCCTTCCTTACCAGTTTGTCCATGCGAGAGGCGTCCCTCTTCTTTATGTATGCAAATGCTCATTTAGATAAGCCAGATTCATTTTGGAACAAAGCGCTTTGGACTGATGAGACAAAAATGGAGTTATTTGATCATAATAAAAAATGCTTTGCATGGCGGAAGAAGAACACCGCATTCCAAGAAAAACACCTGCTACCTCTTGTCAAATTTGGTGGAGGTTCCATCATGCTGTGGGGCTGTGTGGCTCGTTCAGGGACTGGGGCCCTTGTTAAAGTTGAGGGTCGGATGAATTCAACCCAATATCAACAAATTCTTCAGGATAATGTTTAAGCGTCAGTCACAAAGTTGGAGTTAGTCAGGGGTTGGATATTCCAACAAGACAATGACCCAAAACACAGTTGGAAATCTACAAAGGCATTCATGCAGAGGGAGAAGTACAATAGAACCTGGTCATGAACGTTTCTGAACACGTAGAAAACGGCTTACGACCAAAAAGTTTGCCAAAATTTTGCATCTGTTCATGACCACACGCTCTGGTGGCGAACACAAACACTGGTGGCCAGTTTCCCTATGAGTGTTCGTACGCTCCAATGATTTCCCATTCTCCGTTTTCCATTTTCTTTTGTTTGCGTATACAGGGCCTAACAAAGCAGCTGATGTTGCAAAGGGAGTAACAATGTTAACCAAGCAGAGGCCTCAAGTGCTGGAAGAGGTGGAAAAACTGTTGCTAGTGTGACTGAACGAGAAGCACCTTGCAGGGGATAGTGTAAGCAAGGCGATCATATGCGAGAAAGCTAGAAAGATTCATGGCAATTTGCTGAAACAAAAATCCTTCTTCGAGTGGAAAAGGTGAGGCATTTAAAGCCAGTAGAGGATGGTTTGAAAAGTTTTGCAAGAGAAGTGGCATTTAATTTATTTTCCCTGTACTTAAAACTCATAAAAAAGAGTGTTTACAGTGAGCGGTTCATAAGTGTCTAGCACGAACTCTTACAGTGTTAGTTTTCTCTGTTGTTCAAGGGTTTCTCAGTGTTATTGAATGTTTTTACATTAAGTTTACTATTAAACTGTGCATTCTATGGTATAATTAACTATTTTTGTACTTAAAAAATGTATATATTTACATACAGTTTGTATAGTTTGGAACGGATTAAATGTATTTACATACAATCTTATGGGGAAATTACGTTCGGGTCGCAACCAAATTGGGTCACGTCCAGAGTTTTGGAACAATTACGGTCGTGACCAGAGGTACCACTGTACAATGTTCAGAAATGGCTGTCACAGTCCCCTGACTTGAACATCATTGAAAATCTATGGGATGATATGAGGCAGGCTGTCCATCAAATTGAACTGAACTGGAGAGATTTTGTATGAAGAATGGTCAGAAATTCCTCCATCCAGAATCCAAACACTCATCAGGGGCTATAGGAGGACAGCGTCTAGAGGCTCAAAGGAGCAAAAGGAGGCTCGACTAAGTATTGATGTCATATCTCTGTTGGGGTGCCCACATTTATGCACCTGTCTAATTTTGTTATGATGCATATTGCATATTTTCTGTTAATCCAATAAACTTAATGTCACATCTGAAATACTACTGTTTCCATAAGGCATGTCGTATATTAAAAGGAAGTTGCTACTTTGAAAGCTCAGCCAATGAGAAACAAGAATCCAAAGAATTAAGAGGGGCTCCCAAACTTTTTCATATGACTGTATAGAGAGAGATTTTAAGAGTGTCCCATATTTCTAATTTTCTAATCTGGCAACCCTATTCTTTCTAAATACAGTATGTACCTTACCTCAGTGTGTGTGTAAAGAATTCTGATATGAAACATAACCAGTAGTCAATGTACAGGCTGCCAATTCAATAGTGAATAGGCTACTCTTTAAGGTTCATATACAGTGGAACCTCAAGATACGAACACCTCTGTATACAAGAAATTCAAGATACGAGGAAAGTATGTGCGAAAAATTCGGATCTAAATACGAGCATTGGCTCGCGTAACGAGCCACGAGCCAGGCTGTGGGTATGCGTGACGCGTTTCCTGATCTGCCTCGACTCGGGGATTCACCCAAGCTGACGCTGCCAGCCCGTCAGCTCACTCAGTGTTCCTTGTTCTCCCGTAGCGTGAGGATCTACGCGTTTGTGCGCTTGTGATTTCATTGTTTCGCTGTAGCAGTTCACCGTATAAGCGTATCCAAAAATATCGCGGACATGCAGACGGAATATAGGAGGCGATTGCCCGAGAGAGAGAGAGAGGGAGGGAGATAAGGAGAGAGAGAGAGAGACGCGTGCGCGAGCGAGAGAGATAAGGAGAGAGAGACGCGCACAAGAGAGAAGAACCATCAGCTCAGTTATGATCACATGACGCTCAGCAGACAAAGTGTATCCATACTACTCGTATTGCAAGACATCACACGTTTTATCAAGTCAAAATTAATTAAAAAATTTAGCTCGTCTTGCAAAACACTCGTAAACCAAGTTACTCGCAAACCGAGGTTCCACTTGTATATATTATTTTTCAGTGTTATTTGTTAGGAAAATTGATTTTTATGTTGATATTTTTGGGGGTGCGGAACGGATTAACTGGATTTCCATTATTTTCAATGGGGAAGTTTGTTCTAGATACGAGAAATTCGCTATACAAGCTCAGTGCTGGAACGAATTAAACTCGCATCTCGAGGTTCCACTGTATTTGTAAATCTCACTCTGAAGGAGTCACCAGCCATGAACCTCACCGCACGTCACTGCGACCCCAGTAACGACTCTCTAAGAATGAGGACGCATTGAGTCTTATATATATATATATATTTTGCCTACAGGAATTTGTGAACGTGACGTTACCGCCATCTTGTGGACAAATGAAAAATTACAGCTGCGGGCATTCTTGGATAAAAATGACACAGCATATAAATAATTCATACCTCAATTCACGTTTAAATTGTTGTTAATGCAGACAAATTACACCAATTGTTCACTTACACACTTGAACCATTACTGGATATTAAGGTGGAAAGCCATTACTGTCACCCAAGCATGTCCATAAAGCAGAATTTCTAAGTGACGGTGGGCAATGCATCCTTCAGATATAACAGGAGAAGACAAATGTGAATGACCAGACTACCACTATACCTGATCTACTCTTCAACTATAACTTCTATACAGGGAAGTGTGGTCGGCAGTGCTTACTTACAATAATTTGCTTTTATGTCCCACTTATTACTACATTATGATTGATCTGGCAGCACAAAACGACAAAGGGCCGAGGCCTCCAAAAAAGCCCACAAAATAAATTTCATCCCTCGGCAAGCCCAACCCCTGGGAAATGGGAGGCTTCAGGTTGGCGAGGCCTCAGAACGGAGCTCAGGCTTTCAAATTCAGAACAACACCATGGAGTCTTGAAGTTAGAAGAAGGAGAACCGTGAAAACTCCAGCTGAAGAAGAGACAGGTCCACCAGTATAAAAGAAAAAAAAGAGCAAACTACAAACCAGGCTGTTAATATAGCAAAAAAAAAA
>JANRMT010062835.1:9944427-9956759 GCA_026402145.1 Polypterus bichir lapradei | reverse complement strand
TTCGCTCTCCAGGTGGACATCAAGGCAGATTTATAAAACTTTGATGACGTTTTTGTTGATGACATCGGATTATCGAAAGGTTCGGTGTCCTCATCAGTCATGCGACTTTGTTTCCTATGCATCCTTTCCGCGGCCTCTGCTCTTCTGGCTGCGTTGGGATCGTCACTCATTTTAGATCTGAGATCGGCTAAAATTTAAACAATGACCGTTATTAATACCCAGCCGTCATTACTCAGTTCGCCAATAGATGTCAGAAGGACGGATGCCAAAACCGAACTGCCCAAAGATAGATTTTGACGTACCAAGCAAATGGCGATTTGTTCTAAATTACTTACGGTTCCGGAGCTGTCGAAGGGTTTAAGTCAGTCGACGATGTTAGTTCTGGAAAGTACGCCCCACCAAACCAACGTTCCAAAAAGCAACCGAACTTACTGTTATCTGCTCGAACCAACAACGACTTACTATACCTGGCCGTCCAGCTGCGTCAATGAAGCATTCAAACATTCTTAGTCAATCATGCAATACTGCGTCCGTGTTTGCCACGTTATGTTCTAACTACAGAGGCAGAGTCCCATTGCATGGTTCTAACTTGTATTGAGTCGAGGTATTGATGCGAACACCATACATATGGATAGTATCAAATTATATATAAGGATACTTGATATGTCGAAAATGACGTCAGACATGGAGACACGCCCCCAAGCGTGAGGAATCAAGTAAGGAGATGCGATTATGCGTCGAGTATCGTCACAAGAAAGCACATGCGCACGCTTACAACCGCTTCCAGGTTCTAGGTGTCCTCCTGCTTTAACAAAGGCACACTTTCTAAAACTTTGCCGGCTTTTCCCTTTCTTGCCACTTTCAATCAATTTAGCACCAGCAAGCGACTACAAAGGAAGCAGACTGGCCGCAGATGATACATCAACCCTAGGGATCTTCGAGGATAGATGCCATCCTTCTAAGAACGCACCAGCCTTCTGCCCCTAACCTTGTGCACCTGAAAGGATGCAGGTATGTGATCTTTTATTGAGCCTTGTTTTAAAAGTGGCGGACCGGTAGAACATTTCCAGCAGCTTGCCTCATATGTACATCAGAAGACCTGAGCCTAGTACGTGGTACAGAGTAGCAGTGGGTATGGGCCCACTTCAAGCAGGTGCCAACGGGCATATGCACATGTACAGTCATAGGCTGAACGGTTTTACAAACTAAGATGAGGAGACCTGACTCAACAATATGGTTTCTCATTACAACAGACGCCAATTCCGTTCTTTTTCATTTACTTTTTACGACCTCATTAATACAAAATGGGTGATTTTTTTTTTTTTTTTTTAAACTTTATGCCCGTCTTTCGGCCGAGACTAGGACATATGAGAGGCCCCATTAATTGCTTTAACAGATACCAGCAAAGATCGGCCCCATCCTGATAACATGTCATCCTGAGAAGCAGAGGTCATCTGTCACAAAAATGCTTACGGCTTTTAAAATCGTCTGGTCATCTGTCACAGTTTCAGTAATGGGATGGCATTCTTGCTCTCTTTCTCTCTCTATCTCTCATTTTCTTTCTTTCTCTCTCTCTCTCTCTCTTTAAATTCACGCATCTACTTAAACATGCAAATGTACCTGCAGCCCTAATTGGTCCCTTAGATACTTAAAGCTCCAGCTTTGTTTGTGAAGTGCCTTGAGTTTGTCCCAGGGTCTGGTTTGCAATTGTGTTTTCAATAAATGTTATGCTAACAAAACTCCTTTGTTGTTCTCTCATTATAATTTATCAGGAGGACTGCATATTTTAGCGCCTTACCTACATGATGCCACAACTCAAGACAGAAGTGCTCCTCCTGTCACACAGTGTCAACAAACACAAAGAGCGACTTGAGCACAAGTGGGAGGAGAGGCGTTGCGATGTTTGCATGCCGGGGGAACCGCAGCACAGAAACGCGGTGGTAGAGCATGTAGGCGGAAGGAACGTCGTCTTTCAGATTGCAGAAGTAAAAAAAATAAATCGACATTAACGTAAAATTCAAGGGCTGCCGTCTGTAGTATGAGTACGGTCCAGCCAATCGATTATGAGTCCATCTTGTGCCTTGGATTGTTAGCATATTGTATGGTTATGACCCAGAGGGTGTAATCACTGAAGAACAGTTCATTATTGTGGTGTGTGGGGGATAGAGAGGGAATAGCCCCCTGTATTTTGCGAAAAGGGGTCTTTTAATTTCTTCAGCGGGTAAACAGAACCTTCAGACCCCTTCAATTTCTTCATATTTTGTTATGTTGCAGCCATAAATTTATTTCCCTCAACAAGCAGCACTCAATACCCCAAAATGACAAAATGAAACCCCGATTTCAGAAAACTGTGCACATTTATTAAAAATAATATCACGTTGACACAAGTATTCACAAAGTACTTTGTTGAAGCCCCTTTGGCATCAATTCCAGCCTGCGCTTCACGCACCTGCATTTGAGGATTTTCTGCCATTCTTCTCTGCAGATCCTCTCCCACTCTGTCAGGTTGGATGGAGACCATCAGTGGACGGCTATTTTCAGGTCATCTCCAGAGACGTTCCCAATGGATTAAAGTCCGGGCTCCGGCTGGGCCACTCAAGGACATTCA
Organism: Polypterus bichir lapradei; assembly: GCA_026402145.1. Taxonomy (NCBI): domain Eukaryota; kingdom Metazoa; phylum Chordata; class Cladistia; order Polypteriformes; family Polypteridae; genus Polypterus; species Polypterus bichir. The sequence goes on along the minus strand of JANRMT010062835.1, from coordinate 9,954,151 downwards.
CAGAGTTGACCCCTAAGCCACTCCTTGTGTTGTAATTGTCTTATTGGGAAGTGGACCTTCAAACCCAGTCTGAAGTCCAGAAAGCTCTGTAGCAGGTTTTCATGAAGGCTGTCTCTGCACTTTCTCATTAAGGATGTCTCTGTACGTTGGTCAGTTCAGCTTTCCTTCAGCCCTGCTGCTGAAAAACAAACCCACCACCGTGCTTCACCACAGGAATGGCATTGCACAGGTGATGAGTGGCACCTGGTTTCCTCTAGACATGACACAAACATTTATTTCTATAGCATGTTTTCGTACAAATGATGAAGCTCAAAGTGCCTTACAAGATGAACAAAGAAAAAAAGATATATATTTATATATAAAAATTAGGCAATACTAATTAACAAAGATTAAAGTAAGGTCAGATGGCCAGGGAGGACAGAAAAAAACAAATAAAAAAAAACTGCAGGGCTTCCAAGGCCACGAGACCACCGAGCCCCCCTAACATAACTGATCTCAACCAGTCCTCATGGTTTTCAGAGTTCATGTAGAAGAATTAGACAATGACATTCATGTGGACCTCTGGCCTTCAATCCATCAATGGAGGGACTGCATGGTGCTTTGATGGGGTGGTGGTGGTGGCACAGATCGGCACCATAGAAAACCAGAAAGAGAACAGCAGATAAAGTAGGGGTTAGTATGGATTGTAGAGATATCCATCCATTCATTATCCAACCTGCTATATCCTAACTACAGGGTCACGGGGGTCTGCTGGAGCCAATTCCAGCCAACACAGGGCGCAAGGCAGGAAACAAACCCAGGCAGGGTGCCAGCCCACCACCGGGCGCACACACACACACACACACTAAGCACACACTAGGGACAATTTAGAATCACCAATGCACCTAACCTGCATGTCTTTGGACTGTGGGGGGAAACCAGAGCAGCCGGAGGAAACCCACGCAGACACGGGAAGAACTTGTGGAGATATGATAAAGATAATTAAATGCAATTAATGAATATCAGAGTTACACTAAAATGAAGCTATGAGAAAGCCATGTTAAAGTGTTCCACCGGATTGGCCTTATCAGACCAGACAGTCTTGTTTCCTCCAGTCTGAGAGTACTTTAGGTGCCTTTTTACAAACTCCAATCGGACTTTCATGTCTCATCTGGCCACTTTGCCGTACATCTCAGATTAGTGGAGTGTTGCACTGGTGGTTGTCCTCCTGGATTTTTTTTCCAATCTCATACACATTCTCTGGAGCTCAGACAGGGTGACCATCGGATTCTTGGTTAACTCTCTTACTAAGGCCCTTTCCTATGATTGCTCAGTTTTGCTGGATAGCCTGCTCTAGGAAGAGTTATGTTGTTCCACATGTCTTCCATTTAGGAGAAGCTCAATTGGGTTGAAGTCTGGGTTCTGACTGGACAACTCAAGAACATTCCCACAGCTGCCCCAAAGCTACTCCTGTGTTGTCTTTGTTGGAATGTGAAGCTTCAGCTCAGTCTGAGGTCCACACTACTCTGGACCAGCTTTTCATTAAGGGTATCTCTGTATTTTGCCTTGTTCAGCGTTCCCAGTTCCTGTTGTTGCCATCACCATGCTTCACCATTGGAGTGGTATTGTACAGGTGGTGAGCGGTGCCTGGTTCCCTTCAGATGTGATACTGATCTTGGTTTTGTCAGACCAGAGAATCTTGTTTTGACAAAGTTGCCTTTTTGCAAACTTCAACCATGCTTCCATGTGTCTTTTACTGAGGAGAGGTTTCTATCCGGCTACTCCGTCATAAAGCCCAGACCGGTAGAGTGCTCCAGTGACGGCTGTCCTCCTGACAAGTTCTCTGGAGCTCAGTCAGAGTGACCACCAAGTTCTTGGTCTCTTACTAAGGCCCTTCTCCTACAATTTCTCAGTTTTGCTGGGAAGCCGGCTCTAGGAAGTGTCATGTTGTTCCAAACTTCTTCTATGAAGGCCAGTGTGATTTTGGGAACCTTTAGTGTTGTAGGGTTTTTTTTTTTTGTAGTCTTCCCCAGATCTGTGTCTTGACACAATCCTGTTTTTATGCTTTGCAGGCATTTCCTAGGACCTCATGGCTTAGTTTTCGCTCAAGTAGTGGACCTTCTATTGACTGCTGGGAGTCGTGGTTGTTTCAAACTTCCTCCATTTAGGAATTATGGGTGCCACTGTAAACTTGGGGACCTTCAGTGCCACAGAATTTTTTTTTGTAGTCTTCCCCAGATCTGCGTCTTGACACAATCCTGTTTTTATACTTTGCAGGCATTGCCTAGGACCTCATATCTTAGTTGTTGCTGAAGTGGTGGACCTTCTATAGACAGCTGGGAGTCGTGGTTGTTTCAAACTTCTTCCATTTAGGAATTATGGAGGCCACTGTGCACATCAGGATCTTCGGTGCCACAGGGTTTTTTTTTTTTTGCAGTCTTCCCCAGATCTGTGCCTCAACACAACCTTGTCTCGGCAAGCAATTCCTTTGTTTTTGGTTTTTGCTCAACTCTGGGACCTTCTATAGGCATGCGCCTTTCCTAATTATGTCCAGTCAATTCAGTTGACCACAGGTAGACTCCAAACACGGTGTAGAAACATCTCAACAATGATCAATAGAATGGGATGCACCTGAGCCAGATTTCAAGTGTCATAGCACTTGTGTCAGTGGTGGGAAATTTTAGTTGTTCATTTTTCATAAATTTGCAAAAATTCCTAAATTCCTGTTTTCACTTTGTAATTCTGGGTTATTCAGTTTTTCTTGATGAGGGAAAAAATGAAATTAAAAGGTTCTAGCACAAGGCTGTAACACAGCAAAATGTGATAAAAGTGAAGGGGTCTGAATATTTGAAGGGGTGAGTTCCAAAACCTGCTAAGTACATTTTTTGGCGAACTTTAGGTGAAGCATGGTTGTGACTCATCAAAGGGTCGGCTATGTGCTTGGCATTGAATTGGGCTTCAAAACCTGCTAAGTACCAAAATATAGTGCTATAAATTTTGATGTGAGTTCCAAAACCTGTTAAATACATAACCAGTTTAGTTCCAAAAGCTGCTAAGTACACCAGCCAATCATCTCAATATGCCACACTCAGAGTTTTAGGAAGAGACTGGCAGGTGCTTAACTACAAGTCTGCAACTGCAAAAGTCTGCAAAAAAAAGCTCCCATTTCACTTGACAAAAGTTCGAGTGGTGGAAATAACAAGAAGTAACATAAACATAAAGACCACGTATTCGGGCGACTCTTGCAGTCACAGTAATGTGAAACGTGGCAGCAAAATAAAGAACTTGTCAGCTGACCCACTTCCACTGAATTGTTGTGTTAATCCAGTAAAAGCAAAGGATGTCGAAATGTTGCTTAGCAAAATGGGAGTCAATATGGACAATCCGCAATCAGAAAAAGTTAAAGAGTTCTACCTCCCAATCATTCGAACAGCCAACAAAAACACTAAACCAATGGCAGACAGTGATACTGAAATATGATGAAGATGATGTAGAATATTGACATTCTAGAGATTGCTTATAACTTGTTTAATTTACTACTTCAACAATGCTTAACAGGAATTCATGACTTTTAGCATTACTTTTTAGCTAAATAGTTTAGAGACTAAAAGCTCTGAATTTATTTTGTTATATAATAAAAATATTTCAAGATCCAGAGCACTTTTGATGAAAGTTTCTACTTATAGGTTTATGGAATAGCATTGATTTAGCATCAAAACCTGCTAAGTATGTTTTTTTCCTATTTTTTACAAAAATGTAAAATATTCAGATTTCTGAGATGTCCAGCAATTGACCTTCAGTAATGTAACAACCAACATTCTGCAAAAAAGAATTTTAAAAATATCATTTCAAATACTTAAAAATTATTTTTCTCCTTTTCACAAAAAGTTGTCTCCTGTACTTAGCTGATTTTGCAACTCAGCTCTTCATTTTCTGAAGGCTCTGTATGCAGATACACAGTCATAGTGTGTGGAGGTCTAGAAAGCCACTCCACCCTACCAAGAGACAGGCCTACACTGCTAGGTGGCATCAGATATGATATTATTTATCTTCACTTTCAGAAAGCATTTGATAAGGTGCCACATGAGAGGGTGGGCATCAAATTAAAAGAAGTGGCAGTTCAGGGTGATGTTTCTAGATGGGTGCAGAATTGGCTCAGACACAGGAAGCAGCGGGTGATGGTGCGAGGAACCTGATCAGAATTGTGTAAAGAGTGGTGACCAGCAGGGGGCAGTGCTAGGGGCCCCTGCTATTTTTAATATACAGGGGGTCCTCAGGTTACAACACAGTACCGTTCCTACGACAGTGATGTAACCTGAATTTTGGTATAAGTCGAAACACACCCTAGCCTAAGTCACTTACCTATCCTAACACAGTTGTACACACAACTAAGCCACAGAAAAAGGAAAAGGACATAAATATACTGTACTGTACGCTGTACTGTAGTAACAGAAAAAATGACAAAAAATGAGGGTAAAAAAAATTCCTTACCTTTATTCCAATTCCAATTTATAACAATCTTGCCAACTCAATCATTATGCCACTTCGCTGTTTAGTAATCACAGTTGATGTCATACGGGCTGATCCCTCTACATGGAGGCGTTTGAATTGAAATGGGAGATCAGAGGGTATAACGGGGATGCGAGGAATAAAAACTCTCTCCCCTGAGCCACTGCCAGTAAAAATAGTTGCCTCAAGTAGATTCTTTTGCAGACGCATGACCTGAAGTCTCGTGCCGTTACAAAGTTTCGGTGGCTGTAAGTTTCTCAGTAACATTATTGGTGCCCCAACCTTCAAAATTAGATTATGCTCAAGAGTGCCAACGCCGCCTCACACGGCGACCGACCTGCAGGCTATGGACGTATATATGTACGTAAGTAGGATTCAGTTAGTGTTGGGAACCCGCGTACCAAATTTCTTGAAGATGGGCCCATAAGTAACAGACTGTTGGAAAGTTCAATATGGCGGCCGACAGTGGCATCATACCACCGAAATAAGTACGTACATCGGTTTCGGTTAGCGCAGGGAAGCCGCCTACCAAATTTCGTGAAGATGGGGCCTTAAATAAGAAAGTTTAACATGGCAGACGTTGTCGACCGTTATGACCGTTACGTGTAGAATTTCAAAATGAAACCTGCTTAACTTTTGTAAGTAAGCTGTAAGGAATGAGCCTGCCAAATTTCAGCCTTCTACCTACACGTGAGGTTGGAGAATTAGTGACATTGGAAAGTTCAATATGGTGGCCGACAGTGGCATCATACCAACAAAATAAGTACGTACATCAGTTTCGGTTAGCGCAGCCGCCTACCAAATTTTGTGAAGATGGGGTCAGCCTTCTACTTACACGGGAAGTTGGAGAATTAGTGACGTTGGAAAGTTCAATATGGCCGCCGACAGTGGCGTCATACCATCGAAATAAGTATGTACATCGGTTTCAGTTAGGGCAGGGAAGCCGCCTACCAAATTTCGTGAAGATGGGGCCATAAATAAGAAAGTTCAACATGGCGGACGTTGTCGACCGTTATCGACCGTTATGACCGTTACGTGTAGAATTTCGAAATGAAACCTGCTTAACTTTTGTAAGTAAGCTGTAAGGAATAAGCCTGCCAAATTTCAGCCCTCTACCTACACAGAAAGTTGGAGAATTAGTGATGAGTCAGTCAGTCAGTCAGTCAGTGAGGGCTTTGCCTTTTATTAGTATAGATAATTGTTGCTACAGTAGAGCGGCTAAGGCCTAGCACGTGGCCGATGTTCATCGCTGATTTTCTGATCTCTTTACAATGTCTAATTTCACTTCCATCGTGATGGCTTTCCTCTTCTTCAAAGCACTACCATCTGAAGACTCTGACTTTCGTTTAGGAGCCATGATAAGGGCCAAAAAGTCGGCAAACAAAGCAACACAAACAGAACACTTGTGCCACACGCATCCAAACTAGTTCGCCAACTCCCTCACTCATGCGCCACGTTACTGCGTATTCTTCCACAGCGCAAAACCAAACTAGTTTGCCCACGTAGTCTGTAAGTACGATGCTAACATAGTAAGCTGAAACACTCACGTCTCAATTTTTTTAAGTTTTTATGGGAGTGACTGTCGTAAATTCGAAACATTGTAACCTGAGGACCCCCTGTATATAAATGATTTGGATTGGAATATAAATAATAAGCTGGTTAAGTTTGCAGATGATAGCAAGATAGGTGGATTAGCAGATAATTTGGAATCCGTTATATCATCACAGAAGGAATTGGATAGCAAACAGGCTTGGGCAGATGAAATGTAATGTCAGTAAATGTAAAGAATTACACATAGGAAGTAAAAATGTGAGGTCTGAATACACAATGGGTGGTCGGAAAATTGAGAGTACAACTTATGAGAAGTATTTAGGAGTCGTAGTGGACTCTAAGCTATCAACTTCCCAACAGTGTCCAGAAGTCTTTAGGAAGGCTAACAGAATGTCAGGTTATATAGCGCCATGATGTGTGCAGTACAAGTCACAGGAGGTTCTGCTCAAGCTTTATAACACACTGGTGAGGCCTCATCTGGAGTACTGGGGGCAGTTTTGGTCTCCAGGCTACAAAACGGACATAGCAGCACTAGAAAAGGTCCAGAAAAGAGTGACTAGGCTGATTCAGGGCTACAGGGGATGAGTTATGAGGAAAGATTAAAAGAGCTGAGCCTTTACAGGAGATGAAGAGGAGACCTGACTGAACTGTTTATGAATTAGTCCAGCGGATCAGGATTGTGACTTTAAAATGAGTTCATCAAGAACACGGGGACACAGTTGGAAACTTGTGAAGGGTAAATTTCACACAAACATTAGGAAGTTTTTCTTTAAACAAAGAACGATAGACACTTGGAATAAGCGACCAAGTAGTGTGGTAGACAGTAAGACGTTAGGGACTTTCAAAACTCGACTTGATGTTATTTTAGCAGACTTCAGTGGCTAGGACTGGTGAGCTTTGTTGAGTTGAACGGCCTGTTCTCGTCTAGATTGTTCTAATATGCCCAGGTAGGGGTGTTTGAATTCTTTTTTCAATTTCAAATTGGCCCTGTGTGTTGGGACATGTGGCATGGGCACCTTATCCTGTCATTTGGCCAATGCAGCCAGGATAGACTCTGGATTCTGTGACCCTGAATTACATTAAAACTCTTTAGTGCTAATTATTTTTTTGTTTGCTTTTGTCCCAGGGCTGAATATTTTTTTCCAAAAAGCTCATTTTTCTAAAAAGCACACAAAGCAACAGTTTCACGCATACAGTAATTCAATATAAAGTACTTATTGATGACAAATGTCACTCTGTTTTATGTTCCATGAGCCTCTACAGTATGTCAATTCCCATACTTATTTCATACCTGTTTGTCTCATCACTCAGCTTGAAGCAGTCGAGTGGCTGGTAAGCCGTAGAGTCCACTAGCACACTACATCGTATGATGAAGTCCAGTAGCCAGCTTGCCTCCCACGCATCTATGTCTATGTAGTCCTCCCAGGGCGAACGTTGACCTAGCCGCGTCAGCTTGACGAGTGTGTTCAGCACTATGAGCATCTGAAGACCGACCAGCTTGTGACTTTTGTTTTTGATCACTTGCATCAAAATCGGATGTAAAAGGCGCTATATAGCGCCGGACCTGACACAGATTGGACACGGGAGGCACGTGTAAAATAAAAGGATTTTTTTATTCCTCTTCAGCTGGAGGGCACGTCTTCCCCGTACTCCCCCCCCAGCCACAACACAGTCCCAAACACCAGTACAGCACCAGTAAAACACAAACACTCTTCTCTGGCACCACCACTCCTCCCTCACAACCTTGTCTTCCTCCACCCGACTCTGGCCGATGAGTGGTGGTTGCTGGCACCCTTTTATAGGTCACCTGGTGTCCAGGTGTGATGAAGCTGTTGCCCACACGGGCTCAGGAGTCCCAAACACAGCACCCCCTGGCGGTACCTGCGGGACCCAACAGGGCTGCCCCCAACTCCAATTCCCAGGGAGCCCTGTGGGAAACTGAGGCACTACACCAGCCCAGGGGGGCGGCCATCTAGCGTCCAGGGGGAGGTATTGCACTGTCCAGGGCTGCTCCCCCTGAATGCAGTGTGCAGGGGCGTCCCGACTGGGCATGGACGCCAGGCACCTGTCACACGGATTTCAATGAGTGTATGTGTAGTCCTCCCAGGTGAATGTCGCCGTAGGCGTGTCTGCTAATCACTTGCATCAGGACTGGAGTTTGATTAGTCACAGTCCAATTCAGCAATCATCCAAAATAAATAAATCTTCTTCTATAATACGCTTACGAGGCTGTCCATTTGTCTGTCAAGGATTTTAAATCGACTGTAGCTCACAAAACGTTTGTCCTATTGACCTGAAATTTGGTGCACTTATACTACATGACGTCTACTATCCGCTTTTGTGGTGATGATTGCCCTCCAAGGTTATTTCCTCTTTTTATTTTTATTTTATTTTATTGTAGAATCAACTCTGGGCAGCGACCAGAAGGGCGGCAGTGCGGCACATGTGTACGGGCGCCATTCTCATTCCCTACCACCTTCGCCGTCACTTCCCCTACCTCTTCATATCTTAAATCATTCTTGAGGCAGATTGAAGATTTAAGTGGCAGCTTAAGTGCAAATTTAAAGAAAGCGTACTAAGTAATTGCAACACAAACACTGAACAGATCAGTTTTAATGCAAAAAGATGCCGATGAAAGAAGAGAAGATGTGGGCCGCTAGGGTGGAGAAAAGAAGAGCCGCTCAGGAGGCAGCAAGCGCATCGACCTCTGAGCAAACGAATGTGAAACGTACAGAGAAAGAGGATGAGAACTAGGAATGCTCAAGTCAAGAGTATTCGTGCAGTGTGCCGTTACTGGTAAGTGAATAATACGCACGGAGTGTTTTGCTTTGCACATTCGCTTTGCTCTCTCGCCCGATGTTGATGCCATTCTAGACGTTGTTTGCGCTACTTATGCACACGCAGGTATTTGTCATCAATTCAACGAGTCTAACAGTCCTCTGAGCACTCCAACAGGATCTACCTATAATGTAATGGTGAGTTTTATCGACATTTACAGCTTTAATTGCTCTTTGCACCGGATATGGAAAGACGGGAAGAACACGTGGACAGGGTGCCATATTCTCAAATTCTCTTAACTCTTGTAGGGCAGATGTAATCGATATCCACCCTCAATCCCTTGTGTTAACAAATGTCGACATCTACCCTAAAAGAGTTAAAAGGATTTGAGAATAATGGGCAGCCCGGTGGCACAGGCTGCTGCCTTGCACTTTGGGGACCCGGGTTTGCTTCCCGGGTCCTCCCTGCGTGGAGTTTGCATGTTCTCCTCGTGTCTGTGTGGGTTTCCTCCCACAGTCCAAAGACATGCAGGTTAGATGGATTGGCGATTCTTAATTGAAGAGCTCAGTTCCAAAATCAGCTAAGTACAAAAGATATATTTTGGAGATAAATAGGAAAATCTGGGTCCATACTTAGCAGATTTTGAAACTAAAACCCTAAAACTATAGCGCTACACTGTTGCAATTAGCAGGTTTTGAAGCCCATATTTTCGGCGCATGACCAACTGCATGAAAAGTCACAATCACGTGTTCAGTAAATTTTACCAAAAGGTGTAATTAGCAGATTTTGGAACTCACATCTTCAATTGTCCCTAGTGTGTGCTTGGTGTGTGTGTCCTGCGGTGGGCTGGCGCCCTGCCTGGGATTGGTTCCTGCCTTGCGCCCTGTGTTGGCTGGGATTGGCTCCA
>JANRMT010062835.1:9923359-9937014 GCA_026402145.1 Polypterus bichir lapradei | reverse complement strand
GGAAATTTTAAAAGAAACTCTATTCATAACACTACATAAAATTTTGAAGTATAACCAATTCAAAGAATTTGAGTCTAAAAATATAAAACACACTTACCTCACTAAACTCTCCATGCCCAAGTATCCTACTAACAACACCAAATTTTGAAATATAGCCAGATCCAACAAACTGGATTTTAAACATATAAAGCACACTTACTTCACTGTACCTAGTGGGTTCCAGTATCCTACCAACTACACTAAAATTAACAGAGATTGCACTAATTTTGTGTTACATTTTCCATTTTCAGCATTTAAAGACACATAGGCCAAGTACGCTTAGTTCTTTTCTATGAATGTTGCTTCAATTTTCGCCATTCCAAGGAACTAAACAGCCAAAGAGTACAGAAGAAGCATCAGGTACAAGGAAGGAGCTAAAACCAGATGGGGTGTCAGTCCATTGTTTGGCTCATTCACATGTGTTATGGTGAGGTGGGTCCTGCTGCAGACCTCTGTGGCTCCGCTGGACAGCCAATTCAAGTCAAGTTAGGGAGCATGCACTGGTATAGTATGTTGCCGCACCCACTACATGACAAAACAACAACAACAACATTTATTTCTATAGCACATTTTCATACAAAAAGTAGCTCAAAGTGCTTTACATAATGAAGAAAAGAAAAATAAAACACAAAATAAGAAATAAAAATAAGACAACATTAGTTAACATAGAAAAGGAGTAAGGTCCGATGGCCAGGGTGGACAGAAAAAACAGAAAAAAAACTCCAGAAGGCTGGAGAAAAAAAATAAAATCTGCAGGGGTTCCAGGCCACGGGACCGCCGCCCAGTCCCCTCTGGGCATTCTACCTAACATAAATGAAACAGTCCTCTTTGTAGTTAGGGTCCTCACGGAGTCACTTGATGTTGATGGTCAAACAGACTTCTGGCTTTTAATCCATCCATCATTGTTGGAACATCACAGTGCTTTGAGTAGATGGTGGTGGCACAAGCCACCACCAAAAGGACACCGGAAAAGGAAACAGAAGAGAGAGTAGGGGTTAGTACAGATTTTAGAGCCACCATGAATAGTTATTATAATGAGCTGGATATACAGAGTATCAGGATTAAATTACAGTGAAGTCATGAGAAGGCCATGTTACAGTAATGTGTTTTCAGCAGTGTTTTAAAGTGCTCCACTGTATCAGCCTGGCGAATTCCTATTGGCAGGCTATTCCAGATTTTAGGTGCATAACAGCAGAAGGCCGCCCGCCTCACCACTTCTTTTAAGTTTTGCTCTTGGAATTCTAAGGAGACAATCATTTGAGGATCTGAGGTTACGATTTGGTATATAAAGTGTCAGACATTCCGATATATAAGATGGGGCGAGATTATTTAAGGCTTTATAAACCATAAGCAGAATTTTAAAGTCAATCCTGAATGACACAGGTAACCAGTGTAGTGACATCAGAACTGGGGTGATGTGCTCGGATTTTCTTTTCCTAGTTAGGATTCTAGCAGCTGCATTCTGCACTCGTTGCAAACAATTTATGTCTTTTTTGGGTAGTCCTGAGAGGAGTGCGTTACAGTAATCTAGTCGACTGAAAACAAACGCGTGAACTAATTTCTCAGCATCTTTCAATGATATAAGAGGTCTAACTTTAGCTATGTTTCTTAAGTGAAAAAATGCTGTCCTAGTGGTCTGATTAATATGCGATTTAAAATTTAGATTACAGCCAACAGTTACCCCTAAACTTTTTACCTCCGTCTTGACTTTTAATCCTAATGCATCAAGTTTATTTCTAATAGCCTCATTGTATCCATTATTGCCAATCACTAAGATTTCAGTTTTCTTTTTATTTAACTTGAGAAAGTTACTGTTCATCATTTCTGAGATACAAGTCAGACATTGTGTTAGTGAATCAATAGAATCGGGGTCATCAGGCGCCATTGATAAATACAGCTGTGTGTCATCAGCATAGCTGTGGTAGCTCACGTTGTGCCCTGAGATAATCTGACCTAACGGAAGCATGTAGATTGAGAAGAGCAGCGGACCCAGGATAGAGCCTTGTGGAACACCATATAGGATGTCATGTGTCTTTGAGTTGTAATTACCACAACTAACAAAGAATTTTCTCCCTGCCAGGTAGGAGACAACTCGGGATCCTGGTTGGCAACCCTCCAGACAGACATGCGGTCCAGTCCCACCCTCTATCTGCCACAGCCAGGTGTTACGTGGGCTACCCCTTGGCCTGGTCCAGCCACTCGGGTCCCCAACAATGTCGTATTTGACGCTCCCTCACAATGCAGGTCATGTGCCTCATTTGGGACTTTGTGAGCAATACAAAGTCAAACCAACGGTGCCCAAGGATTTTCCGGAGAGACACACATGAAGGAGTCCAATCTTCATCTCAGGTCACTGGATCGCGTCCATATCTCGCAACCATATAGCAAGACAGGAAGCACCAGGACTCTAACGCTTGGACCTTCGTCCTTTTGCTGAGATATCAGGAGCGCCACACACCCCTTTCCAGCGACCTCATGACCCCCCATGCTCTCCCAATCCGTCTACTGACTTCATAGGGAGAGTCACCAGAGACATGAATGTCACTGCCGAGGTCAGTAAACCATCTCGACAAGGTTGACATTCTCTCTGCAGACAGACACACTGCTGATGGACGTGCCAAGGAGGTCATTAAAGGCCTGGATGTTGGGTTTTATCAGGACACTTGCAAGCCCAGACACTCAGACCCTTCACTCAGTCTCTCGAGACCCCAATCAGAGCCTCCATTGACTCCATGAAGATCACAGCATCATCAGTAAAGTCAAGATCCATGAATCTTTCTTCACCAACAGATGCCCCACAGCCGCTGAACCCCACGACCTTGCCCAACACCCAGTCCATGGAAGCATTGAACAGAGTTGGAGCAGAACACAAACCTGACGAATCCCAGAATCAACTGGGAAAAACACAGAGGTTCTGCCTCCACTCTGCACAGCACTCACAGTACCAGTGTGCAGGCCGGCCATGATATCCTGCAACCTCAAGGGGATCCCGCAAACCCTCAGGATGTCCCACAGGGCAGCTCGATCAACTGAGTCACACGCTTTACGAAAATCAACAAAGCCAATTGGATTACATATTTTTTTGTCCCTTGGTTTAGTTGACTTCCCCCAAATGCAGATCTTAACCATACTGTCGCCAGGTGTTATCACTGACGTACATATAACCTAAAGTTACAACCTCCTCAATGGATTGGAGCTCTGGTGGTCCGCTGCTAGAGTTTATTAGTAATGGTGTAGCCAAGATTTTAACTATGGCTCAAGTGTTTTTATTAATTTAGTTTTATTGTCTTTGATTTATTTTGCTCTAAAGAAGTTTTTGTTTTTTGCATTGTGCATATTCTATTGTACTTCAGTTATTACCATTTTGTTAATTCTGCATTTCGGAGTCTTCCTCTGTATGCATTTAGTGTTTTATGTGTGGACCCTAAAGGGGCAGGGCCCCCTGATGCTACAGCTGGGGTTCAGCACTCCCAGGGCTATTAAACCTCCCAGCAGAAGTAAGATGGCTGCTGGGACATCAGTGTTTACTGTAATAATGTGTTGTATACGTGTAATTCTTTTTGTTTTATGTTTTTTTAGGTTCTGAATTGTTACTTTGAAGTCTGTTTTTGATTGTAATTTCTTTTGACAACATTTTATATTTTTTAACAACTTGTCCTTAGCGTTTATGGGGTACTGCAATTAGCACCACATGATCAGTTCTGTCACATTTGTGATGTCACAGGAAGTGACACGGCATTCAGTGTATTTGCTATCCCTCGGTGGGTGCTTTCATTTCTCTTAGTGATAGTGCCAGGGTTTTTTTGAATGACTTGGGTTCAGCCTTTCAGATTTTGTGGCACAATCATTTTTTCCTTCTCAGTAACGACTCCCCACCTGTCCATGACTACGATTTTCAGCTCACGTTTTTTATATCTCGGCCCTTTCTGCTCACAATGATCTCAAAAGACACTGCGTGTGGATGAGAAGTTTAGGACAGCTTAGCTATTAACTAAACAAATGGGCTTGATTGACTAAGTGGTCTCTATTCGTTTGTCAAATGTCTTCTGTTCTAATGTAATAATCTAATAATAATACATTTTATTTATATTGCGCTTTATATTTAACAATCTCAAAGTGCTACAAAATAAGAATAAATTAACAAACAAGATAATCTATAGAAATAATTTAGCAAAATGCCTTTCTAAAAAGATACGTTTTTAGGTTTCGTTTGAAAGCATCAGTCGACTGTGGGGCTCTCAGGTAATCAGGGAGAGAATTCCACAGCCTCGGCGCCACCGAAGAAAAGGCCCTATCACCCACACCCCTAAGCTTACTTAGTTCTGGGAACTTGAAGAATGTTAGTATGCACAGAGCGGAGGGTGCGTGAGGAAGTATGAGGGATAAGGAGTTCCTGTAAATACAGGGGAGCAGATCCATAGATGCACTGATGGGTAAGGAGGGAAACCTTGCACTCTATTCTAAGTGGTACAGGGAGCCAGTGAAGGGTTTTCAAGATAGGAGTGATGTGGCTATGCCTTCGCACCCTCATCAGGATCCTGGCAGTGCTGTTCTGAATGTACTGGAGTCTCTGGATACTCTTGCCAGGAATCCCAATGAGAAGCGCATTACAGTAATCCAGCCTGGACGAGACAAAGGCATGGACAAGCCTCTCTGCATCTGCCAGGGTAAGTGCTGGACGAAGTTTAGCAATGTTCCTGAGATGGTAAAAAGATGACTTACAGAGATGTTTAATGTGGGTGTCAAAAGTGAGTTGAGAGTCCATTTTAACACCCAAATTTGTAACAAATGTAGAAACAGGAATGTTTTGATCAGAAAAAGTGATACTGGTGATGGTAGAAGAACGAAGCTGGTGTGGTGTGCCAATTAAAATGGCTTCTGTTTTAGATCTGTTTAGCTGAAGGAAGTTGAGCCTCATCCATGCCTCTATTTCCTCCAAACAAATAGTCAGTGTAGATGTTGGCTGAGGAGCAGTAGAGGAAGTGGGAGTAGTCCTAAGATAAAGCTGAGTGTCATCGGCATCGGTTTTCCAAGAAATGAATTTAATAATTCTAATAATGTGCACAAAGCACCTCGGCAATCCTTAATAAATCAATACAGTAATGCAATAAATCAATAATAACAAATCCTCCACTCCACCCAGCAGCTTCGTCACACTCCCACCCAACTCACCTCCATCTGCTGGGGTTTCCCATCATCCTTTTATATTCCCTGACCGGAAGTGCTTCTTTCCCTCAGTCCATGTGATTTCATAGCATTTCCGGGTCAGATGAAAACTTCTTCTTCTTCAGCCCGGAAGTGCTTCATTCCTTCCATCCCCGTGATTAGGGAGTACTTCCGGGCTATAAAAATACTCGTGCCTCACTGCAGCATCCCCTGGTGGCCCCCACGGTATCCAGCAGGGCTGTGAAGTAAAACTCCAATGTCCATGATGCCCTGCTGGAATTCGGGGCCCCTCCATGTTGCAGGGAGGACTCCATCTAGTGGTGTGGGGGTATTGGCCGGGATAAACTGCCGGCCTAATATCACAGCTTGTTTTTTGGATTTAGCTTCTCTGTTTTGCAGACTCATTTTTCGAGTCACTTTTGCCTTTTTTGATCTTGTTTTTTTGAATTTTGTTAAAATCTTTATAAACAGAAAGTTACTTTTTTTGTTATTAAGAGCAGAGTTTTCTTTGGTTTTCCCTTCTTCATCCATTTTGAGATATTTATACAGCGCCTTCAGAATGTCTACAGACCCTTTCACTTTTTAACGTTTCTTAGGTTGCAGCCTTGTGCTAAAATTGTTTAAATTCATTTTTTTTAGTAAATACCAAAAAGCAAAAATAGGGGTTTTAGGAATTTTTGGAACTGCATTTATCTTATATATAAACGTCTACGGGTGAAAGTGTGTGTGTCTGTCTGTCCAGCCCGGAAGTGAGAGGTGGAGTCAGGGTAAGGGCTCCACCTCCGAGGATACACAAGCGAGGCCAGCTCATCGGTAAAATGAAACCTCCGAAGAAAGTCACTCGCTTCGCCGCTATGAATTATGTTGGATTATCAGGAAAGATTATAAAGCCGAGCCTTTACAGTTTAAGCAAAAGAAGTTAAAGAGGAGACCTGACTGAAGTGTTTAAAATGATGAAGAGAATTAGTCCAGTGAGTCGAGACGGTGACTTTAAAATGAGTTCATCAAGAACACAGGGACACAGTTGGCACAAACATTAGAAAGTTTTTCTTTACACAAAGAACAATAGACACTTGGAATAAGCAACCAAGTAGTGTGGTAGACAGTAAGACTTAAGGAAATTTCAAAACTCGACTTGATGTTTTTTTTAGAAGAAATAAGTGGATAGGACTGGCAAGCTTTGTTAGGCTGAATGGCCTGTTCTCGTCCAGAGTGTTCTAATACAGAAGCGAGGTGAGCACATCGGCAAAACAAATCCTCCTAGGAGAGAGATGCCCAAAGTAGTTCCTTTCAATTACAGTCGACCCTCGATATACAACCGGCCTGACATACGAACAACTTGGATTACGACCAAAATTTTTGTTTTGAATTACAACCAACATCTTGCGTTACGACCCGATTGCGGTCACGTGTATCCGCTTGTGCGACTGTAAACAAACAGCTGAGAGCGTTCGTAAGCGTCAGTCGGAGCCCAGATACACGTGTTTGTGGACGTAATTTCGGTCAGTGCAGTGATTTATATAATTTATTTCGATAATTGCTAAGGAAGGAAGAGAAGGTAACGAAGGTAAAGAAAGCAATCACAATCGAAACGAAGAAGGAAATTGTGCAGAAATATGAGAGTGGCGTTCATGTGACTGATCTCGCTAATATGTACAGCATGTCGAAATCCACCATCTCGACAATTTTACAAAGAAAAGATTTGTATAAGGAAGCTCCTTCCAAACAATAACCACCTTCCATTTCATTCTCCTCCTCCTCCCTTCCTGCAAGCCAAAGATGTTAACTTAAATGGTGAGTACAGTATGAAATTGTTGTTTCTGGTAGGCTAGGCACTTTTTATAACTTTTTGGTTAATAAATTAGAAAAATTATTGGTATTTTTGGTAAATTATGCACATTATACAACCCTTTTTTTACTATGAAAAGGTTAAGTAGGTGTTGCTGTGGGAGGTTCGGAACGCATTATGGGTATTTCCATTATTTCTTATGGGAAAAATAGTCTTGAGTTACAACCAGCCCTCGCGAACGAATTGAGATCGTAAGTCAAGGGTCCACTGTACCTGACATCTCTATATTTAAATTTTTTTTTCTGATAATTTCAATAGCTTCTAGGACCCCATGCTTTCTACACAGCTAGTGTATACATATATATATAGAGAGAGTGAAAACGAGAGAGAGATAGGAGGAACAGACGTGAAGGAGACTGAAAGCAAGTTGAGTGTCACCCGGGCCATCCCATTTAATTTTGGCGTAAAAAAAGTATAATAAAAAAGCACACAATTGCACTAAACCAAAAATGGGCAATGGCTGCTGAATCCGCCCCACCAGGAGTCTAACACAAAGGACTCAGTAGTCTCGTTTTTGGAGAGTTCCATCTTGTAGTGACTCAAGACCAAAATGTGACACCTTCTTCTGGGGACACCTAGTTTTATACCTTTCCTGAGGGGCGGAGCTTCTCAGTGGCAGTTACCCTCATTGGGCATGTGTTCAGTACTGTGGAGGGAAAAAGAGATGATGCCGTTAGTGACAGGACCTCCTCTCATCCAGGAGTGGCATTGCATACTTCAGGTGAGCCCAGAAGAAGATCATCCAACCTGCATGTATAACCATATACGCATACATAATGACGTGTGTGTCTGTGGGTCACCTTCCGGGCTCCTGTGAAGAAGGTATTACCAACCTGGGCCAAGAGGTGGCATTCGTGCTAACCTTCTCTTCTTTTTCCTCTGCAGTACTGAGAAGACGCTCAGGGAGGGCAACTGTGTCTGCCCCTTCCTGTTACCCACCTTTAAGACCCACTGCTGCTGGAAGAAGGAAGTCAGTATCAAAACGACTGAACAAGAGTGTGGAGCTAACATCTGCTTGTAAGAGAACCGGCTTACTTACTTTGTTATTTGTTAATTCATGCAGCGGTGTGCATAGCTGCCCTTTTTTGTTTCATTTTGACTGGGTTGGTGCCCCACCATTTTTCTGGTGTAACCCGTAGTGCCTTATTCGATCACAATTTATATATAAACTAGCGACTGGGAGCCCGATCGAATTGGGCTACAAATTCTACGTTTGTGAAATCCATGCTTTCTCTGCAAATAATTATTTGTTTTTTTAAGTCCTTGAAATGATTTTGTTCTCATGGCACTGATTTGTGCTTCAAATAGACCTTTTCAGCCGATGTAATGAAGAGCTTCCTGTTTAAACAGGGCTGCGAGACGTGAACTCAGCTCTTCGGCGCACCTCATTTGATTTTTTCCGGCAAACAAATTTTCAAAACAAACCGTGTTTTATGACTCTAATCAGAGTCGGAGTAATAATTATGTTGGCGTGGTCATTTTAGATCTGAGATCGGCTAAAATTTAAACAATGACCGTTGTTAATACCCAGCCGTCATTATTCAGTTTCCCAACAGATGTCAGAAGGATGGATGCCAAAACCGAACTGCCCAAAGATAGATTTTGATGTATCAAGCAAATGGTGATTCGTTCTAAATTACTTACGGTTCCGGAGCTATCGAAGGGTTTAAGTCAGTCGACGATGTTAGTCCTGGAAAGTACGCCCCACCAAACCAACATTCCAAAAAGCAACCGAACTTACTGTTATCCGCTCGAACCAACACCGACTTACTATACTCGGCCGTCCAGCAGCGTCACTGAAGCATTCAAACATTCTTAGCCAATCATGCAATACTGCGTCCGCATTTGCCACGTTATGTTCTAACTACAGAGGCAGAGTCCCATTGCATGGTTCTAACTTGTATTGAGTCGAGGTATTGACACGAACACCATACATACGGGGTATTGACGTGAACACCATACATACATGGTATTGGCGCGAACACCATACATACATGGTATTGGCGTGAACACCATACATACAGGGTATTGACGTGACCACCATACAGACGGGGTATTGACGCGAACACCATACATATGGGGTATTGACGTGACCACCATACATACGGGGTATTGACGTGAACACCATACATACGGGGTATTGACGCGAACACCATACATACGGGGTATTGACGTGAACACCATACATACGGGGTATTGACGTGAACACCATACATACGGGGTATTGACGCGACCACCATACAGACGGGGTATTGACGCGAACACCATACAGACGGGGTATTGACGTGAACACCATACATACGGATAGTATCAAATTATATATAAGAATATACACTACCAGTCAAAAGTTTTAGAGCACCTCAGTTTTTCCAGTTTTTCTTTAATCAGTTGAAATGCAATGAATGACCTAAAATGGTGAAAAGGTAAGCAGTAAACTGCCAGAGATTTAAATTAAAAGTTTAGCTTAGCAAAAAATGAAAAAGAACAAAATTTCAGAATATTACAAAGGGACCTTCTTCAGAGAGCAACCAATAGGTTACAACCTACAGATGTTCTGCAGCAATTAAAGTAAACAAACCCTTGCAAGTTGAAGTAAACAGTTTGCACAGGTGTCCCAACTTCTGTTGATTACTTAAAAACCCTCTGTGTTGTAGCAGTGCTACCACGGGAAGAACTCCATTTCCCAGGAGCCCAAGGGGGATTACCTGCATAGGGTTAGGGTTATGACTGAAACCAAAGTAGAGGCTACTGGGAACGAAAGAGGCCAGTGAGAAAGTTGAAAAGGGGGGCCTGACGGACCAACAAGAGATGTGTGATTTTGTGTATCCTGTCCAACGTGTCATCTGAAAAGTCAATTGTGCCTTGGATCATTTGCCTGTTGTGTGTATAGTGGTGGGTTAATCGTCGTGTGTCTTCAAAATTAGTGCTCCTGCAAATCTCACCCCTCGCCACTCAGGACTACTGGTAGGACTGTTTCACTCATTTTCTACGGAAGCTGTTCTCGGGTTTCTCATCTTCACACCATACCATTTTACCTGCTTTTGCTGTATTGGACTGTGTAAGGACATTATCGTGAGTGTTTATTGTTGTAGTTCATTGTTATTGTATCACCGTAGAGGAAAGGGGAGGTTTGTCTGATTGTTGTTGTTGTGTATTGGGTTTTCATTTAATATATTACTAAGGGGCTCCGCCCCCTGCTCGCTTCGCTCGCCAACCCGCAGGTTTGACTAACTGGATATACAATTTAAAGAGATTGTTATTTTCATGGGATTTGTTACATATGCGTTATTTTCACTTTTACTTTAAAACTTCAGTTAAAACAATATTTGGAATTAACTTTTCTTCAAGATCGCCTTGAATTTTGATTCCGTGTTTGGACTTACATCGTGACAACTCAACGTAGAACTGCCCGTGAGTTAATATCATTTCTTTCTCTCTAATAAATAAACCGACTTTTTCAAATGTTTGTCCCTGTGATTTGTTAATTGTCATAGCAAAAGCTATTCTAACGGGAAACTGTAAATGTTTTAATACGAATGGCATATCAAGATCTCCTTTGTGTCTAGTATTATCTGCAGAAGATGTACATTACCTTTCTTGTCGCCCGTTAAAATTTTACATGTTGGAATTGTTCAACCAATGTTTAATACAACTACTCTTGTTCAATTGCATAGTTCATCACCCATACATAAATTACGCAATAACATTATGATACATCCGTATTTCAACAGTAATTCAGCTGGTGGGAGACCAGACGGTGTTAACGGTTGTAGATATTCTCTGTGATATTGTAAGTTAATGTTTTCATCTTCCGCACCATCACCACCAACTGTTTCAGCAGAGTCTATTGATACGCATTTAATCAATTTGTCGTGTAACCGATTGACAATTTTCGCGTTAATTCGTTTGACTTCATCGTTTCTCGCCGCTGCCATCCTTAGACGAATGGGTGATTCTAAACAGGCTCTTTGTAAGTGTGTGTGTGTTTTCATAAGTAACCCCTTTAATGGATTGCTGTCTGTCCAGGTTAAGTGCAGGAATGCACCTGATGACCGTGGTCTTGTTTGAAAATAGTTGTAAGTATGGTGTGACTTGAAAGAATCTCATGATAAAAGTCTCCGCCTCGTGGGACTTCCTTCCAAAAAGTCTCTTCAAAAAGTTACATCTCGTCACCTTTCCGTGAGAACCCTAAATCCAAAGAGGACTGTTTCATTTATGTTAGGTAGAATGCCCAGAGGGCACTGGGCGGTCTCATGGTCTGGAATCCCTACAGATTTTATTTTTTTTTTCTCCAGCCGTCTGGAGTTTTTTTTTTTTTTGTTTTTTCTGTCCCCCCTGGCCATTGGACCTTACTCTAATTCGATGTTAATTAATGCTGATTTATTTTGTTTTCTTATTGTGTCTTTTATTTTTCTATTCTTTATTATGTAAAGCACTTTGAGCTACTGTTTGTATGAAAATGTGCTATATAAATAAATGTTGTTGTTGTTGTTGTTGTTGTCACAGGATTTTTGTATTATAACCGAGAGATTAATTCATTCGTTGGTTTTGTGTCTCTGCTTGTGGGGTTGGGCCAAGGCTGGATTCGTCCCTGGAATCTCCACCAAAAAAATAAATAAATCACCGTCTCATCGACGGTGTGAATCTTATTGCGTAACATTATAATAACTATAACTATAACTAATAATAATAATATATAATAATATAATATAATAATATATATATATATAATAATATATAATAATAACTATAATGTGTCTTACATCAGAGTTAGAACAGATTGTGTTACTACACCCTCTCAAGTCCTTCTTGGACAATATTCCAGTGACAATGGCAAGAAAACAGCAATTAACAAATGAAATGAGGCAGAGCATTATTACCCACAGACGTGTAGGCCTTTCATTTAGAGAAGCTGCAAAAAACATCAAAGTGTCGGTGAGTCCAGTGGCGTCTTTCACAATCCAAAGGTAATTGGAAACTCTGATAGGAAGAGATTTGGCAGAGCCAAAGTCACAAGCCAATCAGAGGACAAGTTTCTGAGGGTCACCAGCTGGTGTGATCACAGGCACTTCACAGCACAACAGCTTAACAGTGCAGGTCGACAAAAGTCAAGTGTCAGTGTCTACTGTGAAGAGGAGACTCTGTGCTGGAGGTCTGACAGGGCGAGTGGCAGGAAGAAAGCCATTCCTTAAAGGGCCTTGAAATACCAGCTGGGGACTACTGCAGACTGGAAGAAAGACTTGTAGGATGATGAAACCAAATTTGAAATCTTCAGTTCATCATGAGGGGATGACAGGATGGTGTGTGCCACGAACTGTCAAACATGGAGGAGGAAGTGTGATAGTCTGGGGTTCTTTTGCTGAAGGCAGAGTTGGTGATTTGCACAGAGTGAATCAAAAGGGTTACCACAGTTTGGCTGTTACATCAGCAAAAGGGGGCTACTCTGATGAATCAAAAATTTTGTATACTTAATGATTCCTTGACTTATTTCTTTTTATTTACCATTGTTTATTTGTTCCATGCCTTGATATCATGAAACATTAAGACATTTAACTGCATACATTTCCATAAGAACTGAAAAACTGAGGTATTCTAAAACTTTTGACTTGTAATATCTACTCTATATATATATATATAAAATCCTAAGCCTAAAAGTGCAACGAGTTTATATGACATTTTTGTCACATTTTAAATTGGGCTTATTTTAAAACCTACACATATACTGTATGTTTTGTACCAAACTTTTCAGAATTTATCAAACTTTAATGTGATGTTAGATTTTCAGATTCTTACCTCATTTTTAAATTTTAAACTAAAAAATATCAAGAACTCACATCCCGTGAGACGAGACTTTGTGCCAAAAGATTCAGCCACGCCTGGGGCCGGAAATAAAAGACAAAGAGTAGGACAGCTGCTGTACAGGCTTTTAAATATCGGAAGCGCTGCAGCAGCAAAAACAATAACTGTATTTGCTTCCCATTGTCATCACCATTTAAGAGGGGGTTTGGGAGGAGCAGCAGCGTCTCCTTGGGGAGCGTTCAGCCCCCCTCTTCACAACGCGAGTGGCAGAGATGCAAAGTGGCTGGCGTGTAGTGCAGGCCTGGGGGGGGAGTTGGCAAGCAAAGCGAGCAGAGGGCAAACCCCCTAGTGTATCTGTGTATGTATGTATATGTACAGGTGGTGTGAAAAACTATTTGCCCCCTTCCTGATTTCTGATTCTTTTGCATGTTTGTCACACAAAATGTTTCTGATCAACAAACACATGTAACCATTAGTCAAATATAACACAAGTAAACACAAAATGCAGTTTTTAAATGATGGTTTTTATTATTTAGGGAGAAAAAAAAATCCAAACCTACATGGCCCTGTGTGAAAAAGTAATTGCCCCCTGAACCTAATAACTGGTTGGGCCACCCTTAGCAGCAATAGCTGCAATCAAGCATTTATGATAACTTGCAATGAGTCTTTTACAGCACTCTGGAGGAATTTTGGCCCACTCATCTTTGCAGAATTGTTGTAATTCAGCTTTATTTGAGGGTTTTCTAGCATGAACTGCCTTTTTAAGGTCATGCCATAGCATCTCAATTGGATTCAGGTCAGG
>JANRMT010062835.1:9816052-9840047 GCA_026402145.1 Polypterus bichir lapradei | reverse complement strand
TGAAGCTCATCGAGAGAATGCCAAGAGTGTGCAAAGCAGTAATCAGAGCAAAGGGTGGCTATTTTGAAGAAACTAGAATATAAAACAGGTTTTCAGTTATTTCACCTTTTTTTGTTAAGTACATAACTCCACATGTGTTCATTCATAGTTGTGAAGCCTTCAGTCATGAAAATAAAGAAAACACATTGAATGAGGAGGTGTGTCCAAACTTTTGGCCTGTACTGTACATAGGGCAAGAGGTAGCACATATTTTTAAGTCTTTGATGGGTACCATGGCTAGTAGGATTACAAAATTCCTGGTAGTCTAGTGTGCGT
Source organism: Polypterus bichir lapradei (assembly GCA_026402145.1). Lineage (NCBI taxonomy): Eukaryota > Metazoa > Chordata > Cladistia > Polypteriformes > Polypteridae > Polypterus > Polypterus bichir. The sequence continues at coordinate 9,839,732 of JANRMT010062835.1, read as the reverse complement.
GTATACATAGATACAGAGTAGAAGCTCAAACCCCAATTAGTTTGAATAACCGCACTTGGGGAAAAAAAAAACACGTTAGCTAAGCTTTCACTGCACAAAGGCCGTGGGTGTCTAAGTTGTGTGTCTTTCTGGCTGTTTTGAGTTTCTGCTAATCAAGTATACACGATTACACCTGAACTGCACAATACAGGATGGGTTGCATTACAATGGCAAGTTTTATCTTGAAATAACAGCGTAGTAGGCACGATCACCTTGGCTGTGCTTTCAGATATCTGGCATTATTGACTCAAATTTTTCAAACCACGGAACTAAACTTTTTCAGAACTACAAAGACTGTGACAGCATTTGATGGGATTACGAGAAACTACTTCTAATTCTAGAATATGGAAATCCAGTAGTGTATACCAATTATCTGTTTCATTAGTACAATTGTAGGCGGTGTACAAAAAAACCTTTGTGTCTTGTCTAATTGCGTATCACACAGATTAACAATAGAAACAAAATTGACGAGTCTTGAGACCTTTATGCTGAGAAACCTACAAAACTGTCAAAATGATTAACATGTCAGTTTTATCACAATTATCTTCATACCTGCAAAAGATGTGTAAGAAATGCTGTATTGTGAGTACATATTTCACTTTTAATATCACTTTTTACCTTTCTCGTATACGAAGTATTGTAATCATCCAAAGATTTCATGTCGAGATTTTGATGAATCTTGACGTTTTAGACCTCTTGTACCAGTTTCTCACACACATCGAATTTTGTTGGTTTAATTTAAAACCAGCTTCATATTTTCTTCTGATCGAATGCTCCATCTTACGATAAAGTTGTATGAGGGTGTGAGATACAAAAAAACACAAATCAGTGAAAACGTCACTTTGGAATAGTTTGGGTATTACCATGTGGTCACATAGGCAGAATAGAGTGCAAGAGGTTAGGAGCACACGCTGATACAACGCATTGCCGTACCCACATAGAAAAAAAGTCCGTGTGCTCTGTCGTTACTCTCTCAGGTGGGCGTTAGCATATCATAATCTCTTGGACCAATAGCGTGAGTTTTCCACATTCAACGTATACGACCGACAGAAATTATACGATAATAATCAAGCCCCAACTTAAACTTGGGAGAACTTAAATGCGAGTATTAACGGTATAGGGAAAGTATTGGAATCCTCCAAAAATTCCATTTCGAGATTTTGATGAATCTCAACGTTTTAGACCTCCCTGAATTCAAAAATGTAATTTTTGGAATTATATCTGTGTGTCTGTCTGTGTGTGTGTGAACATGATAACTTTCACTTAGGTCAACCAAATTTTGCATATAAGTATTAGATACAAAATGTAGATTTCTTTCAACTTTTGAGCTATATCCGCTAAACGGAAGTGGAACTTTTTTATTCATGCAGCTGCAGAGTCCAAGTTTTTCAATTTTACTTTTATAATAATTGTTCAATATATTATTAATTTGATTTGTTGTTGATGGTTCTTTAATGTACATAATATAAAAATAATCATTGACTTGTGGTTTAATATCCATCCCCATATCTGAGAAAGTCAAGAAGAGAACACTCCTGATTATTTTATTTTTCTGAAAATGTTTTTAATGATAATGATGGCTGGTATTTGACGGCCTATGATAAAGGAAAAGGATTAATGATCCGTGACATATGTGATGCTCTTTGCTGCCACATAGCAGATAACATCAAGCAAACACGCTAGGCATTTTCTGTCAACATTTAACAAAGATATCGGCCTTCTACCCCTTGACGTCAACAACAGTCTTACATTTTTGACCTTAAAGTTTTTTTTTTTGTTCTTTATTTCGCCTTATACAATTTCTTGCATTTGGAATTTGTTAGTTTTCGCATACCCCTTGGGGTCAGAGTGTAGGGTCAGCCATTGTACAGCGCCCTTGGAGCAATTGCAGGTTAAGGGTCTTGCTCAAGGGCCCATCAGAGTAGGATCTCTTTTGGCAGTGATGGGGATTCGAACCGCCAACCTTCAGGATACCAGCGCAGATCCTTAGCCTCAGAGCCACCACTTCGCACCACCAGTTAGTAAAAGCCTTAGGGCTAAGCACGCTCTTATTAGAGACATCTTGTAATGTTGATATGGATGATATAAAAATTCTCAGTTTTGAGTAAAATCCTTGTACTTTTTTACAAAATGATCTTTTAAAATCCCAATGAATTGGTTATTCTAAGTAATAATTGTCCATCTAATCAATTAACAAAATAGTGGTTAGTAAATTGTAGCACTAGTTCACGCTTATTTTAGCATACAAGTGCACATAAATAAAGAAAAAAAAAAAAGTGCCTGAAAATTGCATTTACTATGAAAGTTGAGATAAACTTTTTAAAAACTGGAAAGACAGCAGTAAGAAAAATAAATATTTGTAGCCTGCCGTTTGTTTCTCTTGATTGAGGTTATCAAAGCTCTGACTTGTGTGATGCTGGCATTTTTATACAACACACCACCAGCTTCGGTGGGTTTGCCCCGCTTCCTGTCAATATAAAATCAAATATAAAAATGGCCCCCCGTGCCCTCCTTTTTTTGGAGATGTGCCTCTGGGGCCAGTCTGGACTTGAGTTAAAACAGAGCCAGCCAGGGCGTGCTGCGGAGATCCAGTGGTACGTTTGGACTGACGCTCTTTGATCTGCTTCACTGATATGAAGTCTTTTTTTTTTTTCGTTTCTCTTAAATTTTGCTTGGCAAAGGTTTTTTTTTTATAGTCTTCAATACTGGCAAGGGCTTCTGTCTTTGTTTTCAACTTGAAACACCACCTAGCATTACACGACAACTTCTTTCAGCAGAAACCACAAGAGTCGCAATTACCCGTCCAACTGAAAAGTCCGAAAAAAAAAAAAAAAAAAGATTTTTCTTTAGCTATTTCATGTAAAACAAAATACATTTCTTCTATGCATAGACAAACAACGAAAATTGACTTTATTTTTCCAATAATAATTACTAGAAATTGGCGGCAATTCTCTTCTAAGCCTGAAGCCATGTTCTATAAACATTAGCCTTCATTTGTTTTCTGACTCTTGTGCTCACATTTACTTAACCTTAACCGAATGTGGTACTTCTGGCATAATTTCTTGTAATTTTACGCATTTCTAGTGTAATTTCTTGTAATTTAAAGCTCTTGTGAGCTAAATGCTTTGTTTTCTCACAGTTCTTACTTCACCTTTGTGATGCGCCTTGTTGTTTAGCACTTAAGAAGTCATTTTAAGACTGTTGAGGCCGTGTAGTGTTTGTATGATTTCCTGATGTTTGTTCACATGCGATTCGCTTTGGATAATGGCGCGTCTGCTAAATAATTTCTTGTAAATACAGCAGCATGATACACAAAAGGATTTATCTGCAAACTGCCTTTTTGTATTTCACCCTCCCAGACAGGAGCAGGCAAAACAGCATTTTAGGAGGCTGAAGTCATCAACTTTAAAGGACCTCTCAGAAGTGTCTAATTTAAAGTCTTTTGACGTTGTGACAGATAGGGGGCGCTGTCGTCCCCTTGAACCCTCAGATCAGACGCCAGACACCAGATAAAAGTCCAATAATAATTTTTATTTAGACTATACAGTGCACAAAGCACCCTCCACTCCACAATACTCATATAAATCACAATAATCCAATCAATAATCAATCCTCCTACTCCCAGACGCGTTGCCACCCTTCCTCCCGACTCAGCTCGCCCTTCTGGGATCTCACACAGTCTCTTATAGTCCTTGACCCAGAAGTGCTTCTGAACCCTCAGTCCATGTGACTTCCTAGCACTTCCGGGTCAGATCAAAACTCTTCTTTTTCATCCCAGAAGTACGTCATTTCCTCTGTCGCTGTGACTAAGATGTATTTCCGGGTTATAAGTAAAATAGAAGTCTCTGTGCCTCCCTGCAGTGTCTCCTGGTGGCCCTGACATTATCCAGCAGGGCTGTACAGGAAAACTCCAATGTCCATGATGCCCTGCTGGAATTCGGGGCATCTCCATGTCGCAGGGAGGGCTCCCTCTGGCGGCCTGGGGATATTGGCCGGGATGAATAGCCGGCCATAGTCCACAACGTGTTTCCTTATAATGTTTGTTAGAAATTGTGGCACAAACACAAAAACCGCATGTATGTTTGGCCTCATTTTAGTCCCTCACTGAGGTTTACAAATATAAACCAGAAAATAACTGATCACGTTAAGTAGTCATCCACCGTCAAGTCAGTATGTAGGAGATGGCAGCCATGACAGCCTCAGGTCTGTGTGCACAGGCCTCTGTCTCTCTTCTCTATTGGCTCGGCCATTTTCTCCAAACTGCTCAAGCTGTGTCAGGTGTCATGAGGCTCACTGGAATGAACAACCTTCTTCAAGTCCAGCCACAAATTCCCAATCGGACTGAGATCTAATCTCCGACTCGGCCACCCTCTCTCAGCCCACAGCCAATTCTTCTTGGCAAAACTGCTCAGACTACACTATTGGTCAAAAGTTTCAGAACACCTCAGTTTTTCCATTTTGTCTTCAAATTGAAATTCACTGAAATGAAAGGAATGAGCTAAAATGGTGAAAAGATAAGCAGTAAACTGCTAGAGGTTTAAATTTTAAGTTTAAATTGGCAAAAACTGGAAATTATTACAAATGGGAAAAACTAATGGGTCACACCCTACAGATATTCTGCAGCAATTCAAGTAAATGAAGCCTTGCAAGTTGAAGCAAACAATTTGCACAGGTGTCCCAACTTCTGATGATTACTTAAACACCCTCTGCCTGTCTTAAAGTAGAGTTGGAGCAGATCGTGTTACTAAACCCTCTGAAGTACTACGTGGACAATATTCCAGTTACAATGGCAAGAAAATAGCAAGTAACAAATGAAATGAGGCAGAGCATCATTACCCTTTGGCCGGGTTTATACTTCACGCAATGCGACGCATGCTGCAGCAGACGCTCCTTCTATGCAAGCGTTGTACTGTTAATACTTGAGCACGTACTTTACGTAAATCTGGAGGAATCCACCAGGTGGCAGTGTGAGATATTACCACGGTGAGAAGAGGCTCGACTTCGCAGTGTTGTGAATTGCCTGGAACACCCATTAAATTCCGATGACACCTTACTGCAATATCTCTGAAAAGGATGTTTAATGATTAAATCCATCAGTCCAGGGATGTGTCCATTTCAGCTAGCATTGGGCACGAGGCAGAAACAATCCCTGGACGAGGCATCAGCTCATCGCAAGGTGGACACAAGCACACACACATACACTGGCGTCATTGTAGTGTCACCAAATCTGCGTATCTTTGGAAAGACCCCGGAGCACAGTGTGGAAACCCAGCAGGAAAACATGAGAACTCCAGGCAGGGAATATCAGCCATGTGACTCCCTGCAAGACAGAAGCGCTAATGCTCCGCCACTTTGTCACCCCCATGTGTGTAATTATTAACAGTACTTGTTATTTAAACAAAATCTCCAATTTATCTGTAAAATGTAACATACGTACCTCAATGCATTTCATCTCACTAGCAAACCTATTGCTTCCTTTCCACTCTCCTCACTTACTGATTGCATAGCAGAAATCAAATCCTGGTTTTCTTCAAATTTTCGTAAATGAAATAACAAGTGGCAAAACTGAGGTTCTCCTCATTGGTACAAAATCAATATTATTCAAAACTGATCATTTTTCATTTGTTATTGATAACTCCTCTGTCTCCTTGACAGTTCTTTATCCTTTCAGTCCCACATCAATAACATCTCCCGGTCTTCATACAGAAGGTCAATAATTTTGACTGGCCCATTTTTGGAGTTCTATGTGACATGATGTCAGATTTGGCTTTTTTTCTATTTTTTTGTGTTGTTCCAATGCACATAAAGGAAATAAACATGTGTATACCAAAACATTTGTAATTGCAACAATTTTCTGGGAGAAATGGTGCATTTTTTGGGAAAATTCCAGGGGTGCTAATAATTTCGGCCATGACTGTATTTCCACTTGCGTAACATTAATCGCATTCGCCCCCCTTCCCTCACTCCCCACACCACTGCTACCCTTGTTCATAGCCTTGTCACTTCTTGTCTCGATTATTGCAATTCCCTTTGCTTTGGTGTTTCTCACAAATCTCTTTATAAGCTTCAACTGGTCCAGAATTCAGCTGCCCGCATCATTACTAGACCCCCTCTTATTCACCACATCACTCCTGTTTTGCAGCAGCTTCATTGGCTTCCAGTTCAGTTCCAAATTCAATTCAAAATTCTCCTACTAACTTTTAAGGCTCTTCACAACCTCGCCCCTCCATATCTGTCTGACCTCCTCCATGTTGCCATTCCCTCCCGTACCCTCAGATCCTCTTCCTTCATCCACTTGACTGTCCCCTTCGTCCGTCTTACCACTATGGGGAGCAGACCAAATGAATGCTTTAAAACTCACTACCACCTGAACTTAAAAATATTGAATCATTTTGACTTTTCAAATCTAAACTTAAAACTCATTTGTTTCAGACTGCTTTTTCTCTTTAATTACAATTGCTCTGTCTGATTTTAACTTTTGTATTTTACTTTTGTTTATACAGTAATCCCTCCTCCATCGCGGGGGTTGCGTTCCAGACCCCCCCGCGATAGGTGAAAATCCGCGAAGTAGAAACCATATGTTTGTATGGTTATTTTTATATATTTTAAGCCCTTATAAACTCTCCCACACTGTTTATAAATATTCCCCGTAGAGTTATACAGCATAATCCCTTTGTATTCTCTTAGATATTAGGTAAGATTCATTGAAATTATGTATATAAACACACTGTTTATATACAGTAAAACCTAAATATTATTTTAAAGATATTGAGTGTCTCCGATATCACATATGTTACAGCCATTATGATAGACAGGTCACCAGCAATAAATACATACAATGCAAGAAAAATAGTATACAGTAAATGTGTGTACAGTGACACTAAACGTACGTACATGTACTAAGCACTGTAAGAAGAAAATTAATTATGGTTACTCACCAACAATGACACGATGACTTGTCCGATAACAATGAGTTTAATTTTACTGCACAACAAAGGAGAGCGTTACAGCCCTTGTAAAGGAGCCACTTCAGGCGATTGTGTAGCACTGCCGTTGTTCTTCTTCAATCCAAATCCCTAAAGCAGATTCCATCCAGACTACTGCCTTATTACATCCACTTACAACTCGTTTTGCACCCTGGTTAAAAGGACACTGCGGCCGTAGATCTTATATTCCTTTCCTACTTTATAAATAAAAAGAATCGTAGCCTTCAACAAATCCAAAACGTTTACCTTTTCGGCAATCGTTAACATCTTCTTCTTGCGCTTGGGCACAGCCCCTGAAGCAGTAGCAGATCGTTTTGGAGCCATAATGAAGGGCTTGACTATGCACAAAGATAAACACAAAAGAGCACAACTCTTTACACAGCGAAACACGTTGATGCTGAATGAGCGAGACGAGACTTCCTGGTTAACACAGCATTCAGCACGCAGGAACTCAACTGCGTGCTCTGATTGGTTAGCTTCTCGGTCATCCGCCAATAGCGTCCCTTGTATGAAATCAACTGGGCAAACCAACTGAGGAAGCATGTACAGGAAGTAAAAAGACACATTGTCCGCAGAACCCGTGAAGCAGCGAAAAATCCGCGATATATATTTAGTTATGCTTTCATATAAAATCTGCGATAGAGTGAAGCCGCGAAAGTCGAAGCGCGATATAGCGAGGGATTACTGTAATCTGTGTTTTATTCATTGTTCGGTGTCCTTGAGTGTTTAGAAAGGTGCCTACAAATAAATAAAATGTATTATTATTATTATATCAAGTATAAATCTAAAGATTCTAAATGTGCAGAGAGTTGGAATATCATACATTTAATGTGCTCAGTGTGGTGATCTATTGCTGTTTGCCGCAGCTGTCAGTACCGGAGGAAGCCCTAGGAAAAAAAAGACGGCACAGAAGACGGTATGCAGGACTTTTAAAATGCATCGTGTCATTACGATCGGGAATATGTAACGCACCATGAATGCATCTGTATGTCGCCATTTTGCTTCACCACATCGAACCATTCATCAAACATCGAAGCGTGCACATCGATCTCGTAGGATCCGCAAAGCGGCTTTCTGTCACATGTTGATAGTAACCAGAGACTCTGACGTCACATTCCAACTTTTAGCACACTGCGCCCCCCCCCGACTTTTTGCTGATACTGCAACTCAAGCGCACGCGTCGCATTAATTTCTGAGGACCTGCTCAGAGGACGCATCAAATGAACGCTGGGAACGTGTGGCAGCCATGATGCGGGCGCGTATGCATTCTGAGCGTGAAGTACAAACAAGCACTTAGAAGTGTAGGCCTTTCATTGAAAGAAACTGAAAAAAAAAAATAAAAATCAAAGTGTCTGTGACTCCAGTGGTGTCCTACACAATCCAAAGGCAACTGGAGACTGGAAGAAACTCTGACAGGAAGAGATCTGGCAGAACCAACGTCACAAGCCAATCAGATGACAAGTTTCTGAGGGTCACCAGCTTGTGTGGTCACAGGCACCTCACAGCACAACAACTTCAAGAGCAGCTTAACAGTTCAGGTCGACAAAAGCAAGTGTCAGTGTCTACTGTGAAGAGGAGACTTTGTACTACGGGTGTGACGGGGCGAGTGGCAGGAAGAAAGCCATTCCTTAAAGGACAAAATAGGGCCTTGAAATACCAGCTGTGGACTACAGCAGACTGGAAGAAAGACTCCAAATTTGAAATCTTCAGTTCATCACACAGGGTGTTTGTAAGTCGTCAAGTTGGTAAAAGGATAGCTCCTTAGTATGTGACACCAACTGTCAAACATGGAGGACGACGTGTGATGGCTTCAGGTTCTTTTTCTGGAGGCAGGGTTGGTGACTGGCACAGAGTGACTGGTATTCTGAATCACAACGAGTCTCTTTCTGTAGGTCACTGTCACAAAAGCCAAACAAAATCCACTGGGATTCCATTTTTAGCAACCAAAAAATAAGAAAACTTTTGTAGGCACTTAATATAAAAAAGCCAAGAAATGCCTGGTAGTAACACTACAGGTCTGTTATACTGCCATAACAGAAAGAGACAGTAATGTGCTTTTCCTGAATTAGCCAATTATTTTTTTTAAACTGCACTTAATCAGTAAGAACAATGGCCTCAATTGAGGCCCTCGGTATACAATAAAAATGAAGTGTAAATGAGTTCCCCAAAAATCATTGAAAATACACCATTATAATAACAGAAATTAAAAAACAAAAACCTTCATGATAAACGGGTGAAATGAAAAGAGGAACAAATGAATCAGGGAACCGTTCAGTAACTGATTCAATGGTTGACTGAAATATTGATTCACTGGATGATCTTTTGATTTTAATAACTATATTTTCAAATCCAAACTATTTTTCTTCAAGGACATTTCTGTGTGGAATAATAAAGTTTCTATCTATCTATCTATCCATTATATAGTGCCTGTCTATCTATCTATCTATCATATAGTGTCTTTCATATCTATCTATTATATAGCACCTTTCCTATCTATCTATCTATCTATCTATCTTATAGTGCCTTTTACTTTATATCTATCTACAATATAGCGCCTTTCCTATCTATCTATCTATCTATTATATAGTACCTTTCCTATCTATCTATCTTATAGTGCCTTTTACTTTATATCTATCTACAATATAGCGCCTTTCCTATCTATCTATCTATCATATAGTGCCTTTGATCTATCTATCTATCACATAGTGCCTTTCACTTTATATCTATCTATTATATAGTACCTTTTCTATCTATCTATCTATTATATAGTGCATTTCACATCTATCTATTATGTAGTGCCTTTCACTTTATATCTATCTTCAATATTGTGCCTTTCCTATCTATCTATCTAGCTACAGTATATAGTGCCTTTCCTGTCTATCTATCTATCTATCATATAGTGCCTTTGATCTATCTATCATATAGTGCCTTTCACTTTATATCTATTTTTATATAATACCTTTTCTATCTATCTATTATATAGTGCATTTCACATCTATCTATTATATAGTGCCTTTGATCTATCTATCTATTATATAGTGCCTTTCACTTTATATCTGTCTACAATATAGTGCCTTTCCTATCTATCTATCTGTCTATCTATTGCCTTTCCTATACTGTATACTTATTTATCTTAGTAATGCTTTAACCTTCTAAACGAGTGGTTGAAACATTGTGAAAATGAGAACCATCATGCTTTAAAACATTGTTGTTGTTAAAATCCCTTTTGTAATTTAGCGTCTCTGCTTTGAACCACTGACAAGTAGCACAACTCACTGTGACAGTTAAAATGACACAGTGACAGTGCAGTACCCATCACTGACATGTCAGCAATCAGATGCGTCTTCATATCAGATCACTGATTCTAAGTGTCTTTGGTTTTCTGCAATGGCAGGCAGTGTCATTCTCACCCGGCTTATGGCACAACCTTTAAATGCAGGCTGCTTTCTCTTAAATCCACCAGCATTATTACGACTGAAAAAGGATCCTCTAATTGCGTTGTGTATTTTTAACACGTTTGTGTTTATCGCAGAGCTGAGCTTTTGCACATTGTTTGGACAGGCAGGTAAGACTTTCCCTGCACTCTGGACATGTGGCAGTACTTCTCCATGTGCACATCTACGGTACTGTTAACAAGACGGACCCTTTCAGCTGACCCCAAGAGGAAGTGGAGACTGTTCGGAGTCTGCCTTAGGCAGTGCAGTAGCAACAGGAGGAGTACAGACACTGGTCTGTGGCCCGAGTGCAATGTCTAAATATCTGCATTCCCCTTGCCCACCAAGGGACAGGCTAAAAGTAGTTTTTCTTTTAAATACTACTCATCCTGTGCAATGTTGGAAACACTTACGACATAATATTTGACGTCTTACCTTGTGAATTTAATTGTTGAAAATGAGCAGAACCTCCTATGACTTGTACTCCATACATCAAGGCGCTATATAACCTGACATTCTATTAGCCCTCTTAATGGCTTCTGAACACTGTCGGGAAGTGGATAGCTTAGAGTCCACTATGACTCCTAAATCCTTCTCATAAGGTGGACTCTCGATTTTCCGACTGCCCATTGTGTATTCAAACCTCACATTTTTATTTCTTATGTATAATTCTTTACATTTACTGACATTAAATTTCATCTGCCACAAATCTGCCCAAGCCTGTACAGTATGCTATCCAAGTCATTCTATGATGATATAACGGATTCCAAGTTATCTGCTAATCCTCCTATCTTGGTATCATCTGCAAACTTAACCAGCTTGTTACTTATATTCCTATCTAAATCATTTACATTTATTAAAAATACCAGCAGCCCCAGCACTGACCCCTGCTGGTCACCAATCTTAACATCGGCCAATTCTGATGAGGTTCCTCACACCATCACCCTCTGCTTCCTGTGTCTGAGCCAATTCAGCAGCCATCTTAAAACATCACCCTGAACTGCCACTTCTTTTAGTTTGATGCCCACTTCTCATGTGGCACATTATCAAATGCTTTCTGAAAGTCAAGATCAATAATCTCATTTGCTCTTCTCTGATTGTATCCTTTTGTTGCCTCCTCATAGAATTCCAGCATGTTAGTAAAACACGACCTCCCTCTCCTGACCCCATACTGACTGTTCCTAATAACTCCTGTCCTTGCCAGGTGTTGCTCAATCTTATCCTTAATAATTCCTTCCATTAATTTTCCTGTGATGCATGTTAAGCTTACTGACCTATAGTTACTTGGATCTGCCCTGTCACCCTTGTTATATAATGGGATGATATTTGCCATTTTCCAGTCCTTCAGAATCTCTCTAGTGTGCAGTGGCTTCCTAAAAATATGTGTCAAGGGTTTATATCTGTAATTGTGGAAAACCATTTAGATCAGTTAACATCAAATGTAAACGTGGAATACAATTTAGATCAGCTAACATCACATTATAATGTGGCCTTGAGAGATGCTCTGGACACAGTGGCTCCCCTTTAAACAAAAGTGATCAAAGCACATAGAAACTCTCCCTGGTTTAAAGAAAACACTCGCGCTCTTAAATTAGAGTGTAGAAAACTGGAGCGCAGATGGAGAACAACAAAGCTACATGTCTTTCAAATTGCATGGACAGAGAGTGTTAATAAATATAAAAAAGCCCTCTTTAAAGCTCGCTCAGAATACTATTCTACATTAATAGATAGCAATAATAAAAATCCTCGGGTACTGTTTAGTACAGTGGCTAAATTAACAAATGGGAATTCAGATCAACAGTGCAAAATACCAACAGATATTAGCAGTACAGACTTTATGAACTTCTTCAATGAGAAAATTAAAGATCCCAGATCTCTGCATCACAGTACAAACCACATACTAGTTTAGCAGACCCTGCTGCACATTGCATTCAGCACTTTAATAATTTTAATCCTGTAACTGAGCAGGAAGTCTTAACTTTAATTACTAAAATGAAGCCCTCTACTTGTTCCCTAGATCCAGTGCCAACAAAACTAGTAAAAAGTGCAATGGATGTTCTTGCGGCGCCTATTCTAACCATTATCAATAGTTCATTATTGCATGGCACAGTACCTGATGCACTAAAAGTGTCAGTCATTAAACCATTACTTAAAAAGTCAGACCTAGACCTATACATACTAAATAATTATAGGCCTATTTCAAATTTACCGTTTCTCTCTAAAATACTAGAAAAAGTAGTCGCCAGTCAGCTTCAGTCACACCTTACACATTACAATTTATTTGAGAAATTCCAGTCTGGTTGTCGCACTGGTCATAGTACAGAAACGGCACTAACGTGGGTTGTAAATGACATTCTGATATCCTCTGATGAAGGAAACTCCACTGTAATTATGTTGTTAGACTTAAGTGCAGCATTTGACACCATTGACCACTCTATTTTACTACATAGGCTAGAAAACGATGTTGGGCTTACAGGCACCGTACTCACTTGGTTTAGTTCTTATTTATCAAATCGATTCCAATATGTACAGAAATGTGCTGACAGGACTCCATCATTATACACAGAAGTGAGATATGGTGTCCCTCAGGGCTCAGTACTGGGACCTTTACTGTTTTCACTTTACATGCTTCCACTGGGATCTCTCATTAGGAAACATAATGTTAATTTTCACTCGTATGCAGATGACACCCAGTTATACCTTTCATTTAAATCAAATTAAGTTTCTCCGATGTTGTCTTTAATTAGTTGTGTTAGCGAATTAAAGGAGTGGATTGAATGATAACTACTTGCCTCTAAATACAGATAAAACAGAGATGTTAATTGTTGGAGGCAATGACGCGGATCACAACAATATTTTGTCATCTTTTAACTCATTTGGAATCCCAATTAATTTTACTGAATCAGCCCGCAATCTAGGAGTTATCTTTGATTCTAGCATGTCATTTAAAGCACATATTACAAAGTTGTCCAAAACATGTTTCTTCCATCTTAAAAATGTTAGGAAATTAAGGCGCTTTCTAAATAAACAGGATTCTGAGAAATTAATTCATGCATTTATCTCTAGTAGGATTGACTACTGCAATGCGGTGTTCACTGGCTGTTCAAACTGTTCTCTATACAGCCTCCAGTTAATCCAAAATGCGGCTGCAAGAATTATTACAAGAACAAGAAAATACGAACACATAACTCCAGTTCTTAAATCCTTACACTGGCTCCCGGTTAAGTTTAGGGCAGATTTCAAAATCCTCCTTTTAACATATAAAGCATTAAATGGCCGAGGTCCGACTTACTTGTCTGAACTTATCATGACTTACAAACCTGAGCGCACATTAAGATCTCAAGATGCCGGTCTGCTTATGATTCCAAGGATTAATAAAATAACAGTGGGAGGTTGAGCTTTTAGTTACAGGGCCCCTAAACTGTGGAATGGTCTTCCCGCTTCTATAAGAGATGCCCCTTCGGTCTCAGCCTTTAAATCCTGGCTGAAGACTCACTACTTCAGTTTAGCATATCCTGACTAGAGCTGCTGATTAACTGAACAGACTGCATCTCTGTTGTTAGTCATTAGCACTAAAACATAAGTAACATGATAAGTATAATTGAATACCAACCCTCATCTATTCTGTTTCTGTTCTCGGTACTCAAATGTGGCAATTGGTGCCACGACCCACCTGCCAAGTTGTTTGCCTGCCTATGGTAAAGTGATGGAGGATCACAGGAATCATGGGAAAGAGGGATCCTTTCATCGGATTGGCTGGCCCAGCACTGTTTCAGCCGTGGAATGGCCAAATGGGGGAGGCAGCTTGATGGATGAAGTCTCCAGGACTCTAAAAATATCCAGATCTTATTATATGATATCATCTACTGTTAAATTCTGCTCTGTACTTCTAAAATTTTTATTTTTATGCTGTATTAAGGATTTGTTCTGTTCTGTGCATTGTGTTGTATTGACCCCTTTCTTTTTGACACCCACTGCATGCCCAACCTACCTGGAAAGGGGTCTCTCTTTGAACTGCCTTTCCCAAGGTTTCTTCCATTTTTTCTTTATAAGGTTTTTTGGGAGTTTTTCCTTGTCTTCTCAGACAGTCAAGGCTTGGGGGCTGTCAAGAGGCAGGGCCTGTTAAAGCCCATTGCGGCACTTCCTGTGTGATTTTGGGCTATACAAAAATAAACTGTATTGTATTGTATATCTGCACTCATTAGCCTCCTTAAAAACTCCATCCATCGAATATCCAACCCGCTATATCCTAACTACAGGGTCACGGGGGTCTACTGGAGCCATTCCCCGCCAACACAGGGTGCAAGGCAGGAAAGAAACCCAGGGCAGGGCGCCAGCCCACTGCAGGGCACACCCACACATATCCACACACTAGGAACAATTTAGGATCGCCAATGCACCTAACCTGCATGTCTTTGACTGTGGGAGGAAACCCATGCAGACACGGGGAGAACATGCAAACTCCACGCAGGGAGGACCCGGGAAGCGAACCCGAGTCTCCTAACTGCGAGGCAGCAGCGCTACCCACTGCACCACCATGCTGCCCCTTAAGAACTCAATGGTAAATATTATCTGGTCCTGGTGATTTGCTTGATTTCATCTTATTTAATCTGAGCAGCTCTTCTCTCTCTACAATTTCCAACTTAACAATTCAATCTTTGCATCTGCACTCATAAAATACTGAGAATTGTATTACATTATGGTCACTTGACCCTAGTAGGATCCCTTCTGGCAGTAATGGGATTTGAACCAGCATCCTCCCAGATCCCAGCGCAGATCCTTATCCTCCTTATCCTCTGAGCCACCACTCTACCCTCGGTGGGTTTACAATTCAAATGCTCGTTCGTGTTTGAGTTGACGAGAAAGTTTGGGATATTGTGAGTGTACGTGCGACTGGATGACTTGACTTGTGGATTATGCGGCAGAACAATGTGAGATGTTTTCATAGTTGTTTTGAAATGTGTTGTTGTCCGGTGTTGTTCACCATTTAGATCTATTCTAGGGTTGTGCGCTACGACGGCGCTGGAAGAATACTGAAAACCACACATTTTAAAACAATATTGGACCAGAGTTTCCTGTTTTTCAGGTAAACGTCAACTTTCCTCTCAATTTCCGCCTCTTACCTCGATACTCACGACTGCAGTTGCAGAAATGTTCATGAAAGGAAATTATGTGCTTTGAAACACAAGAAATCTGACAAACGAGAGGAGACCATTCAGTCCATCAGGCCCTGTTGTTTAGCTAATAGCTACACTGTCCCAATGTGTCATCCAGATTATAAGAAAACATTGACGTGATATGGACTTCATGTGGGGGACAGGGACACCCCCAAATCGCTTAGACTCGATGTTGATTTCATGTGGGACACCGCTTAGTTTACTTTGACGCAATTTGGACTTGATGGCTGTCAAGAGGAAAATGGAGCATAGTGTGGTGCAATGGTACGGCGTGCCAGGGAGGCGAGTGACTGTGTGGCACACCAGGGACACTGGAGGAGTCATATGGGGGAGTTGGGTTGGCATGGGGCGGGGTTTATGGGGGTTGTGATGTTGGTGAGGTTTGGAGTTACTTGTTATTTGCTTCTCAGCTGTTTTGGTACTGGTGTTCTGAAAAGCTGGTATTGATACCAAACTCAACATCTTAGTGCTGGTCCAACAGTAGCCGATAACAGCAAAAACTTGGCTCTCTCCGTTTCTGCACGAAAACATTTGATTAAAAATGTCAAGAATTCATATGTTACTTTAACGTACTGGCGGCAAAGTGGTGCAGTGGTAGCGCTGCTGCTTCATAGTAAGAAGACTAGGGTTCGCATTCCTGGGTTCTCCCTGCTTGGAGTTTGCATGTTCTCCCCGTGTCTCTGGATGCTCCAGTTTCCTCCCACAATCCAGAGACATGCGGGTTAGTTAAACTGGTGAAGCTAAATTGGCCCGAGTGTGTGGCTGGTGTGTGTGTGTTTGCCCTGTGATGGACTGGCGCTCTCTCCAGGGTTTGTTCCTGCCTTGCGCCCTATGCTAGCCGGGATAGGCTCCAGCAGACCCCGTCCAGGCCTAAGTGGGCTAGAAAATGACTGACTGACTTTAACATATTGACAAATAAAAGTAGCGTAAAAGTGGACTATTTGGTTATAGGCAGCCGGGGCCTGTCCCTTCAGCACTGGGTCCAAGGAAGGAGCTGACCCTGAACAGGACACACACACACACCCCTACACTCACTTCACTCAGTTTATTACTGTTTTACGTTCATTTTAATAAATGCATTTCAAATACCTTTTGACTAATCCTCATACAGTTTTGTGATTATTCAGGGTTCGATAAGCAGTGCGTCTGGGCAATCATAAAACAACTACATTGAACTCCATTTGACGGGTATCACTGAATGGAAGAGGAGAGCAACACAAAGTATAAAGAGGTGAACAGAGTGTTAAATAAATCTAAAAAGGCAACGCGCAGCGCAGCTCGGAAATAAACGACTTTGCAGTATTTAATTACACGTTTGCGCTTGTATATATTTTTTTTCTTCCAATTCTTCAGAGAATTATATTAAAGGGAGTTTGGGCCTTTGGGAAGAGCTTCTAATTACAATGAGGTATTCATTGCACTTAACTCATCTGATTTTATAAAAACCTGACCTATATACACCCAGGCAAACAGTAGCTTCTGTTTACACCTTTCCTCATGGATACCTGAAGGGCAGATTTAATTTTCTCTTTCTGTTTTAAAGAACTGCCAACCTCTGTGATAAAAAAAAGGCTGTGATCTAGAAACATTAAAGAACGCTAAAATTCAGGCTATACAGCAGATCGCCGGGCCAACTAAGCCACCAAATGAAGAAATAATTTGATTGCGTTTTTGTGGTTTAGCGTTGAAATGCGTGCATACTGTAATTCTCTGAGAACTAACGAGAACCATTTGGGGTTGGTGGAGGGGGCGGTGGGCTCTGATTGCCTACAGATGAGTCGCAGAGGGACAAAGAGGTGGCAGGTTGTCACTGCGGTCAGTCTGGGATTTAGCAACAGCTTGGACCTCGTGATGGAATCTCTTGACTTGACTCAACTGTTTTCGGCAATTAGAAATTAAAAAGTGCTGATTAGGTCTTCAGTAAAGATTCAGATCGGTTTTTGAGATCACAGAATTTCATGTTATGCTCTGTCTCAATCTGATCATTCATTTCCCTTAGGAGGAACTGGACAACGTTTAGCACCGAAAGAAGCAGGAACTTTGCTTTGTATAAAAAAAAAAGGAAAATCGGAGGCCATCGATACACCAATGGAATCCAAAGTATGGCTGTGTGATACAGCAAGTCAGTGACCCCAAATACCCTAAATACACAAGCAACAATATTCTTTTTGTCCACCAGAGTAGTGGTGGCACTTTATTTACACATCAAATGAAGTGCCAGCAGTCAAGCTGTCTGTTTTACTAAAGACTCTCACTTTCTACTCCAACTGCTCTGTTCAAATGTGAACCCCTTAAAATGTCACCCTGGGATACTGTATATCAGGACTGGTCTCACCATCTTAATGCCACCTACAAGCCTGTAATTGACAGCAGCAGCTCTTCATGATCCATGGCACTAGTTCTCATGTGTGTTTTGTGGGGGGGGTCTGGGGGGTGGTTTGCTGTTTATTTAAATATATAAGATAATCAACAAGCTAAATAAAAGGGCAGGCTCAGTTATGGGACACACTCCGGACCACCTGGAGGTCACAGCAAAGGAGAAAATTAAAACAAAACTTAGTGCCATTATGAACAATGCTGCACATCCAATCTCTGACACACCAACACTGAGGACTTTCACACAACGAATCATTCAGCAGAAGTGTGTCAAGAAACGAGACTTGGGGTCCTTTATACCAACAGCAATGTGCATGTATAGCGCCTTACTGGGATTGGCAAGTCAGAAGCAATGTTTCCTTTTAATTTTCTTGCTTTTTAGTCTTTCTGATGTGTGTTCAGAGCATGTTCTGTGTGTATATTAATTTATCTATCTCTGTATGTATGCATTTATTTATAGAGCTTTGGTAAAAAGCCAAATTTCACCCTGTGGACAAAGTTTGTTCATTCATTCTTCCTTTCTTTCTATAGTTCCTTTCACAATATCTATCTATTATATAGTGCCTTTCACATCTATGCATCTCCCAATCTTATAGTGCCTTTCACATATCTGTGTATCTATCATATAGTGCCTTTCCTATCTCTCAATCTATCTATCATATAGTGCCTTTCCTAACTATCTATGTATTATATAGTGCCTTTTACATCTACAGTTGTGCTTGAAAGTTTGTGAACCCTTTAGAATTTTCTATATTTCTGCATAAATATGACCTAAAACATCATCAGATTTTCACTCAAGTCCTAAAAGTAGATAAAGAGAAACCAGTTAAACAAATGAGACAAAATATTATACTTGGTCATTTATTCATTGAGGAAAATGATCGAATATTACATATCTGTGAGTGGCAAAAGTATGTGAACCTTACGGATTAGCAGTTAGTTTGAAGGTGAAATTCGAGTTTGGTGTTTTCAATCAATGGGATGCCAATCAGGTGTGAGTGGGCACCCTGTGTTATTGAAAGAACAGGGATCTATCAAAGTCTGCTCTTCACAGCACATGTTTGTGGAAGTGTATCACGGCACGAACAAAGGAGATTTCTGAGGACCTCAGAAAAAGAGTTGTTGATGCTCATCAGGCTGGAAAAGGTTACAAAACCATCTCTAAAGAGTTTGGACTCCACCAATCCACAGTCAGACAGACTGTATACAAATGGAGGAAATTCAAGACCATTGTTACCCTCCCCAGGAGTGGTCGACCAACAAAGATCACTCCAAGAGCAAGGCACACGTGTAATAGTCGGCGAGGTCACCAAAGACCCCAGGGTAACTTCTAAGCAACTGAAGGCCTCTCTCACATTGGCTAATGTTCATGTTCATGAGTCCACCATCAGGAGAACACTGAACAACAATAGTGTGCATGGCAGGGTTGCAAGGAGAAAGCCACTGCTCTCCAAAAAAAACATTGCTGCTCGTCTGCAGTTTGCTAAAGATCACGTGAACAAACCAGAAGGCTATTGGAAGAATGTTTTGTGGACGGATGAGACCAAAATAGAACTTTTTGGTTTAAATGAAAAGCGTTATGCTTGGAGAAAGGAAAACACTGCATTCCAGCATAAGAACCTTATCTCATCTGTGAAACATGGTGGTGGTAGTATCATGGTTTGGGAATGTTTTGCTGCATCTGGGCCAGGACGGCTTGCCTTCATTGATGGAACAATGAATTCTGAATTATATCAGAGAATTCTAAAGGAAAATGTCAGGACATCTGTCCATGAACTGAAACTCTAAGGGAAGGTGGGTCATGCAGCAAGACAACGACCCTAAGCACACAAGTCGTTCTGCCAAAGGATGGTTAAAGAAGAATAAAGTTAATGTTTTGGAATGGCCAAGTCAAAGTCCTGACCTTAATCCAATAGAAATGTTGTGGAAGGACCTGAAGCGAGCAGTTAATGTGAGGAAACCCACCAACATCCCAGAGTTGAAGCTGTTCTGTACGGAGGAATGGGCGAACATTCCTCCAAGCCGCCGTGCAGGAATGAGCAAAAGTTACCGGAAACGTTTAGTTCAAAGGGGGGTCACACCAGATACTGAAAGCAAAGGTTCACATACTTTTGCCACTCACAAATATGTAATATTCGATCATTTTTCTTAATAAATAAATGACCAAGTATAATATTATTGTCTCATTTGTTTAACTGGTTTCTCTTTATCTACTTTTAGTACTTGAGTGAAAATCTGATGATGTTTTAGGTCATATTCATGCAGAAAATTCTAAAGGGTTCACAAACATTCAAGCACAACTGTATCTATGTATTATATAGTGCCTTTCATAATATCTATCATATAGTGCCTTTCACATCTATCTATCAATCTCATTTGTTCAGCTTCTTTAGAGTTTCAATTTCTTCTTGGGGGCAAGTAAAGCCTGTCTATCTATCATTCTAGCCATCAATCTGTCTAGTTCAACATGTATACAGCTACTACCTTTCAAAGCACTTTACTGCCTGTCAAAAAGCAGACATCCCCTGTATTTTAAAAGAAACTTCTTTTTCTATCCCCCCCATTTCCTAATCTGTTTATCCAGGGCAGGGTTGTGAGGTAGCTGGGTTGATAAAAGGGGGCTCACTGACTTCTACAACCTTCTGTCCGATGGCCTTAGACAGCTCTTTTGATTTTGGCTTGATGACACCACACACGGCGATAGCGGAGAGGACACCAGGCCTTTGACATCTGTGGTTTAAATGGGACAGTTAGGCCCACCTGCACACCCCCCTCAGGAGGTTCTCATAGTTGGTACTAAATCTGGAGCAGCCGATTCTACTTTGATGGATTTGAAATGGTGTGATGTGTTGGGGTGGACTTACTTTTTCCACATTTAGATTTTGGGATGTCAATTATTCAAGTAGATCACCTTTACCTGTTGGCTCTGTTTCCATGAAGATCTGCTGTCTGTTTATTCAAAAATATTGAAAAAGTCAACGGTTTCCAAGGGGTGTCCTTACTTATTCACACGACTGTAAATGTTAAAATTTTCTCTGCTTGTGGCATACTACACCTACACTACTATCTGCAATAACAATTTTTATTGCTTAATTTCAAGTTTTTTTTTTTATTGTAGGCAAAATCTAAAAATACACAGTGCATTACTGCATCTGCATATTGGATAAGAAATACTGAAACAGCTTTGATTTGATAGCACCTTTAAAAACTTCTTTACAAGTACAAACCAGCAATGCAATGGTGTCCATTATATATTATACAAAAAAAAAAAAAGAGATGAGGAGGGATGTGGTTGAACCAGCAACCCTTTGGCCACGAGGGTCCAGTAGCTTCACCAGCAGGCCACACAGTTTAATGCGCGAAGGTGAAGTGATTGATCTCAGCGTTATAACGAGAAATACTCCCGAAGAGGAGCGTCTCGTACTTTACAGAAACGTCTAGAAGATTCAGAGCGCTTTAACAGACACGGGACGGCCCTGTTAGAATTTAAGCGCGACGTTTCACAGACTCCCAGGAGTGCAATAGTGAATAGACATTTGAGTGACTGGCACCACCACCCCCACCCCATCACCTCGCCACTCCGAGTTAAAGAGTGTACAAAACTAATAAAAAAATAAAATAAATAAGAGAGTCTATGACTTTTTAAACGTTATTGTGCTGTCAAGGTGGAAAAAAAAAATGCGCCTGAAAAATGATCTAAAGGGATATGATGTAGTTCATTATGTCTAACAGCAGAAGCAGTGGTTTCCCAATGTTCATAAAGACTGCTCCATTAAATTTACCTCCAGTCAATAATTAGGACTCCACAAATAAACCCAGGCAATTAAATCAATACTGCTGGGCAATTACCTTCAAGAGCCCTGACGCGGTGGCACAGAAAGACACTATATCTCAAATTGCATTATTCAGTGGCACGCTGTAATTGCTCAGAGGACCTTCATTTACTTAAAATAATTGGAAAAGGCAAAGCTCTTTTTTTATTATCATGAAAGAAGCCTTAGCAATCCTCTTCCGAGAGGCATTCCACATATTTCATTAAACAGCATTGGTATAAACATGAATTAACACAATTTATCACTCAGATTCTCACCCTCCAACTGAAGGGTTTTGGGTGGGGGGGGTGTTGAGGCCTTACTGACACACGCCAGAATTCCTAGTGAGGACAATATATTACTTCATCAGCACTTCTGTCTGGATCCAGAGAAAGGGAAATGTAATGAATTGATGAGCATTTCTTTTCTGTCTTGGCACAGAAACAAAAAAGTGCGAGTAAATCATTCTAAAAACCCAACTGCTAACGAGGGTCTCGTTTAAAAGTCTCAATTAAGACAAGAGAGCGAGCAGGATGCCAAGCAAATACACCCGGCGCGCCAAGACGTGTGCAGTTGTCGCAGCCTGTCAATGCTGGTCCTTGAGACAACTTTATTGAGTAGTGAGCCCAAACCAGATTAGCGGCGGATTACATTTAGCAACACGGCGTTCACTTTGAGTGTAAGGGGAGACGTAAACTGCTCCAAAGGCCGGTCCTGTCAGCACGAGCACAAATGATGGTGCAAGAATTTATTCTGCATTTATCTTCCATTCTTTATTTAGCTTGGTAAATATTCCCTCAGCCCACTGTGATGGAGTAAACACGTGTGCTTATGTTTCTTTTCCTTTTCTGTGTTTTCTTTATGTGTGTATTGTTTGTAACAATTGTTCTATTTAATTATTATATACCAGTGGTTTGTTTCTGATGTTTAGTGGGTGGAAACCTCAAGAGGCGGGGCCACCGTGATGTCACGGCTGAAGGACTGCCTACATCACAGATATAGCGAGGCTGGGGAGCAGAGCCTTCAGTAGTTCATTGATTGTCATTTGGAGAGTGTGGCTCCTCCACCTAGAAAAAGACATATATATACGTATATATATACAGACATATACGAGGTGTGGCAGAAAAGTAAATGAGACTGATTTTTTACTTACCAAAGTTTTTATTTTTTTCAAACATCAATGTTATCCCCTTCAAAGTAGTTCCCTTGGGCAGCTACACACCGATGGAGATGTTGTTCCCACTGTTGGTAGCAGCGCTGGAAGTCTTCAACCGGTATGGTCTTCAGCATGTCCGTTACACTCTTTTGGATGATTTCTAAAGTCCCGAAATGACGTCCTTTGAGGACATTTTTCAGTTTAGGAAAAAGGAAAAAGTCACACGGACTGAGGTCAGGTGAATAAGGGGGCTGGGGAACCACAGGAATGCGTTTTTTCGATTGTCCTTCTGCTCAATTGTGAGGTTTTTCGGCACCATTTTGGCACAGACCTTTCGCATGTGCAAATGTTCAGTCAAAATTTGATGAACGGTAGATATGTTCAAATTTAATGGCTCACTCAACATTCTTAATGTTAAACGACGGTCTGATCTCACAAGAGTGTTCACACGTTCGATGTTTTCATTGGTTTTCGAAGTTGAAGGCCTCCCTGAAAAACTTGAGCTCGGGATAAAGAATGTTCCCCATAGGCCTGTTTTAACTTTTCAAACGTCACACTTGCCGATTCTCCAAGCTTAACACAAAATTTAATGGCACAACGTTGCTCCAAATTCCGTTGTTCCATTTTGCGTGACGCACGACCAAAAACACAACTTAGCTAATAGCAGTCACAAAAATCACGTAGTTAACGGAAGGAGTTG
>JANRMT010062835.1:9787611-9807159 GCA_026402145.1 Polypterus bichir lapradei | reverse complement strand
TATATATACACGATTATGGAAGGACCAGGGGAGAGAGTATTTACAAAACCAGTTATCCCCCGGACCGACAGAGGGCAGCCCCCTTGGCATGCGAGCAGGGCCCTATTTGGCCGGAAGAAGTCCTTCCAGGTGCCCTAGAGGAGGAGCCAGCTACCATCACTCAATGGTCAGAATCGGGAGGAAGAGGATAAAGCCTGAGGAGGAGTGGAGGTGGATGGTCTGCCGGCAAGAGGGACTGTGTTGTGCTCTGTATCTTGTGTGCTGTGGCAGACAACACTGTGTAAACAAACTGTGTGCTGTGTGGCAACTGGTGTCCTGCCTGTTCGTGTCGGGGTTAGAGCGGCACTGTGTATAAATCCTTATCACCACAAGGTGTCTGAAGATATAGCGCGCATCCTGGCCACGTCAGGCGTCAGAATAGCACACAAACTCACAAACAATCCGCGTACGCTGCTCTTTAATGCTGAAAACAAGAAACTGACAATTTTTTAAAATGTAATGACATATTTTAAACCTAAACAATGACCTAAAACCTGACCTATTAGCAGAACAATTGTTGAGTAGTAAGAAAGGCGCCATATAAATGTAAAGAATTATTATTATCATCATTAGGGCCAATTTAGCATCACCAAGTCACCTAACCTGCATGTCTGCAAATCAGATCAGGTGATATTAATTCTGTTTTTATAAACAATACTTTTATAATACAATACTGCAGTTCTTTTTGTTAAACTGTCATATTTTACTAGAGACATTGACTTTTCTTCACTTATTCATCGCATGTCATTTATTTTATATAACATAACAATCTGAAAAGCACTCAATCCTAGTTAGGGTCACGAGGGGCTGGAGTCCATCAAAGTGCTAATATTAAAAATGTAAAAAAAAAAAGGGTTGTGTGAAATCTATATTCATAGAGCAGCTGAAAATATAATTCTGACCCTAATCAACCTTAAACTCCTGGTGACCTAAACATTTTCATCACACTTTATTTCAATGGTAAGCTAAATTATGGACAAAGAAAAACGTTTAAACAGTGAAGTGCCGCTCTCTTTATCTATATTTAAACAAGGATTATATTCAGGGAACTAAAAAAACCCTAACCCAGAGAATAACATTAAAACTCCTTGTCAAATGCAGGATTCATGAGCAACCAGAGCACTACAGCTAGTCAATAAAAATCAGCCTTGGGCTACAACTCCGCGAATTTACACCCCAAGTTCTTAGAAGGCCTCTCTACAGTACACTGAAAAATGACTTCAGGTGGTGATCTTTCATTAATGTGTGCATAAGATACAAAGCAAAATAGTTCAATGCTAAAAGAGGACATCAATTAAAACATTTAAATGACCATTTTCTGAGTATTCACAAACTCAAACTCTTATTTAAGAATGTAAAAAGAAGCCAGAGTCAGTTTAAACATCGCCACGCTGCTACATCAATTGTTCACGGCTTAGGCATCAAAGGACATAATGGATGAGTTAAAACGACTAAAAATTTAATTCTGGATTTCTGGTTAAGGCATCAATCAGAATGTGCACAGCCACAACGCCAGTTCAAACAACACTCTGTAAGAATGTGGGAACAGTTTGTAAATTGCTTTGCATGAACCTGTCAGCTTAATTAATTAATACAACAAAGAGAAACCCCCTTTTCACTTTCTTGTAAAATGCTGTCAAGTCAGCCCAGGATTAACCGTTAAGCAAAGTTAGGCCGTGTCCCCACTGAGGTAATTCCCCTCCACCCCAAATCATTTCACCATGTGAGAGACGGAATTGCATCCCAGTTGGGATAGACCCTGCTTCCTTGCCCAGCCAAGAGGCCTTCTTGACAGGAAGGTTTGCAAGGAAGTTGCCATACTCCCCCTTCCATGCCAGTATGTGTTTGTGGAAGGACATTGCAGCAGCAGCTACAGTGCATCCGGAAAGTATTCACAGCGCATCACTTTTTCCACATTTTGTTATGTTACAGCCTTATTCCAAAATGGATTAAATTCATTTTTCCCTCAGTATTCTACACACAACATCCCATAATGACAACGTGAAAAAAGTTTACTTGAGTTTTTTGCAAATGTATTAAAAATAAAAAAACTGAGAACTCACATGTACATAAGTATTCACAGCCTTTGCTCAATACTTTGTCGATGCACCTTTGGCAGCAATTACAGCCTCAAGTCTTTTTGAATCTGATGCCACAAGCTTGGCACACCTATCCTTGGCCAGTTTCGCCCATTCCTCTTTGCAGCACCTCTCAAGCTCCATCAGGTTGGATGGGAAGCGTCGGTGCACAGCCATTTTAAGATCTCTCCAGAGATGTTCAATCGGATTCAAGTCTGGGCTCTGGCTGGGCCACTCAAGGACATTCACAGAGTTGTCCTGAAGCCACTCCTTTGATATCTTGGCTGTGTGCTTAGGGTCGTTGTCCTGCTGAAAGATGAACCGTCGCCCCAGTCTGAGGTCAAGAGCGCTCTGGAGCAGGTTTTCATCCAGGATGTCTCTGTACATTGCTGCAGTCATCTTTCCCTTTATCCTGACTAGTCTCTCAGTTCCTGCCACTGAAAAACATCCCCAGAGCATGATGCTGCCACCACCATGCTTCACTGTAGGGATGGTATTGGCCTGGTGATGAGTGGTGCCTGGTTTCCTCCAAACGTGACGCCTGGCATTCACACCAAAGAGTTCAATCTTTGTCTCATCAGACCAGAGAATTTTGTTTCTCATGGTCTGAGAGTCCTTCAGGTGCCTTTTGGCAAACTCCAGACGGGCTGCCATGTGCTTTTTACTAAGGAATGGCTTCTGTCTGGCCACTCTACCATACAGGCCTGATTGGTGGATTGCTGCTGAGATGGTTGTCCTTCTGGAAGGTTCTCCTCTCTCCACAGAGGACCTCTGGAGCTCTGACAGAGTTACCATCGGGTTCTTGGTCACCTCCCTGACTAAGGCCCTTCTCCCCCAATCGCTCAGTTTAGATGGCCGGCCAGCTCTAGGAAGAGTCCTGGTGGTTTCGAACTTCTTCCACTTACGGATGATGGAGGCCACTGTGCTCATTGGGACCTTCAAAGCAGCAGAAAGTTTTCTGTAACCTTCTCCAGATTTGTGCCTCGAGACAATCCTGTCTCAGAGGTCTACAGACAATTCCTTTGACTTCATGCTTGGTTTGTGCTCTGACATGAACTGTCAACTGTGGGACCTTCTATAGACAGGTGTGTGCCTTTCCAAATCATGTCCAATCAACTGAATTTACCACAGGTGGACTCCAATGAAGCTGCAGAAACATCTCAAGGATGATCAGGGGAAGCAGGATGTACCTGAGCTCAATTTTGAGCTTCAAGGCAAAGGCTGTGAATACTTATGTACATGTGCTTTCTCAATTTTTTTATTTTTAATAAATTTGCAAAAATCTTGTTGTTCACGTTGTCATTATGAGGTGTTGTGTGTAGAATTCTGAGGAAAAAAATGAATTTAATACATTTTGGAATAAGGCTGTAACATAACAAAATGTGGAAAAAGTAATGCGCTGTGAATACTTTCCGGATGCACTGTACACCAGGGCACAGAAGTACTCACACTGGATGGGCTTGGGGGTCTGGAAAGAGAGGACAGTGGGTGACTGCCCCATACCACCCAATAACCAGTGCTCTGGGTGGCAGCATCCTGTCTGCCAAACCGCAGTGTGATCCCATGAGGCTGCCCTGTTGGGGTCCACCAGGAGGAGCCATCAGATATTGACGTCACAAGAACCGTTGTGGTCTTATCTGATCCGGAGACACCGGATTGCACATCGGAACCACTCTCAAGTCGGGCTGTGAAAGAGAGCCCTCCACCTGATCTTTACACTCGGAGTCGGGAGAGGAGCTGAGTGGAGGAGAAAATCAAAAGCTTTACTGAAGTACCTGCTTGCCAATAAAAATAACCTTTGGTGGAACACGGGGCTGTCCTGGTGCAGTTGTGTCTGGGTTTGGGGTGTTGGTATGCCCCCTTGTGGCCACAACTGTAATACTCGACTTTAGTCAAACTTTTTGTAATTGTCCTCCTCTGCCGTATTCGACTTTAATCTGAACTTTTAAGAAAAACGACTAAAGTTTAAAAGTGAGATTCAAAGGTGTTGTCAGATATCACTTTTGTTTCCGCCTTGTGATGTTGAAGAGTTTCGCTTCCGTTGAAGTTAAACTTTCTAGATTTGAATTAAAGATCTTTGAGCTTTTACTTTATCATTTCTATTATTGATTTTTTCACATAAACTAGATACGTTTTTCTTATGGTCTTTGGGAATAATACATTTTTCGTACAGCTCTTCATAATAATGGAATTTCTCGTTAATTATACCCTCACTGAACACTTTTTCAGGACCACTATCCTAATATTGGGTTATGGGTAGGGCCTCCTTTACTCTCAAAACAGCCTAAGTTCATTGTGGCATGGATTACACAAAATAATGGAAATACTTCTTTGCGATTGTGGCACATGTTGATGTGACCGTATCACACAATTTTTGCAGGCCTGGCAGCTGCACATTCATCTCCCGTTAATCTACCACATCCCACAGGAGTTCCGTTGGATTCAGATCAGTGACTGGGAAGGCCACTAAAGAACACTGAACTCCTTTGTCATGTTCATGAAACCAATCTGCTCTGTGACATGGTGAATGGTGTAGCCGAAGTGCCGGCAGTGCACACTAAGAAGCACTCCGGGTGTCCCTGGTCTTCTTCCCCCCAGCACTTCCGGGTGTGGTGGAAGCACTGAGGGCCAGGGCTCCTTGGGCATCTGGGCGCCCCCTGGCGGTGACCACAGGCCCCATAGCCACCAGGGCAGTCGGGCCCTCATGGTCTGGAGGAGGTGTAATCCCTCCTCCGGTCCTTCTGGGCATCCCGACTGGGTACCACCCCCCAGCCGCTCGCCACAGCATATTAGCAAATTCCAGTCTGTTTTTATGTTTTTCTTTCAACAATGAAGTCCTTCTGAGTCTTCTTCCATTGAGCCCAGTGTCATGGATGCTGTGATCAGACACTGGTGGACCTTGAGATTGGAGTTCAGCTGGCACAGTGGAACCTCGGTTCACGACCATAATTCATTCCAAAACTCTGGTTGTAACACGATTTGGTCGTGAACCGAAGTAATTTCCCCCATAGGATTGTATGAAAATACAATTAATCCGTTCCAGACCATACGAACTGTATGTAAATATATATTTTTTTAAGTTTTTAAGCACAAATATAGTTAATTATACCATAGAATGCACAGTGTAATAGTAAACTAAATGTAAAAACATTGAATAACACTGAGAAAACCCTGAACAACAGAGAAAACTAACACTGCAGGAGTTTGCGCTGTAGCTCTACGAACCGCTCGTGAAATACACTTTTTTTTAATGAGTTTTAAGCACAGGGAAACAAAATGAACATTTGAAAAATCCTTAATTTATAAACCACCAAGAAAAGTAACATTGCAACAATGCACGCTACGAATCAATCACTATAAACAGAATTGGAGGTTAAAATCCAATAGAAAAAGTCTTCATTAAATACAACGAGGTTAAAACAATGCTTGGATCGGTCTCTTTAAAAACAAACCTTATGCGTCCAGCTGTCTCTCTCTCTCTCTCTCCCACGCGTGCGTGCGTGTCTGTCAGTCTGTTTCTCTCGCTTGTGTGTGTCTCTCTCGTGTGTGTGTCTGTCTGTCTCTCTCTCTCTCTCTCGTGTGTGTGTCTCTCTCTCTCGTGTGTATGTGTGTATCTCTCGTGTGTGTGTGTGTGTGTATCTCTCTCTGTCTCGTGTGTGTGTCTCTCTCTCGTGTGTGTGTGTATCTCTCGTGTGTGTGTGTCTCTCTCTCTCTGTCTCGTGTGTGTGTGTGTCTGTCTGTCTCTCATGTGCGTGTGTGTGTCTCTGTCTCTCTCGCTTGTGTGTGTGTGTCTGTCCGTCTGTCTTGTTTGTCTCTCTCTCTCTCGCTCGTGTGTGTGTGTCTCTCTCTCGCATGTAGTCTCTCTCGTGTGTGTGTGTCTTTCTCGCGCACGTGTGTGTGTCTCTCTCTAGTCGGCCCAAATGAAGGATATCCATTTAGGAATCCAGCTGTAACGATGACTCCAAGCCATTCATTAAACATCAAAGCCTGCACACTGATCATGTTGGGAGCTGCAATGCGCCACCCAAATTTTTGGTGATAATACACTCGCACACGCATTGAGCCAATTTTTGGTGATGTGCTCAGAGGATGTGTTACGATGACGCTGGGAACGTGTGGCACCAATGATGCATGCGCAGAAGCGTTCGGTTCAACAAGTATAAACTGACCCTAAGGCTAACCAGAGGGCCTTGCTGCTCACGTGGAGAGGCCCCCCTAGACGGCCCGAATGAAGGACATCCATTTAGGAATCCAGTTGTAACGATGACTCCAAACTCTTCCTTACCTAAATATTTTCTGCAATGAACACAGACCTTTATTGTTTGTATGTTACCATCTCCTCCGCTATAAAAACTTTATGCAGCAGACAGCTGTTAAAATGATGACACACGGGGTAGACTGCATATTTTGAAACTGAAAAGTAGCTTTCTATATGCTGATGTCAAACCTCTCCAAGGTTTATGCCCACTTTTAGAAAGTTCCACACATACACTAAAAATGCCAAAGGCTTGCACTCCTGACAAAGAGTGTGATTTTAATCTTTGAAATAAAAAAAACAAAATACCAGTACAACTTGAGCTAATGTTTGCCGTCACTGAATGCCTATAAAGAAACATACAGTGTGAAGCAGAAACTCCGTACAGACGCTCCCCTTCAAGGCAAAGAGGAGTTTGGTACTGCTACACACAGAGAAGCAGAATCTCACCTGCCAATAAACTGCCCTTGATCACATACAAGAGGGGCACCGTCCCCACAGACGCCGAGTTTATTAAGAAAAGAAAAAAAAAATACTTGAAAGAAAAGAAAAAGTATCACACAGGTCACAGCGGCAGTCTCAATGGACTCCTCTGGGATTAGAGTTAGTCTCAGCCTTGTCATCCACTGAGCAGCTTTCCACTCTGCCCAGAAAATGTCGATAAGAATATGTTTGAGGGGGTCTCTAGTGGACATTTTTTCATTCTTTCTGCATCGACAGGATGCCAAATCAATATTTAGTTCCCACTAACAAGCAGCTCTTGGTCTCAGTAGAAAATATTGCACAGAATACAGGACGGCGGTGCAGCTAACAGCTGTCCGGCTGCAAGGAAAACATGAATTGACAGGAAACAGGTCTGTGGATAAAGGTCACCAAAATCTGTGAAGCACTCCTCAGGTGTCCTGTGTAGAAATGCCGCGTGCCAGGCCTTCACATAACAAAGAGTTGCAGTATTCCCATCCCCAATAAAAAATACAATAGCATTCTTATTTATTCTTTCGATATCAAACATGTCTCTAATCACCGAATACGGACAGTCGGTTTGTTCTCCAAGCACTCGGCAATTCAGGTTTCAAATACTGCATTTGAAAAAAATAAAAAATTACAGAGTAAGAGCACAACTCATATAAATAAATGGAGGACTTAGTAAGTAAACATATACTGTATACTTATCGGCTTATTGTCAGCTAGAGGCTTTTCAAATGGAGTTCATAACATATCCATTTCAAGTATTTGTTATGGGTGCCTTGTTGTTATTATTATTATCATCATTATTATAATTATTTTTTGATGGGTAAAACAAGCAGAGGCTTACTAAAGGTTCTTCTTCAAGAGACAAATCAGCGACACTCGTATGTTTACACGCATATACATGCGCCGCGACGCTAATGACAACCACATATTTTATTCTCCGAGGACTGCGTGCCTATGGGATTTGTGAATTAATCTGTAGCATTTGGTAATGCACAGGGTAAATGAGAAAAAGAAAAAAAAGCAATTAAACGGCGTACCTTTCCTTCGAGGATCCGTGCCACATTATCCATCCATTCTTGTTGTTTTCTTCTCTCTGCTGCGCTTTCACTAGGCTCCTACACACATGAAAGGCAAAAAGATTTTTGTGTTAAAAACAGGGGGAGAGCAGGCAAAAGAAATCTGAGCAGAGACAACGTGTGCACACTTCACATCACAGATAAAGTCATAAAATTAAAATGCATTTTTGTTTGAAGAAGAAGTGTCTATAACTTGTGGCCCACCAGGCTGGCACCGCGTGAGACACAAGTTCAAGGCACACCAGGTTTATTTTTTCTTTTCTCTTGTGGGAAACGCCTTCCCATTCCTCACAATTCATGCACAAGCACAGCACAAGTCTCTTTCTTCACACTCTGTTCCTTCTCCTCCTTCACTCCTTGGGTCAAGCTTTGTCACTCCTCCTCCCAACTCTGGCTCCCCGAGCAGTGGCTGCTGCCTCCTTTTATAACACCCTGGAAGTGCTCCAGGTGTTTGATTACTCGTTTCCGGCAGCACTTCTGGATGTGGTGGAAGAACTGCCCATAAGGGTTCAGCAGCTCCTGCTGCAGCACCCCCTGGTGGCGCCTGCGAATCCCAACAGGGCTGCACCACACTCCAACTCCCATGAAGCCCTGCGGAAGTCTGAGGCACCGCTGTTACACAGGGGAGTTGCCATTTAGTGTCCTGGTGGAGGTAACGCTCTGGCCACGCTTGTTACCCCAGTCCTCCCAGCATGGGACAAGAGCCTCGGCTGCACGCTACAAACTCAAATCAACTTCTTTGTACCACTGTGATCGACAATAAAAGACTCAAAGGAACACAAAATGCAGTATAAAAATAACAATAATAATAAAATAAAAAAAAAACAGTGTGGTACACACTGAATAATGCAAAATCAAACGAGCATCAATACAAACAAAGCCTATGTGTGTCACTAGGCCCAAATTAGCACAGGTTAGCCATTAACAACTCCACTTATCGCCCTTAGTCTTAAGTTTACCCCCCCGGAAAAATAAGCCAAAAACTTTGAATTTTTTTCTAAAAAAAAAAATGTTATTATATGTGACAGAAATGTACCAAAATGTCGACATAACTACGTTAAGAAAGGCACATCTAGTGCCCATTGCTGTACTGATGCAGATTTAGTACACGTCCTTTGTGAGATACGTGCGTCACCAACACACTAGTCTCACTGAAGCCAGACGTTTGATACTCAAGTCTGGAGACAACCAGGAGTGAATTGTGCTTAAAAGTGGGTGGGAACAATTAGACGGCTCACATTTCTAAACCAATCCAATGCCTCATAAGGGCGGGGCTCAAAGTAGGGGCGGGGATTTAGAACTGCAAAGATCAGAGGTGTTCTTGTTAACCTGGGCTGACAGACAGCAAGCTTCCGTTTATGATGTACAGTCGAAAAATCTCCTGAAAAAAAACAAATTAGACATAGAAATGCACGTCACGTGTACAGAGAGCATATTACATGTTTTAACTGTAGCATCAGATAATGCATTGCCATTCGACAGCATCAATGAACGAGTGGTAGATGTGAACGACGTGTTGTTGCGGGTGCCGTGTGTGCTCTCTGTCGTTCAGTGTTTTGACGATAGTGTTGGAGTCGATGTAAGTTTGTAAGAATTGTCAGCTATGCTTTTGAAAATATGAACTGCAAAATATGCATCGGAAGTAAAGGGTGCATCACACTCCGTCAAAAGGACCGCTGTTAACTAGCTTCATATGCTTATTAGTGGAAACAGCCTGGTCTCCAATAGCCAATCTGCGACTACAACTCAACAAAGACACTGCTTAGACATGGCCAAGAGGTTCATTTATCATTCAACCAGAAATATGTACGATTGTTGTTGCCAGACATGGTGGTTCCAGCTGCCAACCTGGGATTTTCACACACGATAGTCAACAAAGTTTACAGAGACAGGAATACGTCTAGTGAGGAGCAGAGCCATGGGTAGAAACACCACGGTAATGAAAAACATCAGAAAAGAATGGACAAACCTGTTCAAGGCCACAAAATCCCAAATTACTTAACAGCCCTTGATATTTTTTTTTTTGCACAAGAACCCTAAAGCAGATAGGTTACAATCGGGAGTGGAGTCAGTAAAAATGTATCGATTCCGACTAGCTGTTAATTTCAGTGTACGGTGTTAAAATTTCCAATTTCACATATACAGTGGTACCTTGAGATACGAGTGCCCCAATGTATGAATTTTTTGAGATACGAGCCGTCACTAGGTCGATTTATTGCCTTGAGTTACGAAACAAAATTTGAAATACGAGCCATCAAAGAGCTTGTCACCGCACATTCTGAGAAACTGACAACGGAGGAGTTGATGGAACTACAGACGCAGCAACATACGGAGGTTCTGCAGGAGATCGGTATCGCGGAGGAGGATATCTCTTCAAGTGAGATAAAGGAAGTGTTTGCAATGTTGGAAAAAAAAAAATTATGATTTTTTATAAGGGAAACAAAATTACAAAAGAAAACCCCTGGATATTGATTCGATAGGAACGGCCTACTCGGAATCACTGTCCGAATCGTAATTATGTGGTGGTGTAGGAGCATTTCTGCTTCTGTCTGTTCACAGTCCATCTCGTTTTCACGACGCTATCGTTTCCTCTCACGATCTCTTCTCAACCTTTCTCCAGTCTCGCAGGTTGCTTTGTGCCAATCCAAAGAGTAAGGCAATATACACGGAGCAGTGGTTATAAAAGGGGGACACATAGGTATCCAGGCTCTTTAAAGAATAAATAGGGATCACTTCACTGACATGTGAGCAAGCCGTGGTACAACTGTGAGACGCACAGCACTCGCCGGCTACAACGTAACAATAATAATTTCCGGAATGTGCTGTTACGTTGTCATTCATTTTACCCACTGTCTTTCTTTCATTCTTATGTTACGTAGGCACGTACCTTTTATCTTCAGCAATCTCATTCTCTAACCAGGCCTCAGGAGCTAACCAGTGTAACACTGTCCACCACCCCTTTCGCCCTTTCGTTATTCCGGCACATTGTTGACATCCGTGAGTAACAACAACGTGCTAAACTGGAAGGTGGTCTACGCATGCGTGGAATTCGTGGACAAACAAAGATGAAGATCTAAATGAAGATCTCTTTAGTTAATTTAAAGCACAACAATTTGCTTAGTTTGAATGTCTGTGTTTTGAGGTGTGACTGGAGTACTACAGTCTTCAGTAGTATAAGCCTGGAGGAGATTCTTAATGCAATGCCTATGTTTTAGCTGTCTCTCTACTGCCATCTAGGGCTTCTTCTTCTTCTAATTCATTCGCGGACAAACAAAGATCAAGATCCAAATGAAGATTATATATAGAGATTTTTCTTATGTTGAAAACATTTAACAAAAAATTTGGGGTGGTTTTTTGGGGGCTGGCACGAATTAATCTCATTTAAATTAATTTCAATCGGGAAAATTGATTTGACTTATGAGCTCGGTCACGGAACGAATTAAACTCGTATCTCAAGGTATCACTGTACTAATCCAATGAAACATTTTCTCTTATCGGGATACGTTCAAATTACATCTTGCAAATGTATGGTAGTTTAAACCCAATGCACAAATTCACAATAGCAAACAAGAGTTTTAACAAAGTTGTCAGTTTTTGAACACACAACCGATGGGAAACATTACCTATGTCAGTGTATTGTAGAAGATGATGGTGAAAAGGTATGTAAATCAAAAATAGGAACTTTTACTGCTTCTGAAAAGAATGCACCTACAAGAGCATTACATTTAAAAAAGACACTTGCGGCCTTTTCATCCAAAAGTGTTAGAAGATGTACCTGGCAATGATAAAATCCCCTGTATGCTTTCAATCAACACAGTAAATGTATTAGTCTATTTAGAAAGAGAGGAGTTGGAGTCAATGATACCATAAATTGAGGAGTCGGAGTTGGTGTTACCATAAACTGAGAACTCTGGGTCAGTGATACTAGGAATTGTCGAAGCTTTTATGTAACCGACTCTACAGGTCTGGTTACAACATACAACAACAGCATTTTCTGGTTTAATGAATTCTGTGGACGGTAACTGCGTCAATTTACCAGTCCATGCTGCAGGCTGGTGGCTCCTGGTACTACAATGAGGTGAGAACATACATTAGGCCTTTTAATGGCAATTCAGCATCATTTCAGTACTCCGGCCACTGACCATCCCTTTGTGGCCACAGTCTATGCTTTTCAAACAGGTAATGTGCCACGTGTGAGAGAAAATAAAGGGGATTAATAGGCAAAGCAGTTATTTAAGGTTAATGTAGTTAATGTGTGAGTAGCATAAACAGTTAAGTAAGCATATGAGGAAACCACACGAAGGGTGGCTGAGCAACAAAGAAATAAAATGCCCTAAAAGGTCCAATTCCTTAAACCACCAGCTAACGTCATGTACACAGTAAGACTTGGCAGGTGTCACATACACAGAAATTTCATCAAAGGAGGGTAAGAGTTGCACCTTAAGAAATGTTTAAGAAGGACAAAAATGTAGTGGAAGATTGACTTGCTATGGTGACTGCTGAAAACATCTCATGTCTTTTAACCAATCAGAATAAATGTAAGACGGGTATGTAAGCTAATGAACCAATCACAGTAAATGTCAGATGATATGTAAGCATTGATTCAGCACTATTATGTAAAATCAATTGTCTACAAATAAGCGTCTCTGTCTTTGTTCTAGAACCATTCCATTCACAGTGTATCCATCTTCATGGAAAGAAATTAATGACGCCATGAACAAGCTTCCTCCTGCCTGGTTCTTTGGGCTGATTGATTATTTAAATACTCAAGGAGGTCCTAGTTGAGGACACATTTTCTTTCTTTTAAATATTTCCAATTTATTTCTTCCACACACGTTACAAAGCACACATCACCTCAAACTGGGTCCACAAACATGACAGTAACTTCAGTTTACTCCAAAGGGCCTACACACACCCAGAGATCAACGCAGTAGACTGCCTTTGGCAAAAGTCATGGCTTTGTGGCTGAAAAATCTGCAGGAACTACTGTATGTGATGGTATTGAGTCAGCATCCCTAAGAAATGTTTCCAGCATCTTGTTGAATCCATGGCTCAAAAATTCATGCTGCTCTGGAGGCAGAAGGGGGGCCATAGCTGATGATTAAGTTCATATTGAGTGTAAAAACTTGAGTAGCAGGTTATTAACATGCATAAATAATGAAATCATAAGGGAACAATAGGTCAGATACGGAATTAAATGAAATGTGTCCTTCATCTCATTAAAATACGAGAAGACAGAAGCTGATGTTACCCTGGGTTCACTTCTGCTTTATGTCTCAAAACTGTTAGTTGAAACTGAGTGCTTCCCTAAGAAATGCACCAGTTGTTTCTGATAGCCATCTGCGTAAGTTAGTTCAGTGATCAAACTTTAATAATAAATCCGAGTATTGTAACATTTCACAGCAGCTGTGCAATACAGGTGAGGGAGGAAACTGTTTTCTGGGTGCCCAGTGCCCCTGATAGGAAGATAGGAAGACAATAAAAAGGGAGTGATTAGCACAAAGCCCTATGTGAAAAGAATGGGCAAGACTCAGTGGAGAGAAGAGCTCAGCAATAAAATGTGTGCACATAGGGATGTGAAGAATTAAGTACAGTTAGTCCCCAGGTTACGGACATCCGACCTACGACTTACAAAGGAGGCCGCAGCTGCGACGCATGCGCCTCTGTAACTGGCACTCCGTCATCTTCGCCCTGGGGACGCTGCAAGCGGTGGCTGGATGGAGGCTAGAGGGGGGTGATTTCGCTGCTCGCGCAGTGTACTGTCCCTCGGGCGGCTCCCAGCGGCAAGCGGTTTCACTGCCCGCCCACTATACACGGCTGCCCCGTTCGTTCTCGGTGAGTGGCTGGTGATGCTGCAAGTGGTGACCCGGTTGTGGCTGAACGGAGCGGCGGGGGTAGCATTGTAGCGTGCCTCGGATGGCTGCCTGTTGAATGGGGGCGGTGGTGGGGGGTTCACTACACGTCTTTGGCCGCACCATGTTCGTTCTCGGTGGTCGGACGCTGCAGGCAGCATACTGTAGTGGAGGTGAATGTGAGGAGGGCTGGTGATGAACAGCCCCTCGCCGCCCCCATTCATTCTCAATAGTAAGCCTGCTTGTACTGTTACGTACATAACAGGAAGTTGTCTCTTGTCAGTACATCAGACGTGTTGACGACGGGTGCCTTCCTGCTGTGATAGCATGTACAGTGCAGTGCAGAAGAGCTCATCTTAATCTTTTGTCTTCACCCTTCAACAATGTCTCTGAAACACAAATGTGATGCAAGTGCTGGTGATACAGTAAAGAAGAGAAAAACCATCACCATGGAAAAT
Source organism: Polypterus bichir lapradei (assembly GCA_026402145.1). Classification (NCBI taxonomy): domain Eukaryota; kingdom Metazoa; phylum Chordata; class Cladistia; order Polypteriformes; family Polypteridae; genus Polypterus; species Polypterus bichir. Next base: position 9,792,927 of record JANRMT010062835.1, on the reverse strand, counting down.
AAAGTAGAAATAACAAAAAGGTCAGAGAGCTGAAACTCCATCATTCATTGGCAGAGCACTTGGTTACAGTCGGTCAACAATAGCATTTGTTAAAATAATGTACCTGTTCCGACTTACATACAAATTCAACTTAAGTACAAACCTACAGTTCCTATCTCGTACGTAACCCGGGGACTGCCTGTAACTGCAAGCAGTTTAATCATCTTAAACATACTTGATTTCAATAGGGGAACATCTGAATGAACATATGTCTATTATCCTGTCCCATTTGAGGACAAGCTGGACTTGCTCTATTCATTGTGAAAGCCTGAAAACCTGTGGCACATCTGGGCAGGTCTGACCACATCTTACTGCCACCGACAAGCCTGTTATCAGATGGCGGCAGCTCACTTATTACCCAAGACAGATGTTTTTATGTGTGTTTAGGTTGTTTATTTTATAATACTTATAAAAAAAAATAGTATATATTAAAAAAAATTATAATACTCTCTTGAGCTTCTATAACTAAACATTTCACTGTACCGTCACATGTATTAACATCTGAAGAAGAACTGATGAAAGCTACATGCATCGTAACTTACGAGAAGTCTTGGCTTAAAAATGTTGAATTATAAAGGAACATTTTGAAATATAATATACGGCACATCTCTCTATTATATAAAAAAAAATCCTTCGACGCAACGAGACTTTTTGGAACTGACATTTTTTCAAGTCACGCGAGTCAAGACTTTTGCCTTGAGATTTTTTCAAGTCCTGCCCTCCTCTCAAACATTTTCAAACAAGACCACAGTCCTCTCAACTCTCATTCATGTGAATGCTTTTGTCAGACACACTTCCTGCGCTCTCAGCTCTCATACATTTTAACGTTTTCCTCACATTAAATTCCCAATTAAAGAAGACATATTATGTCCAAATCTTATTGAAAAAGAATTTCATCTCGAAGGGTTATCAACAGAAAAAATGAGTACATGCGCAATCCTAGCACCGAGAAATGAGGAAGTCAAACGCCAAAAATGTCGATTGGTTACACATCAAATTGGTTAAATGTGTCCAAAAATGTTGAATGGTTACAATGCAAATTAGTTAAGTGCGTATCAATAGACTGTGCTGAAACAATTGGTGGTGATCGTGCGGAAGATGAAAACATCAGCTTACAATATCCCGAAGGATAACTACAACCGTTAACAACGTCCAGTCTTACAACGCACAAATTAACGCAGAAATAAGGATGTATCCAAAAAAGGTAACGTATTACATCTTCCGCAGATAACATTACACAACAAAGGAGATCTTGATATGCCATTCTTATTAAAACGTTAAAAGTTTCCCATTAGAATAGCTTTTGCAAAGACAATTAACAAATCTCAGAGCCAAACATTCGAAAAAGTCGTTTTAATTAATGGAGAGAAAGAAACGAAATTCAATCACGGGCACTTACACATTGCGTTGATGCAAATGTAGCAATTCCCATGAAAATAAAAATCTGTTTAAATTGTACATCCGCATCCCCATACGCGAACAGCAGAACCGCAAAGAGGGTAGTGCATAGTGCAGGCCAGGGGGTTGGCATGTGAAGCGAGCAGGGGGCAAAGCCCTCTAATATAATAAAAATATGTCTCACCAAACACTGCGTCACTCTCCCTTATCAGGGGGTTTGTGCTTTTCAGAGTAAAGATAAGCTTTAAGCTGCACACACCAGCTCTACAGATCGTATACTGTATTTGACTTCCTGGTTGAAAACATGGATGGTACATTATTTATTTATTATTTGTCTGTAGATGTTCACTTTTGTATTTTTTGGGCACCTTTTGCTTTTATAAGTTGGTGCTGAATGCTATTGTGGCTCTAGCTAGTCCTCTTTGCTGTCACCTCACTCGAGTGACACTGTCATGTGAGTTTTTCTTTAAACAAACCCTACGCCGCTTGTGGTTTACACTGACTGCAGGTTCAAAGCATATACAAGTCACACATGGATTTGACAAAATCATCCATAGGTCTGCTCTTTGTTAACACAGTGTAAGTAATAACAAGATGACAATTTTAGGGATTCTATAAATATCAACCTGTTCTGACTCTCCAGAAGAGGACATTGTCTGGGAGGAAAAAAGAAGGCATCTGATCACCTGTTGATTGTTTTTTGAAAGTGATATTAATAGATCAACTCTGAAAGAATGAATCTGTCATAAACATCCATCCATCCATTATCCAACCCGCTATATCCCAACCACAGGGTCACGGGGGTCTGCTGGAGCCAATCCCAGCCAACACAGAGCGCAAGGCAGGAAACAAACCCTGGGCAGGGCACCAGCCCACCGCAGGGCGCACACACACACATACACCAAGCACACACTAGGGACAATTTAGGATCGCCAATGCACCTAACCTGCATGTCTTTGGACTGTGGGAGGAAACCCATGCAGACACGGGGGGAACATACAAACTCCACGCAGGGAGGACCCAGGAAGCGAACCCGGGTCTCCTAACTGTGAGGCAGCAGCACTACCCACTGTGCCACCCCTATCATAAACAGACTTACTTTAATCTTTGTGATGTTTTTTTTCCCCCTCACAGATTCTGCTGTTTAAAGAATCTGCTTAAGCTTTGTGCCCGATGCCAGTGCCTTTTAAAGGGGAAAGCAGGAATACTGTTAGGTGCAAAATGGAACCTTATGGGGATAAGTTATAAGGACTAGACTAGAAATGGGATGGAATTTTGCTGGCTGGGATCGTAACAGAAAAATCAGTACCTGCAGACATCTACTTCATTCCTTTGCTGCGGACTGAGATTTAGTAGAAAGGCTGCTCTTGTGGTTGTACTTTCCAGAAACGTGTGTTAAGATGCCATTGAACAAACAATTATTTCTGTGATCTAACAATGTCCTTGAAATATAACCATCAAACCTGATCCTTGATTTAATGCGGCTAACTAGCGCATTGATTGATTAATAATCCTTCCGAGACCTGCGGCCTGTAAACAAGTGTAGATCCAGGAGAGACTGGCTGTTGGCTTTTGGATCTCACACTGCCGTTATCTCCCACAGTTTACAATACCTTTTAAGAAATGAATCAACAAAAAGGATGACAGAAAAAGCATTGTTTGTGGATAAATAAACTGAAACATTTACAATGAAGGGTTCAGATTCACTAAATCAATAAAAAAGCACATAAAAAAACAAACACAATAAAAAGAAGTAAAGCTAATTTCAATGCTAAATATAAAAAGTTTCAGCTGCTTAGCCTTCTTTAAGGGTTTTAGATCTTCTTTTGTATAGTGGAGAAAAAAGAAAAAAAAAAAAAGATTTTTGTTGCAATTGACTGGCGTCCTGTGCAGAACTGCTGCCTGCCAGGTAGACTTTAGCCTTTGAGACCTTGACGTGAATTAGTCTTTAGTTTTTTTCCTTTCATCCGCACTACCTGGGAGATTATATATATATTTATATTGTGGCAGACGACCGGGGACCATGAGAAGGGAAGGACCAGGAGAGGGGCAATATCTTCCATTGGGTGCAAGAGGGCAGTCCCCCTGGATTACACTGGGGCCACGGATCTGGAGCTTGGAAGTCTGTGGCCACCGCCAGGGGGCACCTGGACAATCCCGGAGACCTGGATGGCAGCACTTCTGCCACACCTGGAAGTGCTGCCGGAAGTTGATCAGGGCACACCAGAAGCATATCCGGGTGCAACATAAAAGGGGCCACCACACACTATTTCAGGGAGCCGGAGTTGGGTGGCAGAGGACAGAGCTTGTGAGTGGAGGAGTGAAGGTGGCAGAGAAGAAGGAAAGGAAAGTAAAGAAAAGGGCCGAGTTATTGTGGCTATTTTGGTGCACTGTGTTGTGAGCAGAAGAACAGAAATAAACGTGTGTGCTTTTGGACTTGGTGTCCTGTGTCTGTCTGTGCTCCAGGCTGACTCTTTCACTATCTGTACTAATAAAAGGCAAAGCCCTCACTGACTGACTGACTCACTCACTCACTCATCACTAATTCTCCAACTTCCCGTGTAGGTGGAAGGCTGAAATTTGGCAGGCTCATTCCTTACAGCTTACTTACAAAAGTTGGCCAGGTTTCATTTCGAAATTCTACACGTAACGGTCATAACTGGAACCTACTTTCGTCCATATACTGTAATAGCCTGTAGCTCGGTCACTGTCTGAGGCGGAGTTGCGTCTCGCATCATCACGCTTCCCACATAATTGAGTGCCTGCCCATATAAGGTAAATATTCGCGGGTGAAGGACTGTGCTTAGCATATTCATAAGTGCAGCTACTGCGGAAACCCTCCCTCAGCGAAAGTGCGAGAGAAACTTTTAAGTGCCGGGTCTGAGCTAAAATTAAATAAAGCCGTGGACATCGCAAGATCGCACAAGATATTCACGAGATACAAGTTTAATGAGAAGACGCAGGGTATAAAGCCTCGATGCTAAAGACCTGGCGAAGTCATGCCTTCTCTGCTGGCCTAAAAAAATATCTGAATCACAAACTGATGTTAATTATATTTTGTCCATGAATACTTATTAAATAATTCCAAATAGTCTGTCCGCTTCCTTTCATAGCTTTTCCGATGGTTGTGCTGCTTCCAGACATGTACTTTCGTATTAAAGCATTTAACCAATCACATTTCAGCCATCATTTGTTGCCAGGCAGAGAGGCTTTCACAATCCGTTGTGCAGGCCCTCTAACACAGAATAAATGTCGATTAAACTGTTGCTTCAACCAATCAGATTTTGAGTTGGTGTCAGTAGGGTCCTCTAGCAGGCGTATGGCAACGTCACCGTATTCAGACCCATTGATTGGATAGAAGCCGATATGAGGAACTCTACGAGGCCACTGAACGCCCCGCAGGCGCTCCGAGCGCAAGATCCTCGCGCGTACTACCGCCAACTCCATGGCAGGATTCTGGTCAATATTATTTGCCAGACACAGACCAGATTTCAAGACCACGAAAAACTGATGTTTGTCACGCTCCTCGATCCCCAGAAGTTTCGGGAATACAAGATAAATTTCCCGCATGCAGCCTTCTCCAGTTTAACACAAGAAAAAACAGAACTGACTGTAATGTATGCCATGGATGATTTTGCAGGAAAATCTCCCACTGATCTCCTTGACTTCCTTCATCCGAAAAATCTGAATGAGAGCATGGGGCAGCTGTTCACATTGGTATATTTGGCGGTGACCATTCCCGTGTACACTGCTTCTGTCGAGCGGACATTTTCATCCCTAAAGCGAATTAAAACTTATGTCAGAAATACGACAGGGCAGGTTCGACTTTCAGCATTACCTTCGATGGCGATAGAAAGGGACTTTTTGATGGAACTGAAG
>JANRMT010062835.1:9774252-9787211 GCA_026402145.1 Polypterus bichir lapradei | reverse complement strand
GATTTTTCTAAATAATATTGCAAGTTTATGAGTTATTATTGATGTTTCTTATGTGTGTCGCGGCTCTAGCTGCAGTAGAAAGGAACTTGTTCACCCCTGGTTTGTCCTCACAGGTGGCGCAGTGGTAGTGTTGCTGCTTTGCAGTAAGGAGACTGTGGAAGATTGTGGGTTCGCTTCCCGGTTCCTCCCTGTGTGGACAGCGCTTTGAGTACTGAGAAAAGCGCTATATAAATGTAATGAATTATTATTATTATTCAATAAAGGCATTTATTGTGGCTACAGGAGTTATCTATCTGCAATGCAGCGGCTCTTTATACTGTATTTCTGCATATTAAGATGGTTTTTATAATCATAAATTAGTTTTTGAGGGGTGGGTTGATTCAGACGGAGCACTACTGAAGGCCTAGGTGTGAGATGCACGGTCCGCCACTGGACCAGATGATACGTAAATTTGATGAACATTACAACCCGAAAATAAACGAAACTGAAGAGAGGTTCAGATTATACTTCTCCCAGTGCGTCTCTCTAAATCCTCCGTGCGGGAACATCATCATAATGGTACGTTTAGCACAAGTTAGTATGCCTGTTAAACATCTTACATTCACGAGTAGCGATTTGTGTAGTAAACACTTCGATGAATGAAACCTGTTATCTTTACAACGGTTGACAAACACGGAATGTAACTTCATAACAACACGTCCTCCAAATACGAACCTGATTGAAAGAAATAATGATAATCAAATCCTTGATGACAGCAACACTCATAACAGTCACAAAACAATTACATTGCCAATCATGTTATGTTATTTTTAAAATGTTTCCTTTTCTTTTTCATAACTTCTTTAATACACTACTTCTCCGCTGCAAAGCGCGGGTATTTTGCTAGTATATATATATATACTAGCCATGTGCGCCCAACTACGTTGCGCGTGTTAAAGTTGTCTGTGAAGGGCTCCCTGTTTAAACGCGGCTGCCAGTCGTGAACTGGGCCCTTCGTCGCACAGCATTATGATTTTTAATAAGGGAAACAAAATTACAAAAGAAAACCCTTGGACATTGATTCGATAGGAATGGCCTACTCGGAATCACTGTCCGAATCGTAATTATGTGGTGGTGTAGGAGCATTTCTGCTTCGGTCCGTTCACAGTCCGTCTCGTTTTCACGACGCTATTGTTTCCTCTCACGATCTCTTCTCAACCTTTGTCCAATCTCGCAGGTTGCTTTGTGGCAATCCAAAGAGTAAGGCAATATACACAGAGCAATGGTTATAAAAGGGGGACACATAGGTATCCAGGCTCTTTAAAGAATAAATAGGGATCACTTCACTGACATGTGAGCAAGCCATGGTACAACTGTAAGACGCGCAGCACTCGCCGGCTACAACGTAACAATAATTTCCGGAACGTGCTGTTATGTTGTCATTCATTTTACCCACTGTCTTTCTTTCATTCATATGTTACGTAGGCACGTACCTTTTATCTTCAGCAATCTCATTCTCTAACCAGGCCTCAGGAGCTAACCCAGCGTAACACTGTCCACCACCCCTTTCGTTATTCCGGCACATTGTTGACATCCGTGAGTAACAACAATGTACTAAACTGGAAGGTGGTCTACGCATGCGTGGAATTCGCGGACAAACAAAGATCAAGATCTAAATGAAGATCTCTTTAGTTAATTTAAAGCACAACAATTTGTTTAGTTTGAATGTCTGTGTTTTGAGGTGTGACTGGAGTACTACAGTCTTCAGTAGTATAAGCCTGGAGAAGATTCTTAATGCAATGCCTATGTTTTAGCTGTCTCTCTACTGCCATCTAGTGCTTCTTCTTCTAATTCATTCGCGGACAAACAAAGATCAAGATCCAAATGAAGATTATATATAGAGATATATAATTTTATTTTTAAAATTTATTTCCAGAAAGCAAAATAGTATACCATTAAGCAGATAAAATTGGCAAAACATGTATAACGAACAATTTCAAAATCCATCTTGAGAACGAAAAAAATCCTGAACTTTATTTAAAAAAAAAAAAAGAAGACAACAGAGGAAAAAAATCCAAAACATAATAAAAGAAGGATTCAATCCCTTCAGAGAGGCAAGCCAACAGCAGGCTCCGAAAATGAAGACTTTAAAACAGGGCCATCTTAACGTATGGACACTATGGGCAGTGGCCGGAGGCCCATGGAGTTTCTGATACCTACAGTATGTACGGTTCTGTTTTGGGCAGTACTTTCCTGGGGGCCTATGATGCCGTTAAGACGGCCCTGCTTTAAAACACTCTCCAGAGTATTGTACTTCTGACAATGCCAGCTCACTTTGCAGTGTGAACAGGAGAAAACGTAGACATGTAAAAACGCCGACTCCAATGGCGCTCTGATTTGCCTCTGCTTATTAGTAAGCCTTTCTGTGAGTGGACCCTGCTCATCAGAACAGCTCATTCTCTGATTGGTTAGCCACCATGGAAGAAAATCATATAAAAGACAAGTACAGTTTCTATGCATAGTGCTTGTTGTATTGCTTATCTGTACACATTTAAATTTTATTTTGTACAGTTTGAGCATTGCATACATATGCAAAGGGAAAATAATTTACTGGTCACTAGTTTTGCAATCAATCCTGTGGCCGACAGCGTCACCGTCCCTCTTTCTGCCGATTTACACGTGCTTAGTATAGGAGAGTGTCCACGTCATATACGTGTCAAGTCATTTTAGTGTGGACGGTGACATTTTGGTCAAGCGCTAGTGTGGATGGCGATTATTTTTGTTTAAAAACACTGCTTTTAAATAAAAACCGCACTAGTAAGGACGGAGCACTAGTTGAATGGGAAATTACTTTAACCTATATACAGTAAAAATTTAACCTATATATTACTTTTAACCATATATATATATGAAGACATCCTTTATTAATTCCAAGAGGTAATTGTCTTTTCTCATGACCTCTGGGGGTCTGAGCACCCCTGGGGCAATTTTCAGGTTAAGGGCCTGTAGGAGCAGGATCCCTTCTGGCAATACTAGGAATTTGAACCTGCAACCGTTCAGATACCAATGCTGATCCTTTGCCACAGATATAATACTCTGTACTTTGACTAGTGATTTAATCATGGGAATGTCTTGTGCTTTTAAAACAAGTTGGTATTTTGTGTGCTCTACCTTAGAATGCAAAGCTGAAGGACTCTGTTTATGTCCACTGCTGCAATATTACAGTGTAAATTGTGGGGGGTCACAATGCAGTTTCACTAAGGATACAACTGGGCCACGTCCTCCCAGTAAGAGGGTTATATGGTGACACTGATGATAACACTACAGTTCCAGAGGTTTACAGAGTTTCCCTTCCATAAACAATCTGCATTTGGCTTCAGCCCACCAAGGTGATATGTGATTCTCTTTCATGAAGGGTAACAGAGGGAGGGTTGTTTTGAATATTTAAATTTATAAAAATGAAACTAGCTTTTGATCTTAAACAAACAAAAAAAAAGCAAATCCATTTAGTTTCTGCACAATTTCTTCCAGTGTAGAACTACAGGAGCTTAAACGTATCCCAGCAGACACCTGGCAGGCGTTACCTATGCATGATGGGATTACTAGTCCATCACATGACACAATGGCAGCTTAGAGCTACCATCTGACTACTCATCTTTGGGTACTTTCTGATAAAGGTGTTAGAAATAACTCAATCCATGGATGTTTCGTCACAAGTAACAGCATAAAAGGCGTAGTGGTGTGAAGTGTAGTCTGCACGAGGCGAGTGTGGCCGTTGTTTGTAGATAATGTGCTATTGCAGTAAGCGGTAATTTAGATAATATATCTTAATTGAAACAGATTACACAGATACAGGTGCTGCACCTTTTTGATGTGGTATGACAAAATTTTACTAAGAAGATTACACCATACATTGTTGTCTGCTGAAAAGAACTCCAGAAAGGGTGAAGAACATTGTGCTGTCATTTCAAAGGTGGTTACATACCTCATCGTCCACATCCAGTATCTCCTCAAGGTCACTCGGGCAGATGTTAAGGATGGACGCTGCTAAGGACTGAGCCCTGTTGATCGATTCTTTTGAAAGGCGTCCTTGACTCTTCTGCTGTTTCTTGTTTTTCCTTATTTGATTTTTTGTGCTATTTATGTCATCGTGTATTTCCTTAATGAGGTCCTAAAATGATTAAACAGAAATGAAAATCATTCTTTAGTTTTGTATTGACACAAAATGTACATTCAATACATGCATTAGGAAAGCCAGACACTTCATTTTAATAATAACTGACATATCAAAAACCTGAGAGGATGAAAAAAGTCTGGGGTGGCAAAAACATGACGTCTGTTACATAAAGCTGTGACTTGAACAGTCAAATATGGCAGGTCAATGTGTGCAAAGCACCAAAATAATCTTAGGTCTCTAGCAGTTTACACCACTCACACCCGGGTCAGGTTTTATTCGGTTTAGACAGACAGATCTTTATTTGTCCCAAGGGGGATCGGTTTTTCATTTTTTTTTACAGAAGTTCATTAAAAAAACAAATAAGCAGCTGCACACACACACACACACTGGTCTGAACGCACTACAGAATGATAAAAAGAAAGAAAACCTCTGAATTGACAGTCCTGGCCCCAGTGAGGCGATTAGCTGTTGGTATAAAGGAGCCCCCCATTGTGTTTCTTGAATGATTCGTTGGCTGAAAATCCTCAGTGTTGGTGTGTCAGAGAGAGGATGTGCAGCGTTGTTCATAGTGGCACTCAGTTTTATTTTTATTCTCTCCTCCACTGCTACTTCTAGGGGGTCCAGATTGCACCCCAGTAACTGAGCCTGCCTTTTAATTAAGTGTGTTGATTTGGTGGGCCTCTCTTGAAGTGATGCTACCAGCCCATCACAGAGTTGTACAAGATGAAGGATGTCACTTCCCATATTAAAGGAACACCGTCAACTAAGACAGAAGAGTCTGCTCTGCTCCTTCATCTGCAGTTCATCTGTGTTATGAGGCCAGTCCAACCTGTCATTGATGTGGACCCCCAAGTACTTGTATTAGTGGACCATCTCTACATTCACTCTCTGAATAGTGACCGAACATAGAGTCTGTTTGGTGCGCCGTTGGTTTTGCGGATGTTAAGTTGCAGACAATTCTCAAAGTTCTCCCCCTGACTCCTCTCCTTTGTCTCACCCCCCATAAGTGAAGAATCATCTGAGAATTTCTTCAAGTGACCTGACCTGCTGTTATATTTATAGTCAGAGGAGTGCAGAGATGAGGAGACAGGCCTGTTCCTTGTGGTCTATCTGGTGGTCTGCTGGTCAGATAGTTCATCATCCAGGACACCACAGGCTCATCCACCCGCATATCTCTGAGCTGACCCCTTAAAAGGGATGGCTGGATGGTACTGAAGGAACTGGAGAAATCAAAAAACATCCTCACAGTGCTGCCAGCTTTGTCCGGGTGAAAATAAGCCTTGCGGAGCAGATAGATAATTGCATCCTTGACACTAATCTTTGTCCAGGTGGTCTACCACAAGAGGACTCATAAAGTCCAGCACCATCTCTCGTTTTTTCTGGTTATTGTTGCCTTTGTTCATTTGACATTCTAGCCCTTATGCCCCTCTTTCTTTTTGCATCGTTTCCTTTGTTCATCGCACATCCGAGCACTGTTGTGGACACTAGACAACATTATGCCTGAATACTGGATGTTTTGTCGTTTTATACATAAAAATAATAAGCTCATTGTCACACACAAGCGTTTGGGAGGCAGTGAATGGGTTTGGTTGAACATGATATGCCGGAACAAGGAATAATGGGATGCACTAACGCCTTTTCTCTCTCTCTCCCCCCTCCAGACCCTCTGAACAGGAGCCTGTCTAACTCCACCTTCACTTCCAGAACCTTCCCTACCAGTAACCTCACTTCCAGTTCCTGTCCCTTGGACACACCCCTTCCTCCTCAGCAGCTATAAAAACGGCCATTTTTGGACAGGGTCTGAAGTGACTACTCGGCTTCATTGAAATTCACTGCATTTCTTTCTTCATAGAAATTTGAATATACAGGGTGGAACCCCAAACCTTTTTCTGTCTCTTTTGTCTATCTTGCATCGTGTAAGTTCTTTTTCTTTTAACTTGAAATTTTGATCTCTGTAATGGCAGTGTGCTCAAACTACACAAAACAGGTAGTGTCAGTAGAGAAAAGGCAAAGCTAAGCTTACAAAGAAGGGACTTTCAGCAGAACGTAGAGGAGCAGACGACTTTTGCAGGCAAGTAGGAAGGGCTAGCGAGAAAGGTGAAGCTCCAGACATAACAAAGAAGTTATTTAATGGACTTTCCATGTGCATAAAAAGGGAGGCCTTAAAACCACTGGATAGCTTTGTGAATGCACACTTTGTACTGATATGATCTGTTAGAATGATACTGGACAGAAAGGGGCTAGGGGTGTCTCATCAGGAAGAACAAAGTTACCAAGAAGATCCCACACTGTGCGATGTCCAGGCTGGGAACATTCAGGGTTGTACGGTGATCTGCCACACACACTCTTACTTTGCTTCTGTTTTTAGATTGTTAAATCTATAGTGGCTGAATAAAGTATCTAAACCTGCCTCTCCGCTCTCCCTGTTCCTCTGTTTGGGGTCCAGAGATTAGCAGAGAAGAGAATGTGGAGTCGCAGTAGCAGTCAGCTCTGGGTGAAGTTGGACCAAAGTCCCAGGATTACATAAAATGTCAGTCATGTTTGTTTAGTATATACAAGTGTTGTGTTTGTTTGACCTTTTCCATGTATTATATATATATATATATATATATATATATGCAGTACCTGAACAGGAGATTCCTTGCTGCATCTGCAAGGAATGTCACCAAGCACGGCACTTGACCCTTGAGGAGGTGGGGATTTCCTTTGACTTCCGGGTTGTCTACAGTGTGAGTTAGGACCACACATTTCAAAAACAGAAAGATAAAGGAAGCATCAAAGAACCGAGATCTATCACGCCAAGCAGTGCTATTATTAGGGACGCCTCACGCCTGGACAAACTGGTGAGGAAGGCAGGCTCTATTGTAGGCACGGAGCTGGACAGTTTGACATCCGTGGCAGAGTGACGGGCGCTGAGCAGGCTCCTGTCAATCATGGAGAATCCACTGCATCCACTGAACAGGATCATCTCCAGACAGAGGAGCAGCTTCAGTGACAGACTGCTGTCACCGTCCTGCTCCACTGACAGACTGAGGAGACCCCACACTATGCGACTCTTCAATTCCACCCGGGGGGGTAAACGTTAACATTATACAAAGTTATTGTCTGTTATACCTGCATTTTTATCACTCTTTAATTTAATATTGTTTTTTTTATTAGTATGCTGCTGCTGGAGTATGTGAATTTCCCCTTGGGATAAAGAAAGAAAGAAAGAAAGAAAGGTATGTATGTATGTATGTATGTATGTAAGTAAGTAAGTAAGTATCTATCTATCTATCGATCGCATGGAAGGCATCCCCAGGTCATCACTGCTTATCCTGTTACACACGGCAGTAAGGGACTTAAGATCAGTTCATCACCAACATGCCAGGGCTGTGGGACTGCTTTCTGGAGTCATCGGTGAGACTTCGAAACAGCACTGTTTGGATTGTGGCTGTCTGTCACTTCATTATTTGGGACCTGGCTGGCTTTCATCCATTTCTCAGTCTCCACAGTTTCTGTGATTTCATTGGACTTTTTGTGTATATGAAGATTTGTTTGTCATGTGGTGAATTATGTATGTTTTTTTTGTTAAGACAAGGGAGGACAATAGAGGTTGGGACCATGTCAGGTTTTCTCTTTTTTTTTTCCTGTTACTGTATTTATTTATATCTGCATCAGGATCAGAGAATACAGGGATTTATGTGTATTATGTTTCACACTTTCCCAATATATTCATATTTTTTTACATGCTGAACCTTTTATCTTTGTCCAATTTGTATGTCGAAAGGAGGGTGGTTAAGGAATGAAAAGGTAAGTACAGATTGATGAGGCAGAGTCCAGACTTTGCTTGAGCAGGTAACTTGTCGCCTTCCGAGCGTGAGTGCGGTTGTCATCTTCATAGCCAAGTGAGCGCAAGAATATGAGGACAAGAGTTGGGGAGGAGGACATACAGACATGTGAAAAAGTAACAACATTTGAGGTGTAAAACCGAGGTCCTGACTCTCTTGAGGTAATAAAAGATTCTTGGGCATCCATTGTAAAGAGTAGGCTTCATCCCGATGTCCTGGCTAAATTGCCCACAACAGCCTGGTCATTCTGACCCCTAATGATCCCCAGTCTCTAACTGGCCACCTAACAGCGAATGTGTGGTGAGTGCAAAAATGGCTGCTGTTGGATCATCCAGGTGGATGCTGCACATTAGCGTTGGCTGAAGTGGCTCCCCGCTCACCGTGATAAGTGATCCGTGACATTGAGCAGGTTTTTTAAAATAAATATTTTGGCCCATCAAGTGCAGGCTTCAATATTGGGGGGCATAAGCCTGCTTTGCTCCAGGGTTGATTGGGGTGCTTGGCTGATCACAAATACACGTGCAAAGGCGAGCGGATCAGTCAGGTGTCTCATTCATACATTGGAGGCAGCAACGTATCACACCTGACACCCAATCAAACCAATATAAGAGGAGCCTGCACGGCAGACAGGGGGACAGAAACAGAAAGAAAGAACAGAACGAGCAAGACGGAGGTTAAAAAGGAACTAAAAGTAAAATAGGAGTCAGTATCTGGAGACGGGCAGGGTGCAGAGGAGAGAAGGCAGGCAGATTGAGCCCCTATAAGGAGTGTAGGGCCGACGCTCGGGGGGTGAAGAGGGTCTCTCTAGCTGAGCGAAGGACCCAATGCTCGTAGGGCGCTCCCGCATAAGGCCGAGGAGTGGCAGCGGGAGGTAAAGGAGCGAGGCTTGGCCTACGACAGAAACAGGGACCCGCGCCTGTGAGGAAAAGCTGGCTGTGCTTGCCGGTTGGACATTGGTTTCAGAACCGGGGACTGAGTCTTTGTATGGGACAGAGATTTTAACTTTGTTTTATTGGATTTATTTACTTGAATTGGAACCATTTTAACCTCCATTTTTATTGGATTATTTATTTACTTTCTTATTTATTTAATTATTTATTAGATGATTTATTTACTTAGTAGAACATCCTGAGGAGATGCACTGGACTTTGGAGCACTGTTTTTTGTATTGATTTTAATAAATAGTACTGGTCGCCTGTACACCCACCCCTTGCTGTAAGTTATGTGTCCTCATTTGCCCGGCTCATCTCGGCCTATGACTAATGACGGTTTTGGGTTGGAAAGGCTCCCGCAGCATGAAATACCTTCCATTCGAACACTCACTATGACAAAGCGCTTTGAGCAGTGAGAAAAGCGCTATATAAATGTAAAGAATTATTATTATTAGTATTACTTTTTCACTTGACTGTATTTGTGCGTCAATATTACAAAACCTAGGGCTGGGATTCCAAAACCCTTCCATGATAACACGAATAAAGATGGAACCAAAAACCTGATGCTTTATGGTCCAGTCCTTCAAAATATTGGCATCTCCACCCACGGTGTTTGCTACAACATCTTGCAGAGAGAGAGGCTGCACTGAAGAGGTGCGTTGCTGCACCCACCACACCACAAACCACCTCAGGATCCCAAATTAGGACCCAAGGGCAGCCGTCCAATGGGTGACACCTCAGCACCACACTGAACAGTGTGAAGATTTTTCTTTTTTTTTTACAGTGACTGGAGTGCCAATCCTGCCACCAACACCCAAGTGTTCCCTTCAAGTGCATTAAAACAAAAGGCAGAAGATTCTACTAAGCAAACAGACGTGAGGTCTTAAAAAATGAAACAGAAATGAACGCAGAAGAAACGAGACAAGTGAACAGTTTTCACAAAATCCTCACAATGTGCACGGATAGCAAATAAAAAGAAAATCTGGAGAGACGAGTTGGAACTCAAAGTGCTGTGCGTATGAAGCCAGCTCACGCTAAGCAAATTTAGCCCTTGAAGAGCTGGATGACTAAAAAGCACGGGGTATTATGAAAAATGTGTATAATTTTGCCGAAAAGCAAGACCGAAAAGGGCTGAGGAAGAAACTCTGTAAGTAAGCAACAAAAAGAGCAAATGGTTTCATCTGTCTAGATGCACAAGACAATTAAATGTGCAAAACCTGCCACTGTACTTTAAAAAGTCAATAAATTAATCTCCCTATTGCTTCATTTAGAATTTATTGATTGTGGTAATAATCTTCTATATCATTTACTATAACTCTAATGAAGATCTGACCTCGAGGAGGCCAGTCAGGAGAGAGCATGCACTGAGAAATATTCCCCAACATGCGTTTTTTTTTTTTCCTCCCTGTGTTTATAACCAGGCCTAATAATGAGAATCCCAAGGCAAGGCAAATCTCACACAACCGCGCCGCTTCTTATTGAAGGGATTTCATCCTGAAGCTCTGGTGTTTTAATTCACATCATTCTGAGGTTTTCTTTCTTTATTTATTTATTTATTTGGATCGGGCAAACAATTACTTTAAAAACTTTCTTTGGAGGTGGAAAAAGTGATAAAGTACAGTAGTGTGTCTCTGGATCAGATCGCCATTACTAGGTAACAATCACCAAAAATTACAATCAGGAAACCTTTCAACAATGGCATTAGAGCAATGAACAAGAGAAAAACAAAAAAAAAAAAAAATACACCCAGCAAACTCCCAAAAATTCACAAATTAATTTTAAAAATAAATACAAATGTACAGTGCAGATAAAAAGTATTCACCTCCTTGGTAATTTTCACATTTTATTACCATACATCATTGAATCACAGCGTGTTTCTGGCCTTTTCAACATTGATTAACATAAAAAGACTCAAAGGAAAAATAGAGAAATACGGACATGCGTCTGCCACCTGAAAAGTCATTCACTGCAAAGCAATCGTCCCCTTTGTCCCTGCATACCTTTGAGATGTCATCGAGTAAAGCAAAGAAAGTCTGACAAGAGATCGAGTACGAGGTGAGACATAAATAGAAGGTGACAATGTTTAGAATGTTGGAATTCATTAAGACATTTTTTTTTGTTTTTTACCAATCCGGTTATTTTTGTGTCTCACCTTATATATATATATATATTACAGTATATATATATATATATATATATATATATATATATATATATATATATTTATTTATATTACGGCCAAAATCCGAAATCGGCTAAAGTGGAAAGTGTCCGGCCAAATCGGGAAATGGCCAATATCGCTGTAAATTGACCAGCCAATGTCCGATCTTTTTCTTGATTTCGAGATTTGGCCAGCCAGTTTGTGAAATGGCATGGGGCGATCGGCCAAAGTTGGAAGAAAAAAGGCATAAGCAGTGATTTGTTGCGCACTAAGATGTGCAATTGCATCGAGTGTAGCCTTGGCTGCCGGTAAGTGATTGGGAAGACGCAACGGTTTGTAGTGATTTTTCTTCTGTGCCTACAGATTCCAGTGTGAGCAGTTTCTCATGCAGAATAGAAAACTCACTTCTGAATCTGCATCTGAAATTTTTAAACATCTTTGCACCTTAAGCAGACAGTCTTACATCAGCACATCAGATTTTGGCCAGGGAGTTCTTGCCACTTCACGAAATGGCCACACCTCTTGGCCAAAATGTGAAATGGCTGAACTTCGGGTTTTGGCCATAACATATATATTATATATATATATATATATATATATATATATATATATATATATTATATATATATATATTTATATATATATGTGTATGTATATGTATATAGTGACAGATTGGGGGCACTATCGCTCCCTTGAACCCTTGTCCAATACGCCAGACACCAGATAAAAGTTCAAAAGTAGACTATATTTATTCTGCACAGTGCACAAAGCACCCTCCTCTCCACAATACTCATTAAATAAATCTCAATAATCACAATAAACCAATCCACCACTTCCAGACGCGTTGCCATCCTTCCACCCAACTCAGCTCGCCGTCTGGGTGCTCCCACAATCCTTTTATCCTCCCTGACCCGGAAGTGTTTCAATCTCCAGTCCATGTGATCTTCTATCATTTCCGGGTCAAATCAAAAGTCCTTTTCTTCACCCTGGAAGCACGTCATTCCCCTTGTCCATGTGACTCGGACGTACTTCCGGGGTGTAAGGCAAATAATCGTCTTTCCTCCCTGCAGCGTCTTCTAGTGGCCCCCATGGTATCCAGCAGGGCTGTGCATAAAGACTCCAATGTCCATGATGCCCTGCTGGTCTTTGGAGCACCTCCATATTGCAGGGAGGGCTCCACCTGGCGGCTTGGGGGTATTGGCTGGGATGAACGGCAGGCCATACACCACAATATATATATATATATATATTGTCACAGATGTACGGGGACACTGCCCGGCCGGGACGCCTGGACAGTCCCCAACTTGGACAATACTTCTCCTCGGCCACGAGAGGGCAGCCGCCCGGGTCTATTTGGGGGCCACAAAGACGGAGCTGGGATGCCCGTGAGAGGACGTGGCCACCGCCAGGGGGCGCCCGGACAGTTGGAGAATCCTGGATGGCAGCACTTCCGCCACACCAGGAAGTGCCGCCGGAAATAATTCCAAGAAGACCCGGAGTGCTTCCAGGTACTTTCTTGACACTTCCACCACACCAGGAAATCCGGGTCATGATAAAAGGGGCCGCCTCCTTCCAGACAATGAGCCAGAGTTGGGAGGAAGGAGACGAAGCTTGTGAGGAGGAGGAAGGAGGTCAAAGAGAAAGAGAAAGAGAGAAAGAAAGAGAAAAAAGAAGAAGAAAAGAGGAAGAAAGGAATAGAGTTGGTGAGAGAGACGGCATTGTGGTGCTCAAAATAAAAATAAAGGAATGTGTTTTGGACATCCTGGTGTCGGTCTGTCTGTGTTTGGGGGTACGTTTTCCACTATATATATATATATATATACACACACACACATATATATATATATACACACACACACATATACATATATATATATATA
>JANRMT010062835.1:9746687-9759324 GCA_026402145.1 Polypterus bichir lapradei | reverse complement strand
GGGGAAGAACCTCAAACCAGTTTGGTAAGTGATTCTCAGCAGGACTCTCTCAATCAACCACCACAGGAATGTCAAACTATCTAGCTGACAAGGCATCAGCTTAACAAATGATTTTGGGGGCAGGTGTAAAAAACATTGTGTTCCCTCATTGGTCTGAAGTATGGTTGTTTGGAATTGGCTTGTATCAGAAGCCTTTAAGTACCATGACGCCCTATTGGCTGTAGGATTTGGACAGAGAATCTATACATTTGCTTGCTTTACCAACCTCTGTCTCTCTCTTACCAAACTGATGAAAGACCTCACACCATGAACTGAAAAGGACAACACAGCTCGGTAGCCATATTGAGACAGGCATGCGGCCTTTACTGAAGAAAGCTGACCAAAAATGAGGACTTAACTAGAGATATTTTAAGTAACTAACAAGAAATGTGTGCCGCCTGAAACTACACACCAACATTTATCAGGTTATATGGCTGCCAATATTCAAATGTACTTTGCTTATTGTTATTATTTATGAATATTATCAATAATACGTTATTTAAAGTGTTTAACTTTAAGTCCTGCTTGTCTTTTATTACACCTAATTGCCTGAGGTTATAAATGTAGAAGGGATGGTGAGGAAAAGTTATATTGTACAATACCTTATAAAACAGTGGTGAGTCTGTGAGATTTGAGGCATTATGACAAAGGCAACATATTAATAATACAAAAGAGTATTATATCACTCTACCAAGACAAACCACATTTCATCAATACTGTATTGGGATGAAAACCCCTCATTGGCAATTATAACCAATAAGTAGAATTGCAGTAACAGACCCTTGATCAGTTCATCTTCTGCTCACTCAACTATTCGCAGTAACAGACACTGTAAAAACAAGGAGGCTGAAATTTTTGCATGCTACTGTAAAATGCTAAATAACTGATGGCACTAATATTCACCCCTTTTAATACGAAGCATTAAAAAATCGTCACTGGTGCAGCCATTTGGTTTTAGAAGTCCCATCAATGGGACAATGGAGATCACCTGTGTGGGGTTTGCATGTGGAAGGACCAACTTGTGGTGAGTCAGTATGGTGGGCTAACCTGCACAATGAAGGCAACAAGAACACGCCAAGGAACTTTGTGAAAAGCAAAAATCAGAGGATGGACAGAAGAAAATCTCCAAAGGAAATTAAGAAGTGACCTGATTGAGTTGTTTAAAATAATGAAGGGTAGAGTAGACCACCGTTGTTTGTTTAAAATAAATTCTTCAACAAAAACACAGGGACATAGGTGGAAACTGATTTTGCACAAACTTTTCTTTACACAGAAAACCACAGACACATGCATTAAGTGACCATTCAGTGTTGTTGGTTGGTTGGGAGCAGGCACTGATTACAGTACGCTGTCGCACCCACCACACGGCAAACAACCCGGGCTGAGATCCAAGTGCAGCACAGCACTGAACAGTGTGAGGTTTTTTTACAGTGGCTGGAGTGCCAATCCTGCCACCAACCCCCAAGTTTCCCCTGCAAGATGAAGGACCTGCTTGCAGGGCTGGATGCAGATTAACGTCATACCCAAGACGCAGGTTGAGAGTCTTGCTCAGGGGCCCAATGGAGTGGAGTCACTTCTGCCGTTTATGGGATTCGAACCTGCAATCGCAGAACCCTAGCCTCAGAGCCACCACTCCGCCCAACATTCAGTGTGGTAGATGGTAATATATTTTGGAAGCTTCAGGACTCGACTTAATGTTCTTTTGGAGAAGCAAAGTCAGTAGGATTGGCGAGCTTGGTGAGCTAAATGGCCTGTTCTTGTCAACATTGCTTAAAGGTTCTAATGAGTTGCTGTTTCTTTTTGTCTTTACTGACAAGACAGTTAAGAAGGAAGAGTGGAACCATGAGGACTCACCTTATGCTTTAGGGCACGGGTGTCAAACTCCAGGACTGGAGGGCCGCAGTGGCTGCAGGTTTTCTTTCTAACCCTTTTCCTAATCAGTGGTCAGTTTTCACTCTTAATTAACTTCTTTTCCCTCTATTTTAATAGCCCTGTTTTTAAGGATTGTCTTCTGAATTGATTCTTTTCTTCATTAAATGACAGGCAAACAGAAATGAGACATGAAACGAGCCAACCAGTTCCTTAATGAGCAGCTGATTCTTGCTGTTAATTAAACCCGTTATTCAATTCCATGGTTTGTTGCTGCTCTCTTTCTGCCACAGCAGACATTTCCAAAACTGTTGATATTCTGTTTTTTTCTAAGAACTCCTAAAATGTTTTGGTAACCTGAGGGATCAACCTTACTGAGACCTTCATCTTTAACTTCAGATTTTGTTTGATGGGTACAGGTGAGCTGGTCATGTCCCGTTTGTTTTGTCTCATTACTGTCCGGCTGCTAATTAAGGAAAAAACAACTAAGGGGTCTGAGTCAAGCTAATTAAAGCTAAGGCTAAAGAAGTTAATTAGCATCAAACACTGGTCACTACTTAAGAAGATGGTTAGAATGAAAACCAGCAGCCACTGCGGCCCCTCCAGGACTGGAGTTTGACACCCCTGCTTTACGGCAAGGTTTGCTCACAAAAATCATGCGTCAGCAGCCATACCACATGTTCTTCAGAAGAGATCATCCACCTGAAGCTAATCATACTTGGGCCCGGCCAGTACATGGATGAAAGACCATCTAGGAAAAAGCTTGGGTTGCTGCTGGAAGAGGTGTTGGTGAGGCCAGCAGGGGGCGCTTACCCTCTAGTCTGTGTGTGGATCCCAACGGAGTGATGGGGACACTGTGCTGCAAAAATGGCACTATCCTTCAGACGAGATGTGAAACTAAGCTCCTGACTCTCTTGAGGTCATAAAAAGATCCCTGAGCATCTTTCGTAAAGAGTAGGGTGAATCCCAATTGGCTCACCATGGCCTAGTCATTCTGTCCCCCTAATCATCTCTCTCACCACTTCGCCATCTAACAGCTAATGTGGTGCAGAGTGGCTGCTGTCGCATCATCCAGGTGGCTGCTGCACATTCGAGGTGGCTGAAGTGGTTTCTGACCCACTGCAGTGCTTTGAGTCATGAGAAAACTACTATGTACATGTAATGAATTATTATTATACTTCAAATTATGCAAGGAGGTGCAGCTTCATTTTATCATATTGAGAGGAGAAGAGAGGCGAAGAGGACTATGGGCAAGCTGCACATCCTTAAAAACACACAGTTTAAAATTGGCATCATCTGCTGTATTTACAAAGAAAGCCAACACCTCACCTTCTTGTCAACATCTTCTTTGCATTTCCTGAACAACTCCTCATAATGGGCTTTCTCTTTTGTTGCAACAGCAAACCTCTGCTTTAATGAATCCACAAAAACTTTTTTGCTTAATGCTTCTTCAGACAACGTCCTTATCTGTTGAAAGATAGAAAGATGTATATATGAAAATTGTTCATTATTCAGTTTCAGTCGTTTAAAGGTCGAGGCTCAAATATGGTCACCACTGGGACATATCTTATAAGAAAACATCATTCATCAATGTAACACTGAAATAAAGGATATAGTAATATTTGTCTAAAGACTGCAGGGGGGGATCGAGAGGACTTCTTTCTTTTCCCTTAATTATTTTTGTCATTGTTTCACAGTTAGAAATTCTGGAGGTGCTCTGAACCTGTACTCACTGAAAAGTGTTCTACAAACATAATGTGATTTGGATTTAATATCTTTAATACGGGTGCCGTGTCCCTGGACTGGCAGACTGGGGTGGTGGTGGTTGTCCCCATTTTTAAAAAGGAGGCCCAGAACATGTGCACCAACTATTGGGCATCACGCTCCTCTGCCTCCCTGGAAACACTTAACACTGGCAAGGAGACTCTGCCAAGTCAGGGAACCTCAGATCCAGGAAGAGCAATGTGGATTCCGTCCAGATCGTGGAACGGTGGACCAGCTCTTTACCCTCATTCTGGAGGGGGCATTGGAGTACGCCCAACTGGCCTGCGTGTGTTCTGTGGACTTAGAGAAGGCATATGACCGTGTTCCTCAAGGATTCTGTGCAGGTTAGGCTGCCCCAATAAGGGCTATTTGGCCCCTGTATAATCACACTGACGATTTACTATTCCATCTACGTCTCTGCCCTCACCTGTGGTTCTGACCTTTGGGTAATGGCCAAAAGAATGTGATTGTGGGTGCAAACAGCCAAAATGAGCTTTCTCCACAGGGTGGCTGGGCTCTCCCTTAGAGTAGGTGAGAAGTGCAAACATCCAGGAGTGGCTCATCTCTAACCTCAGAGCTAACCTGACAGAGTTTGGGAAAATCTCCAGGAAAGAATGGCAGAAAATCCCCCAATCTAGGTGTGTGAAACTAGTCGTGTCAAACCCAAGCAAACTCCAGGCTGGAACTGCTGCCATGGGTGCCTCAACTAAGTACTGAGTAAAGGGTATGAATACCTGCATCAATGGGTTTATTAATTAATTTATTTTTTAAACATTTCTAAATTTCTATTTCTACTTTGTCATTTTGGAGTACTGAGTGTTGTTTGATGAATTTATGATTTTTGCACAAAGTGGCAACATAACAAAATGTATAAAAAGTGACAAAGTCTGAGGACTTTCCAAAGGCGCTATATGTTGAAATGACGTCTCTACCGGTCAGAACTTTTACTAGCTACAGACAAAACTGAAATGGTACCATTTTATGATAAATACAGTACTGTGCAAAAGTTTTAGGCAGGTGTGAAAAAAATGCTGTAAACAAAGAATGCTTTCAAAAATGGAAGTGATAATCATTTATTTTCATCAATCAACAAAATGCAGTGAATGAACAAAAGAGAAATCTAAATCAAATCAATATTTGGTGTGACCGCCCTTTGCCTTCAAAACAGCATCAGTTCTTCTAGGTACTCTTGCACACAGTTTTTGAAGGAACTCGGCTGGTTGGTTGTTCCAAACATCTTGGAGGACTAACCACAGATCTTCTGTGGATGTAGGCTGATTCACATCCTTCTGTCTCTTCATGTAATCCCAGACACACTCGATGATGTTGAGATCAGGGCTCTGTGGGGGCCATACCATCACTTCCAGGACTTCTTGTTCTTCTTTACGCTGAAGATAGTTCTTAATGACTTTGGCTGTATGTTTGGGGTCGTTGTCCTGCTGCAGAATAAATTTGGGGCCAATCATACGCCTCCCTGATGGTATTGCATGGTGGATAAGTATCTGCCTGTATTTCTCAGCATTGAGAACACCATTAATCCTGACCAAATCTCCAACTCCATTTGCAAAAATTCAGCCCCAAACGTTCAAGGGACCTCCCCATGCTTCACTGTTGCCTGCAGACACTCATTATTGTACCACTCTCCAGCCCTTCAACGAACAAACTGCCTTCTGCTACAGTCAAATTTTGACTCATCAGTCCAGAGCACCTGCTGCCATTTTTCTGCACCCCAGTTCCTATGTTTTCGTGCATACTTGAGTCGCTTGGCCTTGTTTCCACATCGGAGGTATGGCTTTTTGGCTGCAACTCTTCCATGAAGTCCACTTCTGGCCAGACTTCTCCGGACAGTAGATGGGTGTACCTGGGTTCCACTGGTTTCTGCCAGTTCTGAGCTGATGGCACTGCTGGACGTCTTCCGATTTCGAAGGGTAATAAGCTTGATGTGTCTTTCATCTGCTGCACTAAGTTTACTTGGCCGACCACTGCGCCTACGATCCTCAGCGTTGCCCATTTCTTTGTACTTCTTCAAAAGAGCTTGAACAGCACATCTTGAAACCCCAGTCTGCTTTGAAATCCTTGTCTGGGAGAGACCTTGCTGATGCAGTATAACTACCTTGTGTCTTGTTGCTGTGCTCAATCTTGCCATGACATGAAACTGTCTTCATGAAACATGAAAGAGCATTTTTTCACAACTGCCTAAAACTTTTGCACAGTATTGTATGTTCAACAATGACAAAAATACATTTAATATTAAATACTAGCTGAAATACCTGGCATTGCCCAGGAGGAAAGTAAAGTTGTTTTTTTTTGAGAAAAATATAATTAAAAAAACACAACTTTAAAAATAAAAATAAATTAACAAACAATAAAGAGTCACTAATGTGCTTGTCTTGCGGTCTTGCATGTATGTTATCATCCACTTGACGATCTATACTCTATTTAATTTCAAAAGCAACAGGCGGGCGGTGGTGCTCAAACATAAAGAATGCTGGCAGTCACCTCCGGTTTCATGAAAATCGCTTCAGCCGTTTGGAAGTGATGCTGGAACATACATACATACATACATACATACATACATACATACATACATAGACTTTTTATATATACAGATATACAGTAGTCAATTTTCATTGTTTACCTTTAGTTCCATGTCATGTAATATTTCCTTGTAATTCTTATCGTGTTCTTGAGATGATTTTAATCTCGACTTCAGATCCTCGATTAACTGCCTCTTCATACTAATGTCTCTCTCCATACGAGAAAATCTAGAATGAAAAAATTTTATAAGCCCAACGACCGTTAGATTTCTCCATCCTTGTTAGATTTGTTAATTTGACCTGTACCTTCCACCCTGTCCTAAACCTGTTTTTTTTCCCCAGTACAGGGTTATCTGGACCCAGTATCTTCTCCCAATAGACTGGTTATTAAGTAAAAAGCAGCCTTGGATAGAACATCATAGAACATCCATTTAGGCCAACACTCAAACACAATGGGCCACTTTAGGGTCATCAGTCCTCCTGCCATCACACTACATATCCCAAGCAGCCCTGGCGATATAAAGCTATTGGACATTTTCGGAGGGAGCAGAGGCTGTTGGGAAGAAGATCGAGCCAGCAGGCCCTTTAAGGCCAGGTTTATACTTCACACAACGTGACACGTGCTCCATCGGACGCTACTGCTACGCAAGCGTTGTACTATTTATACTTGCGCACGTACTTTATGTAAATCTGGACGCTTCCACCAGGTGGCAGTGTGAAATATCATCAAGGTGAGAGCAGGTTTGGCTTTGCTGTGTTTTGAATTGACTGAGGACACCTCAGAATACGCCGGTGTACATTCTGATGCTGTTGTGAAGGTGCAAAAAAAAAAAAGACGCCACACAAGATGATATGTGAGACTTTTAAAATGTATCATGTCATTACAATAGGGAATATGAGACGCGTGGATATAAAAGAACCACGAATGCATCTGTATGTCGGCATTTTGCTTCAGCAGATCGAACCATTCATCAAACATTGAAGCACGCACATTGATCCCTGAGGACCCTCAAAATGGCTTTCTCACACATTTAGATAGTAAACAGAGACTCTGACGTCACATTCCGACTTTTATTACACTGCACCCCCCGACTTTTTGCTGGTACTACAATTCGCGCACGCGTCATTTCTGATGGGCATGCTCAGAGGACGCATCAAATGAATGTTGGGATCGCATGGCAGCCATGCTGCATGCGCGTACGCGTTCTGAGCGTCAAGTATAAATGAGCCCTAAAAAGGGAACTGACAAGACGCCAGGGGATAGTGATTGTCCGTTTGTCTGCTCATAAGCTGTTCGCTCATGTGGATTTCCCATTGTTTATCTTGGATTGAATCTGCTCCTGTCTGAATGTACCTTCTATCTTGTGCCTGCCTGTTCGTGTGAGTTTGTACGGATTGGATATGTCTTCATCAGAGGGACCACTCCCACTATCCTCATCCCACACCGCATCAGGAAACTGGTAGGACAAACTTTTACATTGGTCACAGTGAACCATTCACAGGATTGTTCTCTTGCCTATCCAACGTCAACTGCCCTGCTACATTAGACTGGTTCAGACATTGTTTATTGTTTGTTGTGTTGTCCTTGGATTTGGTATCACCTTTGGGGGAACTAGGGAGGGTTGTTGTATTCGTAATTTCGAAATATTGCATGTTCTTTTTCTGTCATTTGATTACTATATTTCATTATTATTTATTGAGTGAGTGTGTGTGCGTGCTGGGTCAGGGCTGGGCGTGTTCCTGGAGTCCCCACCATTAAATATGTAAATAAATCACCATCTTTCTGACAGTGTCAATCCTAGCAACAATGTGACCGCTATGTTTTTTGACGAACCGGGTAGGAGCCAGGACCAGTTTCACATTCCGATTTTTATCACACTGCGCCCCCTGACTTTTAGCTGGTACTGCAACTTGCACACGTGTCATTTTTGATGGACGTGTTCAGAGGATGCGTCAAATGAACGTTGGGATTGCATGGCAGCCATGCTGCATGCGCGTACATGTTCTAAGTGTGAAGTATAAATGAGCCCTAAAAAGGGAACTGACAAGACGCCAGGGGATAGCGATTGTCTGTCTGTCTGTTCATAAGCTGTTCGCTCATGTGGATTACCCGTTGTTTATCTTGGATTGAATCGGTTCCTGTCTGAATGAACCTTCTGTCTTGTGCCTGCCTGTTCATGTGAGTTTGTATGGATTGGATATGTCTTCATCAGAGGGAGCACTCCCAATATCCTCATCCCACACCGCATCAGGAAACTGGTAGGACAAACTTTTACATTGGTCACAGTGAACCATTCACAGGATTGTTTTCTTGCCTATCCATCGTCAACTGCCCTGCTACATTGGACTGGTTCAGACATTTATTGTTTATTGTTTGTTGTGTTGTTCTTGGATTTATCACCTTTGGGGGAACTAGAGAGAATTGTTCTATTCGGAATTTCGATATATTGCACGTTCTTTTTCTGTCATTTGATTACTATATTTCATTATCTGCGGTGGGCTGGCGCCCTGCTCGGGGTTTGTTTCCTGCCTTGTGCCCTATGTTGGCTGGCATTGGCTCCAGCAGATCCCCTGACCCTGTAGTTAGGATATAGCGGGTTGGATAATGGATGAATGGGTATTTTGTTATTATTTATCGAGTGAATGTGTGTGTGTGCTGGGTCAGGGCTGGGTGTGTTCCTGGAGTCTCCACTGTAAAATACGTAAATACGCGTAAATCACCGTCTTTCTGTCAGTGTCAATCCTAGCATCAATGCGACCACATTTTTTGACGAGCCGGGTAGCAGCCAGGATCAGTTTACACATCCTTCTACTTCTCGTTGTCACATATCACTGTGCAAATACAGTATGTCAATATCAAACAAGCAAGAAATTGAGAAAAGAAAACAATACCAGATAGTAAGCTGCCAATCCAATAAACTTGAATAAAAAGACCCTTGATATTCACAGTGTTTAGATTCCCTGATTCTAGACCAGTCTCTCTAACCCAAATTACACAAAGACGTTATCACGGTTAAGACTACAAAGTGCGAACAAGGCAGTGTGACTCAAGTTTTATCTTCAGAGGGAAGGTTAACAATAACTGCCTTTATATTTCCACACTTTAGCAGAAAGCACAGCTGTTGAGAGTTAAATGTACAAAAATAAAGCACACTGAAATTTGATTTGGCCGCAGAACTAAAAAATAATTAAGAAAACGGCTCTATGTTCTGCCTCTCCAGTAGACTTCAATGGCAGAAGTTCAAAAGAAAGGCTCCAAATTCCCTCGTTTAACTAAAGATACGTACAAATCCCAGGCACACTAAGGTTCTGCTTAGACCAGCGAGTGACATTAAATAAATGTAAGAGGTCAACCTTTGGGACTAAATACTGGTTACACACTGGATTTTGGTATTAGTGAGACAAACTGTTGGAACCTTTCAGATGAATATAAAAGAGGATTCCGCACTTGGATTCTGTGTTAAAGGCATTTGTGCAGGCAATAAACTTCCAAAGTTCAAACATCAAAACGACTTTTAAAGAAAAGTTTAAATATTTATAAATGGTGTGCACAAATGGCAAAAGGAAAATGATTAAAATAAATCACAGGCATTAATATTGTGGATTTGTTCTATGGTTTTAAATTGAAAGACTAAACACAGCAGGAAAAAAAAGTGAAATGAAAACCAAATAATTTAATGTTATGAAGAGCGCTAATTCAAGTATTGCAAAGGGGCTCAATATTCCCAGCTAATGCCCTCCAACTGCACACAATGTTGGATTTTGTTATTTCTTTTTAAATCAAATCACTAATAAAGCATCTCTCTATATTTGCCACTTTGTGTTGCCATTTGAAAAATAAAGAATGACGTGCGCCGCTTTTAAACAAATAACTAAACTCCCATACATTATCTTTCTCTGTGAATATTCCCAGATGAAGCTTGAAAGTTACAAACGAAGAAGAAAAATATATTTTACAAACAACACGAAGCATCTCCTCTGCTACCCCATCCCATAGGTGCTCTAAAGGATTCAGATCTGGTGACTGAGGAAAACTGAAATCATCGTCATGTTCATGTAAGAAGTTTGAGATGACTCCTTCTTTTTGACATGTCTGCATTATCATGCTGGGAGTAGCCATTACAAGATGGATTAATTGCGGCCATGAAGGGATATAATTATCGGCAACAATACTCAGATAGACTGTGGCATTCCAGCAAAGGTTGATTGGTTTTATCGGGCCCATAATGTTCCAAGAGAAGATTCCCCACGCCATTACACCACCAGCAGGAGTATGGACTGTCAACACAAGGCAGGCTGGGTACATGGATTCATGTTGTTGATGCCTAATTCTGACCCTGCCACCTCAGCAAAAAATCAAGATTCATCAGATCAGGATACGCTTTTCCAGTCTTCAGTTTTGTTGAGCCTGTGCCCACTGCAGCTGTTTTTGCCTGACAAGAGTTGAACCTGACGTGGTCTTCTGCATTTGTATCCCATTTGCTTCAAGGTTGCACATGTTGTGCATTCTTAGATGCTTTTTGACCCGTTCTGGTGTTTGATGTGAACATTAACTGAAGTCCCTGACCTGCATCTGAGGGAGATTTTTTGTAATTTTCTCCTTAGGGACAAAAATAATCTAATTTAATTTGATATATTATGCGAGATGATTAGCTGATTAGACAATTGCATGGATACGCAGATGTACAGCAATTCCTAAGAATATGTGTATATATATATATATATATATATATATATATATATATATATATATATATATATAAAAATATAGATATAGATATTGTGGTATATGGCTGGCCGTTCATCCCGGCCAATACCCCCAGGCCGATAGATGGAGCCCTCCCTGCAGCATGGACGTGCCCCGAATTCCAGCAGGGAATCATGGACAATGGTGTCTTTATTCACAGCCCTGCTGGATACCATGGGGGACCGCCAGAAGACGCCGCAGGGAGGCACAAGGAATATTTTCCCTACAGCCCGGAAGTACGTTCCAGTCACGGGGACAGAAGAAATGACATACTTCCGGGTTGGATGAAAACTCCTTTCGTGAAAACGTACGTGTTGCAAAGTCACATGGACACAGAGAGAGAAACACTTCCGGGTCAAGGACTTTAAAAAGGACTGTGCATTAAGCTGAGTTGGGAGGAAGGGTGACAACGCGTCGAGTGGAGGATTTGATTATTGTTATTATAGAGAATTTTATTGTTTATGAGTATAGTGGAGTGGAGGGTACTTTGTGCACATTATTATTGTAAAAATAAATTTATTGGGACTTTTATTTGGTGTCTGGTCTGAGGGTTCAAGTGGACGACAGCGCCCCCTATCTGTCACAATATATATACACACACACACACATTATATAATATATATACCCTTGCCTGGCCAGGACGCCGCCACGCTGGAAGGACTGGGGGAGCCAGCTTAGCATTAGATAGCAGCCCCCCTGGGTTGCAGCAGTGCTTCAGACTCCCAAAAGGCTTCAGGGGAGTTTTAGTTTGGTGCATCCCTGTTGGGATCCATGGGTGCTGCCGGGGGGGAGGGGGGGGGACGGGGGGCGGTGTACTGCAGCTGCTGCTGAACCCTGGAGAGCAGCTTTTCCACCATACCTAGAAGTGCTGCCGGAAATAGGTTATCTAGCACCTGGAGCACTTCCGGGTGGGCTGTAAAAAGAGCCAGCAGCCAAGATTCCAGGAGCCAGAGTCGGGAGACAAAGCTTGACCAGAGGAGTAAAGGAGAGAAAAGAGAGAGAAAGAAAAAGAAAGAGAAGAAGAAAAGAAGAGCATTGTGTTGTGTGTGCTTTTGGGACTGTGTTATTCCCCACAAGGGAAAAGAAAATAAAAAAGTCCTGTGCACTTTGGAGTTCCTCTGTGTCTGTCTGTACCGGGTTGGGGTGGCGGTGCCCATCTGTAGAAGTTCACAATAAATACACACATATATATATTTATATACATACATATGTAGGGAGACCCGGGTTTGCTTCCCGGGTCCTCCCTGCGTGGAGTTTGCATGTTCTCCCTGTGTCTGCGTGGGTTTCCTCCCACAGCCCAAAGACATGCAGGTTAGGTTGATTGGCGATTCTACATTGGCCTTAGTGTGCGCTTTGTGTGTGTGTGTGTGTCCTGCGGTGGGTTGGCACCCTGCCCAGGATTGGATTCCTGCCTTGCGCCCTGTGTTGGCTGGGATTGGCTCCAGCAGACCCCCGTGACCCTGTGTTCGGATTCAGTGGGTTGGAAAATGGATGGATATATACAGTATATATATATATATATATACTAGCAAAATACCCGCACTTCGCAGTGGCAAAGTACTGCCTTAAAATTTTTATTAATAAGAAAATTAAACCTTTTTAAACTGAGGGAAAATAGAGAAAATATACCAATAATTATTTGTTAAGGACCTCTTTGTATACCACATTGTGAGTTCAGCCC
>JANRMT010062835.1:9733330-9746287 GCA_026402145.1 Polypterus bichir lapradei | reverse complement strand
AGCCATCAACTCACATGCAGAACCATAGGTGAAGGGCTTAAGCATTTCACTCTTCTAGTGCTCCTGTGTAGTATAATTATCTCCTGTACCGTCATCAGTCCACACCTTGAACCTGTCCCAGTCATTCAATACATAAGACACAATGTTCCTCCGGATATCAAGAGTGAGCCTGATATGGCCGTGCAATATGTAACACAGAGAATGGAAAAGGCAGGCGGCATCTCCGGGCATGGAAACCACTCGGTAAGTGACAGTTCTTTGATTGATAGTGATCACCTCGATAGACATGGTAATGGGGGTACGGTTGGAACGATAAAGGAAATGGGCACCTGAGCAATGTGAAGTAAGTCTAAAATACCTACACAATAACTATAATCGTAATAAATGAACAATAAAACAGCGGAGAAGCCGTGGATTAAATAAAAAGGCTGTAGTTATCAGCAAGGAGACGTGAATCCCGTGGCGAAGCAAGGAAGGGAATGAAGAGACCGGAGCGACGGACGGCCTTATGTAGGCAGGCGGCCAACAACGTGGGAGGCGTTGGGATGGGGGACCCAACGCCGCCTCACACGGTGACCGAGCTGCAGGCTATGGACGTATATATGTAGGTAAGTAGGATTCAGTTAGCGTTGGGAACCCGCGTATGGGCCCATAAGTAACAAAGACCGCTGGAAAGTTCAATATGGCGGCCGACAGTGGCGTCATACCAATGAAATAAGTACATACATCAGTTTCCGTTAGCGCACGGAAGCCGCTTACCAAATTTTGTGAAGATGGGGTCAGCCTTCTACCTACACGGGAAGTTGGAGAATTAGTGACGTTGGAAAGTTCAATATGGCGGCCGACAGTGGCGTCATACCACCGAAATAAGTACGTACCTCGGTTTCGGTTAGCACAGGGGAGCCGCCTACCAAATTTCGTGAAGATGGGGCCATAAATAAGAAAGTTCAACATGGCGGACGTTGTCGACCGTTATGACCGTTACGTGTAGAATTTCGAAATGAAACCTGCTTAACTCTTGTAAGTAAGCTGTAAGGAATAATCCTGCCAAATTTCAGCCTTCTACCTACACGGGAAGTTGGAGAATTAGTGATGAGTCAATGAGTGAGTGAGGGCTTTGCCTTTTATTAGTATAGATATATAAATATATATATAAAAGTATATATATATATATATATATATATATATATAAGCAAAGGTCTACGATACGGTTTGCATATTAGAAGCTAGTAATCCACAAAGAGAGAAAATGAATCACATTTTAAACTGTTTTTTATTCCTAAGCTTTTGACAACCTACCAGGTGTCATCATCAGAGGAAAATGATTAGACAGACAGGAATCAAAGACAATATATAGCAGATGAGAGAGGAAGATGTATTAATAAGGTGGGGTTCAGAGGGTGTTGGTCTTAAAGTCTTTTTAATTACATGGATGTTCTTGTTTTTCAGCCTACATACTGTATGTCACGTTCAAGTCCAAGTGTTTGTTAATGGCGTTTTCATTTGATAGCCAAGTGCAATTTTACTTTTTAAAGTAAAAGTTTACAAGTTTAACTGTGACACGGTACAAGTAAAATTCAGGGCTAATACTAAGAGTGCCAGAGAGTTGGCTGAATCGAGGCTATCAAACGAAAACGGCATCAATAGACCCCTTGGACATATATATACATATATATATATATCTGTATATATATATATATATATATACATACATATACATACATATATATACATATATATATATATATATATACACAGATATATATATATATATATATATATATATATATATATATACATATATATATATATATATATATATATATATATATACACATACATATATACTGTATATATATATATATATATACATATATAAATAAATAAATAAATAAATAAATAAATAAATTGTCACGTGTGTGCATGTAGAGGAAAGCTGTAGGCTCTTGTGACTGTAGTTCTACAGCCACACCAGGAGTTGGCGCTCTGTCCCGACGCCTTTCTCTCTTCCTCCCTCTGCGGACTGGATGTTTGACGGCTATAACACCTCTGACGTCACGTCCAGTGTCCATCCACTTGGTCCTGTCTCTTCTTGCCAGGAGGCCGGAGAACCAGTAGCTCAGCACGCTTTGCCTGCACAGTCCTGAACTCGCATCTGGAAGGCGTCTCCGCAGTTTCTTTTTGCTTTTGCATTCCAGTTATATAGGATACCAGGACTGGTACCCCAAACTCTTTATCGCTTTCCTTTAATTCTCTTACAGTAAACAGAAAATATATGTATATAAATCTTTCTGTCTATTTGTTTGTTGCAATGAACCTGTATAATCCACTTACCCTAACTTTGTTATCACTTATGCTACCCTAAACTCATACATCGTCAATGGAAAAGCAGAAATGTAACAATAAACAGGTGGCAGTTCATGAAGACAGACTATTTTAACATGCTGTACAACACGTACACAGAAAACAGAAAATAATCTCACCTATTTGAAAAAGCCGAGGGGGATATATAATCACATGCTCATCAATTCTCACATGCCTAAACAAATAACCCTGGGTGAGTTCAGGTTTAGCAGCCGCTATCAGGGGAAATGCTGTCTAACTTATTTTCACATAACCTCTCCTAGTCTGGACATGGCCTCCACAAAAAAAAAAAAAAAAAAAACAAAAACAAAAATCACATAAACATAAATTGTTCCCATTAATAAGACTGAGAAAAAAATGAAGTGGCCACTTGGTGGCATCAAACACAACTGATCACTTACTTCTCCTGCAGTTCCTGCAACTGTTCTTCCTTCTCCTGGACATCGGCTTTCAGAGTTTTACTTGCAGCGATGTGCTTAGTGATCTCATTGTTTGCATTCTGAAAAGAAAGAAGAGTTTTATTTTCTCATTCAGGTCACTTCAGTTTCATTCTGCTCTTTGTTGTCATCTGTCCCGGTGCAGAAACGTCACCGATGCAGCAGCATCAGCCCCTACGTGACACAGCAGCCACAAATACAGCGAGTTCAGATCAATTCACTTTTTGACATTTTGTTAATAACTTTGCAACAACTTCTAAAATCCTGCTCTGGATTTACCATTCAGTAGTATTGTGTATAGTCTGACGAGAGAAAGAAATTAATTTAAATGATTTAAGCAGAAGGCTGCAACACAGCAAACTGTGAAAAAGTGAAGAGGCTGGAATACTTTCTAAATGCACTGTAAAAAATAAAACAATAAATATGCAACAATATTAAATTAAAAATACATAACTAAATATACAACATGAATCAGAGAAAACAAGAACAATGTCATTGACATAAAGCCAATCAGTCACACTGAATGAGAAGTGCAGAGGCTTCTACAATGGAGTCTCAGTCACAGGTCAAGCAGATGATGGCTAACAATTTAATGGCCAGCGGGTGAACACCGTTTTTAAAGTCGCTCACATGGCACTGAATGTTAGAATACGGCTTGCTTGATGGATAGGAGGATACAAACAAACATTCTGTTACTGGAGTGTGTGAAATCGCTACAAAGAAAATGCTTTCCTTAGGCATCTTTTGATGTACAGTGCCCTCCATAATGTTTGGGACAAAGACACCTTTCTCCTTGATTTATCCCACTGCTCCACAGTTTAAAATTACAAATCAAACAATTCAGATGTCGTGATTAAGGTGCACATGGCAGACTTTCCTTTAAGGACATTTGCAGACATTTTGGTGACACCACTTTTTCTACAAGGTCCCCTCATTTTAGGGCACCATAACATTTGGGACACAGCAACGTCAGTGTGACGGGCAGGTCCATTAAAGCCATCATATTTAGTTCTTTGTCAAGTATCCCAGTATGCAATGGCTGCTTGAAGTCTGCAATTCATAGACGTCAGCAGCTGCTGAGGGCCTTCTCTGGTGATGCTCTGCCAAGCCTCTAACGCAGCCATCTTCAGCTCCTGCTTTTTTCAGATTTATCCCTTAAGTTCAGCATATGCTGCTCAATTGGATTTAAATCTGGTGACTGGCTTGGCCATTCAAGATTTTTCCATATTTTAGCTTTCATCAATTCTCAGCAGTGTGTTTGGCTCATTACTTTTTGTAGCACGAAGCACTGTCCACTGAGTTTGGAGGCTTTTAATGGAACTTGAAGAGATAAGATGTTTCTCTACAAGTCAGAATTCATTGTGCCGTCAGCAGTTCCATCATCAATGAAGAGAAGTGTGCCAGGACCCGTGGCAGCCATACATGCTCAAGATGTAACACCCCCAGCACGGCCATGTCTACCAGATGATGTGGTTTGCTTTGGATCTTGTGTAGTTCCTTTTGGTCTCCATGTTTTGCTGTTGCCATCACTCTGATCAGTTTCATCATTGGCTCTTTTAAGTCCTTTTTTCACAAACTGTAATATGGCCATCATGTCACAAATCACTCCTGACACTCTTCTCCACTCACTCCACCCTGCCTGCACTCTATTCTTCACCTCTTTTCCACAATCCCCGTTACTCTGTACTGTTGATCCCAAGTATTTAAACTCATCCACCTTCACCAACTCTACTCCCTGCATCTTCATCACTCTACTGACCTCCCTCTCATTTACACACATGTATTCTGTCTTGGTAGTCCTACTGACCTTCATTTCTCTCCACTCCAGAGTATATCTCCACCTCTCAAGGGTCTCCTCAACCTGCTCCCTACTCTCTCTACAGATCACAACGTCATCAGCAAACATCACAGTCCACAGGGACTTCTGTCTAATCTCATCTGTCAACCTGTCCATCACCATTGAAAATAAGAAAGGATTCGGAGCCGATCCCTGATGTAATCCCACCTTCGTCACTCCTACCGCAGACCTCACCGCTGTCACTCTTCCCTCGTGCATATCCTGTACAACTCTTACGTACTTCTCTGCAACTCCCGACTTCCTCGTACAGTATCACAACTCCTCTCGAGGCCCTCTGCCATATGCTTTCTCCAGGTCCACAAAGATGGCCTTCTTCATACTTCTCCATCAACACCCTCAGTGCTAACATCACATCTGTGGTGCTCTTTCTTGGCATGAAACCATACTGCTGCTCACTAATCATCACCTCACTTCTTAACCGAGCTTCCACTACTTTTTCCCATAACTTCATGCTGTGGCTAACCAATTGTATCCCCCTGTAGTTACTACAGTCCTGCACATCCGCCTTGTTCTTAAATATCAGTACCACTACACTTCTTCTCCACTCCTTAGCCATTCTCTTTCCATGTCTTGATGATTAATACAACCACATATTCTGTGACTTGAGATATTGTTTTGCTTCCATTTTCTGACTTGTGCTTTTCACAGAGTTTCTCGAAGTGTTCTTTGGTCTTCATTGTGTACGTGAGACCACCATACCGACTCACCAGAAGTTGACCCTTCCACATTCAGGTGCATTTATACTACAATCAATTGAACTGGCAGACAGGTGATCTCCATTGAACTAATCATGTGATTTCCAGAACCAATTGGCTACACCAGTGAGGATTTAGGGGCGTCATATTAAAGGAGACGAACACTTATGTGATCAATTCATTTGTGTTTCATATTTGTAATTAATTTAGACCACTTTGCAGAAATCTGTTTTCATTTTGACATTAAAATGTCTTAATTCTGTTGATCAGTGTCAAAAAAGCCAAATTACGTTTGTATAACATGAAAATGTGAAAAATTCCAAGGGGGTGAAGACTTTTTTTATAGGCATTGTACAACAACAGTACATCTTCAGTCTTTTTACTTTCTCAGATTATTGGATTTTTCTCACATTAGAATAATCCAATCGTCATAAATTAACTTTTTAAATGCCATGTTGGATGCAGGGCGAACTCTTGCCCGGCCGAAAGGCCATAATGGAAGGACAACGTGAGAGGAGGTGCATCCTGGCCATCATGGTTACTGATTCCTATTCCAGGTGGGATAAAAGAATAATGGACAGAGTGGGGGATTCGGAACATTTCATCCCCCACTATGAGAGTGGACAGTGCTCCTCTGGTTTGGTCCCAGTCTGGACAACCACAGGGTTGCCTGGGACTTGTAGTTTTGAAGGCTGAACCTGTTGTGGTCCTTAGGTGCCACCTAGAGGTGCTGTTGGGAGGACACCTCCCTGGGTTGTTGTTATGTGAGGCCACGACTCTGGAAGTACTCCTAGAACTAGCATAAATTAAGGACATCTTGCTTCAAGGGTTAACTCAGAGTCAGAAGGCAACACTCAAATGGAGGAGCAGAAGGAGACGTTGTGTTCACTGGTTTGGACTTTGAATACTGGAAGAAGAACGTACTGTGAATAAAAAACATTTATCTGCACCCTCTTAATGTCATTGTGCTTGGAGTTTGGAGCTCAGTGGTGCCCCCTGAAGGTCACAACTTAAATTTATTATGAATGTCTTTAAAGATGCCTGAGGAGTGTCTTAAAGAAACTTGTTGTTATTGATCAATGTACTCGTTTTAAAGCCATGTTATTCCAATCCATACTGGGAACGCTAAGATGAAAGCTGGAGCTTACCCTTCAGGGCAAACACAGCACCAAACGTAAGAAGGCACACAATCAAAGAATGCTGCACAGATTTACCTCTTAGGACTATGAAACCTTTGATACTGCTTTCAAAACCTCACATGAATAAATGTGTTCTCTTGTAAGTGCTATTTCATTATTTTTTTTCTGTTTCTTAAAAAAAAAAAAAAAAAAAAAAAGATAAAAGATGAGGAGCAGGTTGGGATGGAGGTGTTGCAGCCTTTGTTACCCAGTCATTGTAAGGTTTTATGGCAAAGTTTGGGGTGCCATGCCATCTCCCCATGGAGCTTCTCTGACTGACCTTTAATTTATTCTGCAGTTGTTTTATTTCTAGTTCAAGGTCTTTGGTGGGTGGCGTTGCAGAATCCACAGACTGGCTCGGGGTTACAGCAGGTTCCTGTGCCGTTGACCTCGACTCTTGCGCTTGTTGTTCTTTCAGCTCTGACACTTTTGTCTCCAGCTTGTCCTTCTGCCGCTGGAGCTCTTCCAAGTCAGAGGTCAGCTTCTAATAAGAAAAGAAAACAGCAGTTAAGGAGACGCGGGCTAAGCAGACTTGAGTGTAATTTGTTGTCACATTTACAGAGAAATTCTTACTTGGCCAACAAGTCCCTACCGTGCTTCAGAGTAATTCTGCAATAGGGGAGGACACGAGCAAGAGTGCAAGGCATCTGACAAATCCTGTTAGTAGTACAATTGTCAGTTAAACCTCAATATATACAGTTAGGTCCATAAATATTTGGACAGAGACAACTTTTTTCTAATTTTGGTTCTGTACATTACCACAATGAATTTTAAATAAAACAACTCAGATACAGTAGAAGTGCAGACTTTCAGCTTTAATTCAGTGGGGTGAACAAAAAGATTGCATAAAAATGTGAGGCAACTAAAGTATTTTTTTAACTCATGCTCACTCAGTTCACATTTCATTTCTGTTTAAGGAAATAAATGAAGCAATTCAGAGGAACGATATAGAAATTCAGGGGAGCAAATCTTAAGAAACAAGTCAATTCAAATTAATTCAAAAGAAGTTAATTAGAAGCAAAAACAGGCCTCTAAATAAGAAAAGGGTTAGAATGAAAACCTGCAACCACTTGGGCCCTCCAGAACGGGAGTTGGGGACCCCTTGCCTAGGGGAATACAGGTTACTCAGATGAAGGGACAGTCTGGCCAGGTATGCAATAGGGTGTGGTATAGCGGTTCCGCGGCTTTTGAAAAAAAGTCAGGTTTTTTAAAATCTGTATAGCCGTGTCGTTCTCCGTGGGCGCGATTGCCCGACCGCAGGGAGTTAATGAGGTGATTGGAGCGAGTCGCACCTGCACGTGTGGGTGCGGTCGTTCTTGTTTGCCTCATTGACTTCCTGCGGTCGTGTAATTAAGACGCTGTGCCCACGGAGGCAGAGGGGTATATGTGTGTATACAATACAGGCCAAAAGTTTGGACACACCTCCTCATTCAATGTGTTTTCTTTATTTTCATGACTGAAGGCATCAAAACTATGAATGAACACATGTGGAGTTATGTACTTAACAAAAAAAGGTGAACTAACTGAAGACATGTTTTATATTCTAGTTTCTTCAAAATAGCCACCCTTTGCTCTGATTACTGCTTTGCACACTCTTGGCATTCTCTCGATGAGCTTCAACAGGTAGTCACCTGAAATGGTTTTCACTTCACAGGTGTGCCTTATCAGGGTTATTTAGTGGAATTTCTTGCTTTATCAATGGGGTTGGGACCAGCAGTTGTGTTGTGCAGAAGTCAGGTTAGTTGGACGATCATTTATTTTTCAACAGGACAATGACCCCAAACACACCTCCAGGCTGTGTAAGGGCTATTTGACCAAGAAGGAGAGTGATGGAGTGCTGTAAATGGGCATGAAAATAAAGAAAACACATTGAATGAGGAGGTGTGTCCAAACTTTTGGCCTGTACTGTATATAAATGAAGGTACACCAGAGAGTGGGGGAGGATCGTGGAAAGAGAAGAGAAATCAGAGAGGAAGAGAGAGAAAGGCGAAAGGTTGATGGAGAGAGAAAAGCGGATGCAGTAAGAGGTCGGAAAACAGCAGTCAGGTGGTGATGATCCGACCACCTGGAAGGTGGAAACGCCATGAGCTGGGCTCCCGCGAAGGGAGCGTTATTCTGTTGCGCTCTAGGGGCTAGTTCGCCCCACTGAATGGGGTGAGCAGGAGAGGTGCCCTTCCCGAAGGATCTGAGGAGCGACTGCGGGTGCACGAAGGATCGAGGGAGGAGAGTTGATCTCGGCGGTCTGGCAGTGACTTCCTGATGGAGGCCAAGACGGAGGTTAACTGAAGGAGCTCGTGGTTGTTGGTCTCCGCTGGCCGCGAGTAATGGAGAGCCGGGGTGAAAGAGACAGAGGTGGGCTGGAGAGTAAACGGAGAGAAAGAGACAACGTTTTAATTGCTGCATATATTAACCTTGCGTTTTAAAGGATTTATTTATTGCTGATTTTAACCCCACTGGACACTTGATTTTATGGATTTATTTATTGAACTTTGACTCTGCACTTTTTGATTTGAGTATTGTTTTAAATAAAAGCACTTTATGGAATATCCCCTGGCCTTTAGAGATTTGTCCCTATTTGTCAGCTCATCTCGGTGACATTATCGACGGTATTGGGTTCAGGGTTCCCGAACAGAAGATGAGAGCATGGAAGAGAACCCGCATCGTCACATAGGGGATGAGTTGTACGCAAACACAACTGGAATGAACCAGGAGAGCCCTTGTACTGCGGTATTCCAATCGACTTGGAAGGTACATCAAAGAAACCAGACTAGCATTAATTTTGTCTTATTGAGGCTCAGTGTCTCTGCTGCTTTATTCATGCAGATGGCCATGCTGGTGTCTTTTCTGCCTCATTCATGCAAACAGCCATATTGTGTGTCTACCATTCCATCCAAGAGCCATGCTGGACCACGAAGGACCAGAGACCAATCAACATACTAAGACAGAGAACCACCTGGTAGCACATGTAAGCAAGATAAATGGTTTATTAATCAGGCTGTGTTATTTTGCCAACACTCAGTTCTATCTACTTATACTTTAGGCTCAATTGAAAATCTTACGTCAATTTATGTATGGATAAAAATCGAAACTTCCTCTCCTGTCTGTTCTATTACATTATCTAACTTAATGTAGTAACAGATGTAGAAGAAAGTGAGAGATACTCTGCTCAAAAAAAGTAAGGAAATACTTAAATTACACATCGGATCTCAATGAATGAAATGTTCAAATGGAAAATTTTGACTGAGTAATCCTGTGAAATTTCTTGAGAACAAAATGATGTAACAACGGTCCATGGAAACCAAAATCACCAATTCATTGAGGGCTGATTCAACATCACACTGAAAATCTAAGCTAAAAATTCAAATCACACATTGATCTAACTCATGTGAATTTCATCAAGGCAACTCATAATGTGACTCAGTTGTGTATATGGCCCCCACGTGCCTGTATGCACTCCCGACAACATCTGGATCAGGTCATCAGTGAGCTCCTGGACAGTCTGTGGTGCTGCCTGGCGGTGATAATGCACTGATACATAACGTCCTAGAGGTTCTCAATTGGATTCAAGTTTGGGGAACGTGCGGGCTAGTGTGACGATGTGGGTTCGGCTCCACACTCCCATCTGCTGCTTGGAAGCCCTTGAACCCAACACCGTCGGTAATGTCACCGATGAGCTAGACAGGTGAGGCAATAACAATTGAGCAAGGGGAGGGTAAAGATGTGCAAAGTGCTTTTATTAAAAAAACAATCAAAAACAGTGTTCAAATAAAGTGCAGTGCTTTCAAAGTTCTATAAATAAATAATCCATAAAAACTAAATGTGGAGGTTAAAAAAACAATATAAAAACAATCCTTTTAAAATGAGTTTAAAATGTTCTCTAGGAAGCAGTCTTTTAAAATCAACAACAATGACAATGCCAAGCTCGGTGCTTCTTCTGTGCTGGCGTCTCACCTGCTTCTCCTGACTAGGCTTTGCAGCAGGCGAGACGCTTTCTACAGCTGCCCTTTTCCATATCGCATCAACGCGAGACTGGAGACCTCCCGATCCCTGGCTTTGGTCTGGCACTCATCCCAGCCACAAGACTTGGTTCATATCCAACGGCCAGGACGCTCACGTTGGATAATCCCTGACCAAGCCTCCCGACTCCCGCGGCCAGTCGCCTTTATCTGGTCACTCCTACTACCTGCTCGCTCAGCGGGAGCGTCTTCCAACTCCAACCCCTGGATGTAGGCCCAACACCCAGGCTTCCTCGCAGCTGCCCACGAGCGCTCGTTTGCTCGCCCACACGTTCCTTGTCTCTCTCACCGACTTGCTTCCTCGCTCCCTGTAACCTCCGTCCTCGCTTTTTCTCTTTTCTCTGATCTTTTTTTCCCTCTCATTCTTTCTGATCCTGATCTTTTTTTTTGTCCCAATCAACTCGCGCTTCTTTTATATTGCGAGGGGCCATAGCAGCTGCAGCACATTAGCCACGGGAACAATCACGGATGTGGGCAGTCCCTCACCTGTGCACTAGGTGAGAAACGCCCACACCGCAGATCACCCCGTGGCTTGCTACGGCCACTACGCCCCCTCATGAAGCCGCCGTGAGTGCGGTGATTATTTATTTAAAAAGAAACGGACTTTGCTGAGCGAGCTGTGGACCCATAACACCACAGCTAGTCAGTGGTATCAATGCCATCATCATCCAGCAACTGCCTAGACACTCTGGCCACATGAGGTCGGGCATTGTCCTGCACCGGGAGGAACCTGGGACCCATTGTCAGAATGTAAAGCCTGACAATGGCTCATTCTCGGTGCCTAACAGGAGTCAGGGTACCGCTGTCTAGCATGTTTAGGTTTGTGTGAACCCCAAGAAAATGCCTCGCTGCCAAACTGGACATGCTGAATAATGTTGCAGGCTGCACAATGTTCACCACGGTGTCTCCAGACTCTTTCACGTCTGTCACACATACTCAGTGTGAACTTCATCTCTGAAGAGAATGGGGTGCCAATTATGTATTCTCTGGCAAATGCCAATCGAGCTGCACAGTGATGGGCTGTACGCAAAGGTTCCACTAGAGGATGTCTTACCATCACATCACCCTTGTGGAGTCTGTTTCTGACAGTTTGGTGAGAAACACGCACCCCAGTAGTCAGCTGGAGGTCATTTTGTAGCGCTCTGGCTGTGCTCCTCCTGTTCCTCCTCACACAAAGAAGCAAATAGTGATTGCTGCTTGCTCGGTTGATACCCTTCTACGGGCCTGTCCAGCTTTCCTTGTGTAACGGCCCATCTTATGGTATCTCCTCCATGCTCTTGAGGCTGTGATGGGAGACACAACAAATCTTCTTGCAACGTTACATATGGATGTGTCATCCTGGAGGAGCTGCCACCTGAATGAACTGCAGGTACCGCCTCATGCTATGAATAGTGACAAAGACACTAGCAAGACACAAAACTAGAGAGGAATCAGTCAAAAAGGATAAACTGTCTATGACCATCACCTGCAAAACTATTCCCTTTTTGGGGATATCTTGCTGTTGCCTCTCTAGTGCACATGTTGTCACTGTCATTTGCACTAAATCAGGTGACGCTGGTTAACAATTGTTTCTGCTATCTTAATTGGACTGACTGATATTCCTGAACCTTCACGGAGACTGGGATTTGATTACGTGTTCTCTTCAATTTTTTGAGCAGTGTATTTACCTACAATAGCAGTCAACTCTGACCACGGCCTGGCTGGTGAGAGTAATTATAATGTTATCAAAATGTAATCATAATGTTATATTTCAGCTTGGGTTCTTTCCTTGGCTGGGGTTCATATTCTTATTTTATGTATTTTTTGTTCACTTTTGGGTCATTGTTTAATGTTACTTTCATGTATTGTGTGCTATGTACTATGCCTTGTTCCACATGTTTTGAGCGTGGTCCCATCTGCCAAATCATCACCAGGAACTCCCCTCCACCTTAAACAGTATGGCTGGAGGGTTCTCCCATAGTTCCCAGTGGTTCATTTTAATTGAACTAGAGAGTTTTGGCAAGTTCTCGTGTTTTGCTGAGCTTTGGTGAATTTCTGATCCTCTTTTACTCCATTTTCTGACCATTCTGTACATTTGTGATTTGGAACTTTGGTTGCTTGCAATGCCTTGTGTTTAAGGTAACTCCATTTTTCCATTGTGCTCTTTGGAACTTCACAATGTTAACACACCTTTTGTGGAAATTAAATCTTTTTTTATTTTTAAAACGTTTCTGTGTTTGCCCATTTATCAAGCCAGGGTTTGACTGTATACCCCCCTCTAGTGGGCATTTTTTAAAAGTGCTTTATGGGATTTCGTGCTCAAGGGTTATTGGATAGAATTTGAGGCTTTCTGTAAAAGTCTACACAGTAAAGAATCTGATAGGAAAAAGTCAGAGCCTACCGCGACAAAACAAGGACACATCTTCAAGT